>JAPIVC010000446.1:0-70172 GCA_030586385.1 Camponotus fellah
TTTATTTCCGTTCGATAGTCATTCATTTTCGTTCAATTACCGTTCGATAGTCGTTCGTTTCTGTTCGATGAATGTTTGATTGTTGTTCAACAGTCGTTTGTTTCCGTTCGATGACCATTCGTTTCCGTTCAATAGCCGATGAATGTTTGTTTCTGTTCGACGAGCATTTGTTTCCGTTCGATAGTTGTTCAATAGTCGTTCGTTTCCGTTCGATGGTTTGATTGTCGTTCAATTATCGTTCGATCAGAGTTGACACATTATATTATAACGTTATATAATATCATGCTAAGTTGGGAACATGCATACTTTTGTCTTACGACGCGTTTTTTGGTAAAGCGATAGTGATATGTCCCTATTTTAAAGTTTCGTACCGTTCGTCTCCTCATAAAGTCGCGATATGATAATATTATATTATATGATATTATATTATACTGTGCTGAATTGCGTGAGACTACGCATAATTTTGTCTTACAACGTGTTTTTAACATAGTGATAATGCCACATCTCTACTATAAAATCCCGTGCCGAGGCCTCGTTGCCTCATCAGGAAGTTTCCGAGAGCAATCGAGTAAAAAAGTCATAAAAAAGTTAAAAAATGGAATTCATTGTTGAAAATTGTCCAGCGTGGCAGAGATACTTCTATGACTTGCTCTGCGTCCTACTAGTTAAGCTGGCCTTCCACTGAGACGTAAGTATTGTTTTTGCTAATATTTTATAAAAAAATGTGCGTATATTTATATTAATTATATTTTTTATGTAGTCTTAGAACGATGTGGAGATTCCGGGCTTTGTAAATATTCGAAGGAGACAGTGAGTGCGGCCGGAACGCCGGGGAAGGAGGGAGGATCTCTTCTACATGTGGGGCGACAGCCCGGAAAAAGTCGCCATCGTTAGGTAGATGATATTTTTGACCTGCGGCAGCTCTTCGGGGAGAAGCCCTATATGGGAGAGGAGATTTGGATGCCCGGGGAGATTCGGGCACTCAATGGCGTATATAATGAGGAGGAGCAAGACAGATGTAAGTATTTTTTATAAATGTTTACGTAATTAGTTTTATATTAACACGTTTTTTCTGTTGCAGGAGCGGCCTCCCACTGACCCGATCTCCTCTGGTCCGGCGCACCGTCCCCCTCCCCCATATATTATATATATTTTTTATTATTTTTATATTTTTTTATATTTTTTTATATATTTTTTATATTTTTTTATATATTATTTTATATTTTATTTTAATTATTAGACACACACACAAAATGTATAATACACACAAATTTTAATAAATGTTTATTTTAATTGAAAAAAATGTCATTATTTACATGCCTTTTCCTTACGCTCCCATCTCTTGCGCTATCTCTCTCGCGCTAGTTATAAAAATTTATTGTTCTCTCTATCATACTCGTTAGTTGTAAGTCTCACGATATTATCGTTCTCTCTTGTACACGTTGTCTTTGCGCTATCGTTCTCTCTTTCGTATGCGTGCTAATTGTAAGTCTAGCGGTATTATCGTTCTCTCTCGCACACATTGTTCTCGCGATATCGTTTTCTCTTTCATATACTCACTTATCTTTGCGTCGTCCTTCTCACACTTTTTGCATCATCTTGCTATGTGTTGTCCTTGTCCCACGTTGACACCATCGTTGTCACATGTTGATGTCATCCTTGTTGCACTGTCCTCTTCACATACTTTCCACAGCGCTATCCTCTTTCCATATGTAGCACCATGCTTCTCACACCACCGTCTTTTTTCCGCAGATCCCCTTTCACTGTGTGAACCACTCTCGTCCATCAGTCGCGCCGCGGATCCCCTTTTAACTCGCGGACCCCTCGTCCATCGCTCGTACTGCGGATCCCCCTTTATCTCGCAGTCCCCCTCGTCCATCGGTCGCGTTGCAGATTCCCCTTCACTGCGGACCCAATCGTCCATCGGTTGCGCCGCGGATCCCTCTTCACCTCGCGTGACGTCACTCTCCGCGCGCTGCAATTCTTCCTTCCCCGCGCGTGACGTCATTCCCCTCGCGCCTCACCGCCCCTGAAAGAACCTGGGTTAGAACTGACATAGTATCGCTATTTATGTACCTACTGTCATGTCTTAGTGACCAAGTTTTCCCCTAGATTCCTCTAGGTTCTAGAGTAAAATATGCTCTCTTTATTTTCAAGGCAACCTGCTTGCACCGGCTATACCTTGGGGATGCCGAGAGCGAGGATCTGACTTGTCGATTACGGAAAATGTGGAAGACGCGAGATTCTATAATGAGGTGAATCGATGGTGAGCGCAGGGCAAGATTATTTGATATAAATATGTGTGTGAGAAGTATCTTATTAAAATGGAATTTCAAAATTCTCTATTAATTGTATTAATTGATCAATATCGATGTCATCTGCGATGAATTGATCGATGAATTCCATGAGTATGTCGAGAATTTGGGTTTGTTCATCGGTTGTTAGAGCGAAAAAATCTTTGCACGATGGCTTCATTGGAGAGCTTGTAAATAATTTTCTATTTCGTACTGATTTTCTGGTAACTGAGATTTTAATTTAGTTATTAGATCTGCCGGCTTTGAGGAAGGGTATTCAATAATATCTTTATATTTAATAATTTCCAAGTAATAGCTATAAAAAGAGTCAAATTCTGTATTTGCAGTGATTGGTTGACGAAATTTCTGAGAAGTGAAATTCTCCGGTAAATAAAAGAGAAATTTAGCTTTGAGCTTTAAAGCGGATATAAAACTTTCCGGAAGGAAAACCCTTCTGTCTGTTTTGACGAGATTAGGTTTTGAGTTTGATTCTAATCTTTTGATTCGACGGAATCGAGAGGCGTCGCGATATTTACGGGTTATTTTCCCTGCTCTATGCCTTCTCTTTTTAGATCTCAATTTTGGCTTTACCATTCAAGGAATTGATGTCAGTATTAATTGAGGAAATTAATATGTATTTATTCTTGTTACTACTATTATTTTTAACTGGATCAGCGTCAGTGCAGATTAACTAATTGTACTGTGATTCTTATGATTTTTAGTTAACTAAAAATCAGTGAAGGAATAAATTATAAAGATGTGGATGTCTCCGGCACAGTGGATGCCCAGAGGCAATGGGAAATTGAAGGCGGAGTAACGTTAGGATAACGGAATTTGCATATAAGAATAAAGGATTTAAGATGCTTCCGGCATGACAGAGGATGCCCAGAAGTGACGGGAAGATAGGAGAATGGATAATAAGGCTTACGTAAGGCACTGTGGAGATGCTGCACTCTTCTATATAGCAAGGTGTTAATGAATTTATAAATTATTAATTTCTTTGAATCCATATATCATTGATATATCCAGTGAAGCATCAATTAAGCTGATTGGTTTAGGATAACGGCTGCTTCCGGCATGACAGTGGATGCCCGGAAACGATGGAAATCTGGGGTCAATTAGAATTGATAACAAATTTTTAGGAATGATGTTAATAGAATGTCCCTGGCATAACAGAGGATGCCTGGAGGAATCTTTGGGAAGGGAGTACGCTAAGCTTAATGGATGAAAACAAAATTATATTTCTGATATTTAGAACTTTGACTACTAATTACCCTGACGCTTCCCAGAACAAAATAATAAGTTATAGCAGTTTTTACGCTGGGATAAGAAGAGGGAATACTATCAGTATCATGCTAGTACTTGACAGTATAATTATTTATTTAATCCTCATTATTTGTTTCAGGAAGTGTGGTGGATACAAGAGAGATGTCTATTATTTCACGAATATTGAATATACAAGAATGAAACAAGGAATAAAAATATCTGGTACTTACCACTCGGATGTTGATTTCTGCTGATCTCGATTGCCCTCGTTTACGTAAGGTCTGGTTTTCTCCAAAAATCGACACAGTGAATATGCACAATTACAGTTTTATTTAAATTTTGTTGAATGTTATAACTATTTGATACAAGATAATAATTCAGTTATAGTGGTTAACGAATAGTAAGAATATAAGAATAATAGCGACAAAAATGACTAACAGCGAGTCCTTTCTACTGACAAATTATTACTACTACTGCTCTTCGCGCCCGAAATTCGGGGTTTATATATTGATAATTCCTTTGTTCTTTGCATGATCTTTCGCTATAGGAATTCTCGAGTAAGGTGATCTTCTCATCGGACCACGTTGTACTCGGAAGTACCACCGAATTACTTATCAATTGTTTAGACATAGATATCCTTTCAAAGTAGCGCGGCAGTGATCAAAGAGTGATACGTATATTTCATCGGAGGTGTCGGTTGACATCTCTGAAAAATAAATGCTCGATATTTTTACGACTTCCTCTTAGACCACCTTACGTGTCAAATCTAGGCGCTCTTAATCTAATATATCTATTGCTAGCGGTATTAAGATTAGCGGTATTAGAATCGTTTTATATGTATGTATAACTTCCTTTATATTTCAGAAAAGATTTAGAAATATAATTAAATTATAATATATAAAGAAAGTTATTTACACTGGTCGTAATGAATTTTAAATAAAGCATTTCAGAGTATTAAAATATATTTGTAGTTATTCATTTTTAACATCAATCCAATAATTTCTTTGAAATACTTTATTTATTGTTATCTAGATTGTTTATTTCGGTCATGTTTGTTTAAAGTCTAAATTTAAATCTTAGTATGTATATAAAGTCTTTATTATATATTAATTAGAGAGATACATAGTTGATTAGCAAGTTAAATAACCGTATAGAATAAAAACGGTAAGCAATTATTATAATCAATATTTTAAATAATGGAATTCGTATGTGCGTACATTAATGATAATATAATTAATAATAGTAAGTAAAGTTGAATTATATAAGCAATAAAATTGAATATTCGTTCTTACTCCATGGATATACTAAAGAACAATACTAAAAAACACATGGGTAAGAGAATAGTAACTAAATTTAGTAATTTTAAGATGGCGGGACGTCACTACACTCGGCCTGATCCTTGGCAAACGAATCACGAACACACTACGCACGCGTATGATATACATAGAATGGAAACTCTGTTCGTCATAAAGTGGTGACCCCGACGTTGGAATAACCAGAGAATAAAGTAACGAAGATAGAAGGATGTCGAAAAAGGATAGCAAGGTCGTAGAAGAAGAAAGTGTAAGCCGAATCGCTGTGCGAATCCTTGGCTTTTGGCCGGAAGATCCAGAATTATGGTTCGCACAAACGGAGGGTCAATTTACGCTCGCAGGAATTAAAGATGACGATACAAAATATAGCTACGTGTTATCAAAGCTGGAACCAAAGCAAGCAAGGGAGGTAAGAGACGTCATCACAAACTAGTATCCTGCTATAAAGAGCGCGCTCATCCAGCGTTTGACAGCAGTGATACCAGACGGGTCAGGTTTTTCGCGCATACGCGAGAATAATAGCGGCTAATCAGCGTTGTATCAGCTGATATCTGGTATCAGGTATCACAACCAATCTTTTATAAATAATTTTATGTACTTTGTATTATGTGTATATTTTATGTATTTTATGTTATGTGTGTGTGTATAAACACATACGCATATATATGCAGATAAAAATGTGTGCCGTTGATTACTCGGAATAATTTTCGAAAAGAACATTTTTTCGGCCAGCGGCACTGGTCTGTATTAGATACTTCATTGAGGCTGCGTTCGCTGTGCATGCGCGAAAAATCTGACCCGCCTGGCATCAGTGCTTGACACGCAAGAGCAACGGATCCGACAACTGCTCGAAAGAGAGGAAACCGAAAACCCTCACAATTCTTGCGACATCTAGGCACTTTGGCTGAATCAGCGATATCACCGGAGCTGCTGAAGACACTCTAGCTGGGATGACTTGGCAACAATGCAGGCCATCCTTGCAACAAAGAAGGACGACGATCTGCAGAACATAGCGGAACAAGCCGACCGCATACATTAACAATCGAGCTCTAATATTGGCTACGGAGCAAACAACAGCGGCAAATCCATGGACAACACAGATGGAAACGCTCGCTAAACAGGTGGCTACCCTTGAAGCAGATGACAAAGATGGTTAGAGAATTCGGGCGAGGAAGAAAGCGAGCAAGGAGTCATTCGAGAAACAGAACCAGGAGTAAAACACCGAGCGAAGAAGGCATCTCTTTCTACCACCGACGTTTCGGCGCAGAAATCGGAAATGCACGCAACTATGCAACTTTAAGGGAAACAAGACGATCATTGAGGACAACCAGTGATAGAAACCCGGGACATGCCGTCTATATATAACCGATCGGTGCTCCAACACGAAATATCTCATGGATATGGGTTCAGACGTCAGCGTCGTTCCACACACGATGATGCATGGCAGACAACAATCCAAACCATACGAGTTGTATGCAGCCATAGCTTCAAAATTACGACGTATAGTTTCACGCTACAGCCAAATTTAGGACTAAGACGAGTATTTCTCTGAAGGTTCGTAGTAGCCAATGTAAGTCAACTGTCACGTCTCAGTGACCAATTTTTTTCCTCTAGATACCTCAGTTCTAGAGTAAAGTGCGCTCTCTTTATTTTTAAAGCAATCTGCTTACACCTGCCTATACCTTGGGGATGCCGAGAGCGAGGCTCTGACTTGTCGATCACGGAAAAATGAGGAAGTCGCGAGACTTTATAATAGGATAAATCGATTATGACGCGAGACGCGATTATTTGATATAAATACGGGTGTAAGAAATATCTATTAAAATGGAATTTCGAAATTCTCTATTAATTCCATTATTTGATCGATACCGATATCATCTGCGATATATTGATCGATAAATTCCAAGAATATGTCGAGAATTTGAGCTTGTTCATCGATTGTTAGAGTAAAAATATCTTTGTCGTTGCACGATGGCTTCATTAGAGAGTCTGTAAGTAATTTTCTATTTCGTACTGATTTTCCGGTAACTGAGATTTTAATTGAGTTATTAGATCTGTTGGTTTTAAGGAAGAGTCTCCAATAGTATCTTTATATTTGATAATTTTCAAGTAATAAAAGTTATAAAAAGAGTTAAATTCTATGTTTGTGGTAATTGTTTGACGAAATTTCCGCGAAGTGAAATTTTCCGGTAAATAAAAGAGAAATTTAGCTTAAAATTTTAAAGCGGATATAAAACTTTCCGGAAGGAAAACTCTTCTGTTTGATTTAACGAGATTGGATTTTGAATTTGATTCTAATCTTTTAATTCGACGGAATCGAGAGGCGTTGCGATATTCACAGGTTATTTTCCCTGCTCTATGCCTTCTCTTTTTAGATCTCAATTTTGGATTTACTATCTAAGGAATTGATGTCAGTATTGATTAAGGAAATTGATATGTATTTATTATTGTTACTATTATTATTAACTAGATCAGTGTCAGTGCAAGTTAACGAGTTGTACTGTTATTCTTATGATTTTAAAATAACTGAAAGTCAATGAAGGAATAAATTATAAGGATATGGATGTCTCCGGCATGCATAGGATGCCCGGAGACGATGGGAACTTGAAGATAGAGTAACGTTATGATAACGGAATTTGCGTATAAAGGAATTTAAGATGCTTCCGGCAGACAGAGGATGCCCGGAAACGACGGGAAGATGGGAGAATGGACGATAAGACTTTCGTACGGCATCATTGAGATGCTATACTCTTCTATATAGTAAGACGTTAATGAATTTATAAATTATTAATTTATTTAAATCCAAATATCATTTGATATATCCAATGAAGGATTAGTCGATTTAGCGGAATGATTTAGGATAACGGGTGCTTCCGGAATGATGGAGATCTGAAGTCGGTTAGAATTGATAACGAATTTTTAGGAATAATAATAGGAGAATGGATGTCTCCGGCATAACAGAGGATGCCTGGAGGAATCCTAAGGAAGGGGGCACGCGACACTTAACAAATGAATGCGATATTTGGAATTTTAACTAATAATTATCCTGACGTTTGCTAGAATAAAATAATAAGTTATAACTACTTTTACGCTGGAGTAAAAGGAAGGAATACTATCAGTAACGTGCGAGTGCTTGACAATATAATTATTTATTTATTAATCCTCGTTATTTGTTTCAGAAAATGTGGTGAATGCAAGGGAGGTGACTATTATTTCACGAATATTGAATATGTAAGAATGAAATAAGATGTAAAAGAATCTGGTACTTATCACTTAGATATTGATTTCTGCTGATCTCAATTGTCTTCATTTACGCAAGGTCTGGTTTTCTCAAAAAATTGATACAGTAAATATACACAATTATAATTCTTTTATTTAAATTTTATTGAATGATATAACAAATTGATACAAGATAATAATTTAGTTATAACGATTAATGAATAGCAAGAATATAAGAATAATAGCGACGAAATGACACTGACAAAAAGCAACTAACAAGTCTTTTCTACTGACTAATTATTACTGCCACTCGTCCAAAATTCGGGATTTATATACTAGTAATTCCTTTGTTCCTTGCATGATCTTTCGTTATAGGAACCTTTAAGTAAGGTGATCTTTTCGAGCGGGATCCGTTAGCGCACGGTGCGATAGCCCACGTCCCGATAACACACGAAAAATTGAACACAATTCCCGATAGCCCACGTCCCGATAGCCCACGTCCCGATAGCCCACGTCCCGATAGCCCACGTCCCGATAGCCCACGTCCCGATAGCGCACCAATCCGATAACGCACCAACCCGATAGCGTACCAACCCGATAGCGCACCTAGTACAACTTTGTATGTAAAGAGACACACACACACACACACACGGGGGGGGTGTGTGTATGTGTATCTTTACATGCAAAGTTGTACTTGGCCTTCGGCCCCCCTCCCGCACCTACCCCGTCCCCCTCGCTTCGTGTGCAAAGTTGTACTTGGTGCAAAGTTGGTGTGCCATCGGGTTAATGTGCCATCGGGTTGGTATGCTATCGGAACGTGAGCTATCGGGACGTGGGCTATCGGGAATTCTGTTCAATTTTTCGTGTGCTATCGGGACGTGGGCTATCGTGCGCTAACGGGACCCTCCCGATTTTTTCATCGGACCATGTCGTACTCGGAAGCACCACCGAATTACTTATCAATTGACATAGATATTTTGACATAGATATCTTTCGCGGCAGAAAGAAGCGCGGCAGAAAGAAGCGCGGCAGTGATCAAAGAGTGGTACGTGAATTTCATCGGATGTGTCGGTTGACATCTCTGAAAAATAAATGCTCGATATATTTATGACTTCCTCTTAGACCACCTCATGCGTCAAACCTATGCGCTCTTAATTTAATATTAATATCTATTGCTAGCGTATTAAGATTACAAAATCGTTTTATGTACTACTGTGATCAAAAAATAAGGTGAATTTTTCATTTAAACTTCGCGGGTATTATGAAATCATGAAATTATTTTTTTGTGGGTTGGTAGTACTGTCTTTGACATCTATGCAGAGTTTCATGTCAATATATTCAATTGCTGCAGAGTTACACGTGTTTTTGTAAACATACAAAAGTGAGTTTTCCGATTTTTATTATGTCCGATTTTGTTTAACAAAGAATTTGCATTAAGTTTTGTTTGCGGAATGAATATTCTGCCGCGAAAACGTTGATAATGTTGCAGAAGGCTTTTGGTGATGAAGTTATGTCGCAAAACAATGTTTACAAGTGATACAAAGACTTCAAAGATGGCCGAGAACGAGTTCAAGACAAATAACGCCCCGGACGAACATCAACATCTACCAACGAAAGCCACGTCAAGAAAATCAAAGATTTGATGCTCGAAAATCGTCGATTGACAATTAGAGACCTTGCTTATGCTGTGGGCATTTCATTTGGATCAACTCAAACCATTTTAAAAGATGTTTTGTGCCTCAAACGTGTCAAATCTCGATTGGTTCCAAAAACACTCAATTTTTTCGAAAAAAGCGTCGCGTTGACATCTGTGAAACAATGATTTCTGACTACCAGGACGTCATGAAAAGCATCATTAGGGAGATTAGACTTGGATCTATGCATACGACAACATCGGAAACAACCGATCAATCCAGCGAATATCGCGCAAAAGGTAAACCAAGACCGAAAAAACCGTGCCAAAGTCGCTCAAAAATCAAGGTCATGTTTATAGGGTAATTATTTACAAAAACGGACCACCCTCCGATGACCTTGACCTTGACATATATTGTCAAGATCATGACCCTGAACAACATTCCGAAGATTTCAGCCGTCGGTCGTTGTTCGTTAAAAAGTTATGGTAATTATTTACCTTAGGGGAGCCACCTCGGATGACCTTGACTTTGATATATGTTGTAGGGGGTACACCCCTAACACATGATTTGAATTTTGCGGCGGTCTCGTTTAGTTTCTGAGATATGCGACCTTGTAGTATCATAATTTTTATATACAATAATACTAATAATTTTGATTTTTTTGTATGGAATAATACAAATATAAATTATATGATTTTATATAATTTTATATTTAAAAAAATAACTACCTTGGGCGATAGACATTGGGCTACGCTACCGACAGTGCCGCCCGACCCCCCTCCGCGGGGAAGGCGGCTTAACGGAGCGCTAAGGCAGCCCTACCGCCTTCCCCGCTCCGAGGGGCGGGCTCCGCGATTAGGAAATAAATAAAAACTATTTATCCGATTCAACTAGTTTAAATACATTATAATTTTAACAAAAATTTTTAATTCCTAATCGCGGAGCCCGCCCCTCGGAGCGGGGAAGGCGGTAGGGCGCGCTTAGCGCGCCCGTTAATCCGCCTTCCCCGCGGAGGGGGTCGGGCGGCACTGTCGGTAGCGTAGCCCAAGTCTATCGCCCAAGGTAGTTATTTTTTGGTAATTATTTACAAAAACGGACCACCCTAAAACATTATATTCGTAGGTTACTTAAGTAAGAAATGTAAACAAATACATGTATTATTTCTACACTACTTATTTATGTCTTTCAATACTCAAAATAACTACTATAATTTTCTAATTTGTTTTGTTAATAACTTTTTAACGAACAACGACCGACGGCTGAAATCTTCGGAATGTTGTTCAGGGTCATGATCTTGACAATATATGTCAAGGTCAAGGTCATCGGAGGGTGGTCCGTTTTTGTAAATAATTACCCTTAGTATTTTCACCACGATAATGCACCGTCCCACACTGTATTGGTTCTTCGAGCACATTTCGCCAAAAACTCGATCCATATCGTTCCACAACCACCGTATTCGTCTGATTTAGCACCGTGCGACTTCTGGCTGTTCAACAAACTCAAAAGACCGCTCCGGGGACACCGTTTTGACTCGATTGAGGAGATAAAAGCCGAAAAAAATATTGAAGATCACCCCGGAAAAAGACTTCTTTGACTGTTTCGAGGATTGGAAAAAACGTTGACATAAGTGCATTGTGTCGGATGGGGAGTACTTTGAAGGCGATGAAACTGATTTGTAAGAATAAAGATTTTTCATTTTATAAACAAATAAACCTTATTTTTTTATCACAGTAGTATGTATAATTTCCCTTATATTTCAGAAAAGATTTAGAAATATAGTTCAATAATCGAATTTAAGTTACAGTATATAAAGGAAGTCATTTACACTGGTGAATTCGTAATGAATTTTAAATAAAGCATTTCAAAGGGTTAAAATATATTTGTAGTTATTCATTTTTAACATCAACAATTCTCTTGAAATACTTTATTTGTTATTATCTAAATTATTTATTTCGGTCGTATTTGCTTAAAGTCTAAATTTAAATTTTAGCGTGCATCTTTATTATATATTAATTAAGGGAGTACATAGTAATTATCAGGTTAAATAATCGTATAGAATAGGAACGGTAAGCAATTATTTAAATAGTGGAATTCGTATATGCGTATATTAGAATTAAAATTAATGGTAATATAATTAATAATAGTGAGTAAAATTGAATTTTATAAGTAATAAAATTGAATATTCATTCTTACTCCATGGATATACTGAAGAAACAAGATGAGTAAGCGAACAGTAACTAAATCTAGTAATTTTAAGATGGTGGGACGTCACACAAATCATCGGTTCGGACTTCTTGGCACACTACGACCTGATACCTAATGAGGAGGACAAAGCTGAAAGATGCACAAATCGGACTCCTAGCAACCGGTAGCAGATGCTAGCGGCGATCTCCATCAAGGCGATACTAGAGATGGCAGGATTTCACAAAATCATCACGGAATTCCCGAACATCATAAAAAGCGGCAGAAAATACAAGACACACAACACGGTATCATATCCAAACAACGCCTGGACAACCAAAAGTCAGTAAACTTCGCAGACTGGCACCTGATAGGCTCAAGGCAGCACGTGAAGAGTTCAACTTACTTCTACAAGAGGGTATCATCCGCCCATCAAAGAGTCCGTGGTCATCGCCTCTACATATGGTTCCGAAAAGAGATAAAGCATGGCGACCCTGCGGCGACTATAAACGACTATAGACGATTCAATGCACGGACAATACCTGATCGCTATCCGATCCCGCATATTGAGGACTTCTCGCAGACGCTTCATCAAAAGATCTTCTTAACGGTCTGCGGTGCGAGCTTACAATCAAATACCGGTGAACAAGGAAAATATTCCGAAGACGGCGATTACCACACCATTCGGACTCTTCGAATTTTGCTACGTGCCATTCGATCTACGGAATGCATCATAAACATTCCAGCGCTTCATAAATGAAGTACTTCAGGAGCTGGATTTTTCTACGCTTACATCAATGACATACTCGTGACAGCAACATTCACAAGGGGAGTGCACAACGTGCCCCTCACTGATTCAAACGAAGATTTTTTTATGTGTAGGATTTTTTTGTGATTTTTTTATGTGTACCTAATTAGAAAGTTCTATTAAAGCGAGAGAATGCGTTTCTCAAGCATTCGTCTGAAAAAAAATGTTGAAGATTTGCCAGCATTTCTTAAGAAGACGTTGCGATGAAGCATTATCGAAGCGCCCCAATGGTTCGGTTGATAGCATTCTTCTTTTGTAACCGCGAGATCCCTGGATCGAATCTCGCCGTAACTATTTTTTTTTCTTTTATTTTTTTTTATTTATTTTCTTTTTTGTTCCTAGAAATATTTTATAACATTAATAAATAAATATTACAGTTTTTTTAATGATTGACATTTAATTTTTAACATTTTGTTCCATATATTAAAAGAAAATTCGAATGCTTTCTGTCAAAAATATAAGCAAATGTTTAATATTATACAAGAAATATATTACTACTAATAAAATAAATAAGTAAATAACAATTATTAAATAATAATAACGCGGATATTTTGGTAATATTTTTAATTAGTTTATTTTTTACAATTAATATTTATTAATTTTTTACAATTAATAAAGATATTTTAAATTTTCTAGCTCTAGAAATAAGAATATTTCTTTAAAGTTTTATACGTTAGAGCTATATTTTATTATTATGCTCGGTCTCGGATGACTTTTCGTATATCTTGAGCAACAATAGCTACGAGTTTCGACTTTCCCCATAGGGGATCAGCCGTTTTGTTGAAATAAGAGAAGGGAGGATCATACATGAGAAAACAGGCAAAGTATCGGTTTTTAAAATAGTCGATCGTTAGTTACGACAGTATAAGAAAGACGTTATAGACAGTGCCGTGAAAATTTCGAAGATGGAATCAACATTTGATTCTTCAATAAAAAGCAATGTTGAACAAAAAGAATCGTTTGCAGGAAGTAGTAAAGATGAAGAAATTTTGTTAAACAAGGAATTTGCGAAACTCCAGTTGAAAGGTGCCGTCGTTTACATGGATAAGCTTCTTGAAGAAAATAATTTGATTACACCAGAACCACCTTTAACGATTTCTTATAAATCGATGCTTATCGGAGAAGAAATGTATCATAACACTGTGCAAATGATTGCCGAAAAAAAATTAATCACCGATGAAGAATTAATAGCTATACATGAAGCTGACAAAAATAATTTTTTCCGGGAATTAGAATATGACTCTGGTTATGAAGATTCTGATGAATATCTGGATGAAAAGAAAACGAAACAAGTAGAATAAATACATTTGATTACAAAATAAAAGTTGCGAAACAACATCGGCTACATCCTTTTTTCTTCAAGTTCCTAATTGGAACTTGAAGAAAAAAGGATGTAGCCATTTAAAAAGCATGAAGGATTTGAAAAGGTGGGAAGAGCACATTAAAAAGGGTGAAACAATTATCGATAAATATACTACTATCGACTCTTGGACACATGATCGATTTATAGAGGCTCGAGAAAATTTATAACAAGTTACAATACGAAACTTGCAACAGTGGGCTTTGGCTGCTGCAAATCAATTTGAAAACTTTAACTTCAAAAGTTCGTTTTCCTGGGTAAACAAATTCAAACGAAATCACAAAATTCAACAACGAAAAATTACGAGATAGTGAAAGAGAGACTTTCACGATGCCTGAAATTTTGGCTTCTGCAGAAGAATTTCGAAGTCAAGTACATAATTCCAAACTTTCAAAAAGAATTCGTCACCGATATTGATTAAACAGATAATTTTAAAAAATTAAATTTCACAAATTATAAATATTTGAAAATAGTTTATATGCAATATTATATTTTTTGTCATTATATTTTATATATTAATTGTTTACAATACATTTTCTAATTATATTACAGGTTGCCAGTACCACCTATGTTTGACAGAAGTCTTGCCGAACAAGGATCAAAAACTATCTTCGTGAAGAAATAACATTTAAATAGAACAACGCATTCATACACGGTCCAATATGCAATCACATTGTCCGGAGAATTGATTCCTCAAATATTTGTGTGCTTACAAGAATCGATAGGTAATTTTGGGTTCAGAGTTCAAAAATCTGTCGACGAACTTGTAACAAAATATAAAAATATTGTCGTTACAAGTTCAAAGTCCGAAAAATTAACGACCCATCTATACAAAACATTTTTAACAAATATTATGTTACGTTAAAGAGAACAAATGCCTGTTGATTGACTCTTGGGGAAGACAAACAAATCCGGGTATATACGATGAAATTTTTAAAGACAATAGGAATATAGGAACTTGCACTATTAAAGTTATTCCCCCAAAATGTATGCCTATATGCCAACTATATGACGTCTATTTCTATCGACAAGTTAAAAATTTAATTAAACGTCTTCAGAACTGTTCGTACTTGATTGAACAGAATCGAAATATCATCTAGAAACGATTGTATTAAAATTCATTTTATTGTTCATCAATTGTCATCGCTATTTGTTGATATATTACGTTATACATGGTTTGCTTCGAAACTTTGTGATGAAAAGGAAAATTTTTTTAAATATAAATCAAGTTTGCTTTCCCACAGATGTTTTGAAAACGCCTTGTACATGTAAAAATGTTACATTTATTAGATGGCAAGATATGCTAAATTTATGTTTTTATTGTTTTTATGATCAATACATCCGGCATCTTGCAAAGGCACTACTGATTTTGCTAATTAATATAACAATTTTGTAATATGTAACGTTTGTTGTAATATTAAAAAATGTATGCTATACAAATTTGTTTGATTTATTTTCGTTATTTTAGTT
This sequence comes from Camponotus fellah, assembly GCA_030586385.1. NCBI lineage: Eukaryota > Metazoa > Arthropoda > Insecta > Hymenoptera > Formicidae > Camponotus > Camponotus fellah. Next base: position 15,546 of record JAPIVC010000446.1, read on the forward strand.
TCGTACTTTCCTTATATATTTCGACCTTTATATATTATTCACAATTAATGCTAATATGCTAACAAAAAAAAATAATTATTGTAAATTTACTTATTTATTTATTTTATTAGTAGTAATATGTTTCTCGTATAATATTAAACATTTCCTTATATTATATTTTTAACAGAAAGCATTCGAATTTTCTTTTAATATATGAAACAAAATGTTAAAAATTAAATGTCAATCATTAAAAAAACTAATATTTATTTATTAATGTTATAAAACATTCTTAGGAACAAAAAAAAATAAATTACACAAAAATAAAAGAAAATAAATACACACGGCGAGATTCGATCCAGGGATCTCGCGGTTACAAAAGAACGCTACCAAGCCACCGGGGCGCTTCGATAATGCTTCATCGCAACGTCTTAAGAAATGCTGACAAATCTTCAACATTTTTTTTCAAACGAATGCTTGAGAAGTGCGTTCTCTCGCTTCAACAGAACTTGTTTCTAATTAGGTACTACACATAAAAAATCCTCGTTTGAATCGGTGAGGGACACGTCGTGCAGTCCCCTTGTCAGAAGAGCAACACGAAGCACACCTGAGGCAGCTATTCACCAAGCTAACCGAGTATGGCATATGGATCACCCTTCAAAATGTATTCTTGGGCAGAAGGAACTGCAGTTCCTAGGCTACATAGTGACAACGGAAGGAACTCGACCACTCCCAACAAAGATAGAAGATAAGGAATTTCCCATAATCGATCAACTCCAAACAAGAAGCGATTTCTTCAACTGAGGTGGTTTCTAGGAATCATTAATTTTTACAGAAGGTTCATACCAAGGATAGCAAAAGACCAGACAGCTCTCAACGAAACTTTAAAAGGCTCCAAGACAGAAGGCCCCAAGACATCGATATACTGAACGACAGAAATGAACGCCTTTGAACAAAGCAAGAAAGGACTGGCGCGAGCAACACTCCTGGCACATCTTGACCCGACAGCGAAGCTAACTGTAACCACTGATGCATCGTCAATAGCAATAGAAGCGGTCATACAACAACACATAAAGGAAGGCTGGCAATCGTTAGCTTTCCTAAGCAAAAAGCTGAACGTGGCACAAATAAAGTACAGCCCGTACGACGGAGAGCTATTGGCAGTCTATGTAGCAATCCGGCATTACAGGCACATGCTGGAAAGAAGGACATTCACCGTATCATACACGGATCATAAGCCGCTCATGTATGTGTTTAAGCAGGATCCGCTAAACAGTTCGCCACGACAAGCCAAGGGGAGGGTCCCGTTAGCGCACGAAAAATTGAACACAATTCTCGATAGTCCACGTCCCGATAGCTCACGTCTCGATAGCGCACCAACCAGATAGCACACCAACCCGATAGCGCACCAACTTTGCACCAAGTACAACTTTGCACACGAAGCGAGGGGGATGGGGTGGGTGCGGAAGGGGGGAGTCGAAGGCTCCTCTTGCACCCCCCGTGTGTGTGTATCTTTGCATGCAAAGTTGTACTTGGTGCGCTATCGGGTTGGTGCGCTATCGGGACGTAGGCTATCGGGACATGGGCTATCGGGAATTGTGTTCAATTTTTCGTGTGCTATCGGGACATGGGCTATTGCACCGTGCACTAACGGATCCCGTTCCAAGCCAAGCACTTGGAGTACATTAGTCAATTTACGACGGACATCTGTCACGTCTTAGTGACTAATTTTTCCCCTAAATATCTCAATTCTAGAGTAAGTGCGCTCTCTTTATTTTCAAGGCAACCTTCTTACATCGGCTATACCTTAGGGATGCCAAGAGCGAGGATCTGACTTGTCAATTACGAAAAAATGAGGAAGCCGCGAGACTCTATAATAGGATAAATTGATTACATGAGACGCGGTTATTTGATATAAAGACGTGTGTAAGAAGTATCTATTAAAATGAAATTTCAAAATTCTCTATTAATTCCATTAGTTGATCGATATCAATATCATCTGCGATATATTGATCGATTCCAAGAATATATCGAGAATTCGAGGTTGTTTATCGGTTGTTAGAGCGAAAAAATCTTTGTCATTGCACGATGGCTTCAATAGAGAATCTGTAAGTAATTTTCTATTTCATACTGATTTTTCGGTGACTGAGATGTTAATTAAGTCGTCAAATCTACTGGTTTCGATGGAGAATTTTTAATAGAATCTTTACATTTGATAATTTCCAAGTAGTAGTTATAAAAAGAATCAAATTCGATATTCGTAATAACTTCTTGACGAAATTTCCGAAGTGAAATTTTGGGTAAATAAAAAAAAGAAATTCATCTTTCGATTTTAAAGCTGATATAAAGCTTTTCGGAAAGAAAACTCTTCCATTTGATTTAATGAGGTTAAGCTTTGTATGTAATTCTAATCTTTTAATTCGACGGACTCGAGAGGCGTCGCGATATTCACCGGTTAATTTCCCCGCTCTATGCCTTCTCCTTTTAGATTTCAATTTTGAATTTATCGTCTAAGAAATTGATGTCAGTATTGATTGAGGAAATTGCTATGTATTTATTCTTGTTACTATTATTATCTGGATCAGCACCAGCGTAAATTATCAATGTTTATATTTGTATATTTAATTTTGTGATTTTAGTTCAACTGAACCGTCAATGAAGGAATAATGTATGAGGATATGTGGATATCTCTGGTATGACAGAAGATGTCCAGAGACAATGGAAATTTGAGGTCAGAAAATTATGATAACGGCGTTTGCACATAAAAGTAAAGAATTTAAGATGCATCCGGCATGGCAGAGGATGCCCGGGAAGCGACGAGAAAATGGGAGAATGGACAAAAAGGTTTTCGTACGGCACCGTGAAGATGCTATCCCTGTATAAGAAAAGACGTTTGTGTTGGTAACAGTAGATTATATAAATTCAAATATTATTTGATACATCCAATGAAGCGTCATTAACGAATTAATTTAGGAAGTTGGATGCCTCTGACATGATAGTGGATGTCCGGAGACGATGGAAATCTGAAATCGGCTAGAATTGATAATAAATTTTTAGGAATAAAAATGGGAGTGTGGACGTCTCCGGCATAACAGAGGATGCCTGGAGAAATCCTAAGGGAAAGGGACACTCGACGTTTAACGGATGAGAGCTGTATTTGAAATTTTAATTAATAACACAGGCCCACAAAAAAAGTACCCTGTGCTGGCGATCTGACTAGGCTAGTCTTATGTATTTTGGCCCGCTGAATTCGAATCTGACGTCAGAATTGCTCCATCACGTCACAGTTTTTTTTAAATCTCAAAAATAGACGAAAATTTCGTAAAAATCGACATTCTAAGGGAATAAGACTGCGCTTCTTGAAGAAAAAGTTGCCGAAATCATATTTTAATGTATTTTCAGACATTATAAATCCAAATCCGAAACCTAAAATATAAACATTGTGCTCAATTTATGATGCGAGCTGGACCTAATGCCCGAATAATGTGTCTTATCGTTTGCGCTTACGCATTCTTTTATCTTCAAATGACCTGTGAAGTAGATTCCTCTTTTCTTTCTGCTATATTTTCTCTTTTTAACATCCAACACAAATTAGCCTTCATATTTTCATCCCATGATATCGCTCCATTTCTTTAATATATATATATATATATACAGGGTGTCCGTCGATTTTCGACCTTAACGAAAAAAATAAATAGATTGGCTCAAATTAAGAAGAAATTATCTATATTGTTTTGGGATTGTCGCAATAATTATGGAAAAATTAAATAAAGAAGCTCGGCCAATCTGCGTGAATAGAAGCGCGCGGCGACGAGAGTCGTCCCACTGTAATCCGATACTAGTCGCGCTGCGAAGCGGTGGGCGGGTCGCTCGAGACATGATACGATATATCGCAATACCGCGCCGAAAAATGACCCGTCCTTTTAGCGACGAGAAAATGATGCGCTATCATTTCCACACCACCTTGCGGTAGATAGCATGGTGCGCTTTTTTTATAGTGGTTTCCCCCATAGGCCTATTCCACTCTCAATTTGAAAATTATTCAAAATGCCATTACTATACGCTGAATACATCGTAAATGTAAAAAATTAATGGTGACAGTACCTTTACAAAAATTGATCCGTGATTGAAAATCCTTCGATAAAATGTATTCCACACGTTGATAATGATACGATGATAAAATGCTTCACGAATCCTTTCTTCATCTCATACGAAAGCGCACTGCTGGACCGATTATCCTGATATTATGCACGACACGCAGTTTCACATAATTATTGCACAACACATAAAATTGTACGGCCACTTGATTTTCGTTAACGCCTGGGAAATGATTCCATGTAAATTGCGGCCGCACGATAAGTATTTCCGCTAGTCCGTATGCCACAATCATATCCGTATATTCCTGCAGAATATACCTCATTTTCACTGTTAATTTACTACGCAAACACAAGATTTTTATTAAAACGTCTTAGCTCTCGCACACTGTTATCACACTGCGTACGCCGGCAGCACGCAACTACAGCTGACAGCTGAGCGGACATGTGAGTGTAAGCGTACGTGTGAGTTCGACGCTTGCGCACTATGGTTGTCCGCTCAGCTGTAGTTGCGTGCTGCCGGCGTACACAGTCTGATAACAGTGTGCGAGAGCTAAGACGTTTTACAAAAATCTTGTGTTTGCAGTAAATTAACAGGTAATGAGGTATATTCTGCAGAACACGGATATGATTGTGCCGGACTAGAAAGCTCATCGTGCGGCCGCAATTTACATGGAATCATTCCCCAGGCGTTAACGAACCCAGTGACCACAATTTTGTGTGTTGTGCAATAATCGTGAAACGTCGTAATCAGCATGTCGATCCAGCAGTGCGCTTTCGAGACGGAAGAAAGGATTCGTGTCATCGTATCATACGTGTCATTATCTTTATCGAAGGATTTTCAATCACGGATAAATTTTTGAGGGTACTGTCCATTACATTTATTTATGATGATTCAGCGTATATAATAACATTTTGAATAATTTTCAAATTGAGAGTGGAATAGCCTATGGAGAAACCACTATAAAAGCGCACCATGCTATCTACCGCAAGGTGGTGTGAAATGATAGCGCATCATTTTCTGCCGCTAAAACGACGGGTCATTTTTCGGCGCGGTAACGATATATCGTATCATGTCTCGAGCGACCCACCGCTTCGCGGCGCGACTAGTATCGGATTACAGTGGGCGACTCTGTGCCGCGCGCTTCTATTCACGCAGATTGGCCGATCTTCTTTATTTAATTTTTCCGTAATTATTGCGACAATCCCAAACCAATATAAATAATTTCTTCTTGAATGGCCAATCTACTTATTTTTTTTTGTTAAGGTCGAAAATCGACGGACACCCTGTATATATATATATATATATTAAAGAAATGGAACACCGATATCAAGGACGATAAGATGAAAATATGATGGCTGATTTTTGTTGGATGTTAAAAAGAGAAAATATTGTGGAAAGAAAAAAGCGTAAGAGAAATTCACTTCACAGAGCATTTGAAGATAAAAGAGTGCATAAGCGCAGACGATCATAAGACACATTATTCGGGCATTAGGTCCTGCTCGCATTATAAATTGAGCACAACGTTTATATTCTAGGTCGGATTTGGATTTATAATGTCTGAAAATACATTAAAATGATTTCAGTAACTTTTTCTTCAAGTAACGCAGCCTTATTACCCTAGAAAGTCGATTTTTAAAGTCGAAATTTTCGTCTATTTTTGAGATTTTAAAAAAACTGTGACATGATGGAGCAATTTTGACGGCAGATTCGAATTCAGCGGGCCAAAATACATAAGACTAGCCTAGTCAGATCGTCAGCACAGAGTACTTTTTTTTGTGGGCCTGTGTAATTGCCTTGACACTTTGCCAGAATGATAAGTTATAGCTACCTTTATGCTGAGTAAGAAAAGGAATACTATCAGCGACGTACTAGTGTTTGACAGTATTGTTATTTATTTAATCTTCCATATCTTATTCCAGGAAATGTGACGAATGCAAGGGAGGTGAATATTATTTCACGAACAATTAAATTTGAAAACGCGAGAATAAAGTAAGGATGTAAAAGAATCTGATACTTACTACTTAGATATTGATTTCTGCTGATCCTGATCGCCTTCGTATAAGTAAGGTCTGGGTTTCTCCAAAAATTGACACAGTAAATATGCACAATTATAATTCTTTTATTTGAACCTTACCGAATGGTACAGCAAATTGATACAAAGTAGTAGGTTTAGTTATAATGATTAAAGAATAACAAAGGATGTAAAAGTTATAGCGATGAAAAAAACAACTAACAGTGAGTCTGTCTTACCGACTAATTAGTACTGATCCTCGCGCCCAAAATCTGGGGTTTATATACTTGTAATTCCTTTGTTCCTTGCATGATCTTTCGCTATAGGAATCTTCGAGTTAGGTGATTTTTTTTTATCGGATCATGTCGTACTCGGAAGCACTACCGAATTACATATTAATTATTTTGGGATAGATATCCTTTCATAGAAGCGCGGTAGTGATCAAAGAGTAATACGTGAATTTCATCGGTTGACATCTCTGGGAAATCAATGCTCGATATATTTATGACTTCCTCTTTGATTATCTCACGCGCCAAAGCTATGCACTTTTAATTTAATATTAATATCTGTCGCTATCGATATTAGGATTATAGAATCATTATATATATATATATATATATATATAAATATATATATATATATATATATGTATGTATAACTTCTCTTATATTTTAGAAAAGATTTAGAAATATAGCTCAATTTAGGTAGAATAATCGAATTTAAGTTACAGTATATAAAGAAAGTTATTTACATTGATCGTGAATTCCTAATGAATTTTAAATAAAGCATTTCAAAGAGTTAAAATAAAAGCATAAAGCATAAAAAAATAAAGCATTTCTAAGAGTTAAAATAATTTGGCAGTTATTCATTTAAAATTAATCCAATAGTTTCCTTGAGATACCTTATTTACTTAAATTATTTATTTCTCATTTATTTAAAGTCTAAATTTTAACGTATATATAAAGTCCTTATTATACATTGATTAAGGAGTACAATTTGAGTATTTAATTAGCAGGTTAAATAACCGTGTAGAATAGGAACGGTAAGCAAGTGTTATAATCAATATGTCAAGTTAGAATTTATATATGCGTATATTAGAGTTAAAATTAATGGTAATATAATTAATAATAGTGAATAAAATTGGGTTATAAGTAATAAAATCGAATATTCGTTCTTACTCCATGGATATACTAAAAAAACAAGATGGGTAAGTAAATTTAATAATTTTAAGAATAGTAACTAAATCTAGTAATTTTAAGATGACGTCACACCTCCCCCTTATTTAAGAACAAATTCCGATGTGCTCGTAGGGATTTGTTCTAAGATTCTTAATCGATCTCTTAAGACCTGGTATGAATTAATTTCGGAGGTTGAGGACACTGGTTCGATAATAACATCAATGGATTTGGTTATTCCTGGAATCTCCTTCATTGTTAATTTTTTAGGTGCAGTTGGAGTCGGAGACGGTGTTTTGCTGGTTTGGGTGTTTTTGTTGACGGGTTCACGTGCAAGGTGCAATAGCAGATATGTGGCAGAGCTCCAGATGGCTCCGAGTAAATGCATGCTGCATCCGTATGTAAGGCGTATCTGTGGATAGCTGTGTCGACCACAAGTTTAATAATGCGGACGACTAACAGAATGCCGAATATTCCAGCGGTTGCGGAACCAAAGGTGACAAACTCTTTCCATACTCGGGAAGCGGTATTCTCAACTATTTTATTGAGCGAGGCTTCATCCAGTAAGCTGTACATCGAGATAACATCTCCGTTGATGGAATGGCCGATAAGTTCTCTGGTAACAGTATTGAGGAGAGCATGTTTCTTTGCGGGAAACATTATGTGATCTCTCAACTTCTCTATATCCTTATCAGAGTATATTCCACTGATAGCGAGTGGACCTGGCGTTAAGTACTTCCAGGATAGAATTGTCATTGTGGGCTGCAGTTGCTGCGGAGCCCGGAGATTGTCTGATTTGCGCATCATGTGTGAATTGCAACTGTCCTCGATGCGATACATAGTAGGTAGTTCATAACTGCATTCATGTTGATTCTCAAATTTAGTTTATTCGAGATTTGGGAATAAGGAAAAACGAGGAGTTACGTACAGTTACAGGTAACTCATAACATTCTTAGCATAACATTCTTTAATTTTCCTCACTATAACGTGCACAGGTATGCATTTTATAATTTGTAATAGCTTCTCCAGTTGTTGTCACTGCCATGTAGCTTGGTCCTTTTATTAGTTGATATACGAATTCGTCTGGTTGGTAAATGACAAGGCATTAGTTATAACCTGTCTTTCTAATTTACATTTTTGTTGCATAACATTGTGATACAAGGAGATCATCTGATAGCGAACATGTTTCTCTACATATACAAATTTAGAGTTCATGTCAAGCGAAGATGTCTAAATTATTCACCGGAATGATGCCTCAATGGAAAAATGTACTTCCTTCCTTGGTTTCGAGAATGAATAATTTTGGATGTTCTGTGCCCAGTAAGGTGTATCCGCACAAAGGCTGTTCTCTGGTTTTGATGAAGGCAAAGGTAATATCTTGCGTCGTTAAACTGTAGACGACTGGGAAAGAAGTCTAAGTCATATCATTCTTGATTACCGTCGTTAGGCCTTCGTAAAGGACATCGATATTGATAGAAATTACAAAATGATGTAGACAGGTTTCCAATAAGTATATCCGTCATCTGAATCAATATAGAAGCTTTCGCTAAACGTACATACAGTTCCGGATTTTAATATTATTTTTCCAGAATTTAATTGCACTTGTGAAGATTTCATGGATATTTTGACTAAAGCTTGAACCACGACGTCATCCCAGGATTCCGTTTCGTAAGGATCAGAATACTGAGTGTCCTTATAGCTTCCATCGTGGCCTATCCATCCTCCCAGGGTGAGACTGCGATGAGTTGTCTGGTTAGCTTTCAATCCATACACGAGGTTTCCGGCTCCTAGAGAGAACGTTCCATCTTGGAATTTCTTAAGCATTGTGTGTATCCAATTTCGTGGATATAGTCCGCTCTTCCATTTTGGACTACGGAGACGTATGAGTGCATTCCGCAGTGATAAATTGTTGTGATAATTGCGATATTTCCTTACACTGGATAACTTTTGCATGATTGTAATCAGAAAATTGCAAAAGTTGAACATATGTATCGCTTGCGTTAGGTTTCCGGTAATTGAAGTTACATTCGACAACATCTAACAAGGATACCGAGGTAATATTTAGATGTTGTCCGCTGCAATCGAATCCGAGGGCGTCGGTGGCTTATAAGGGTTACTATCGCAAGGTAAGCTAACATTTCTGTAATTATACAATATATATATATATATATATATATATACATATATACACGTTACGAGCTATAACTTATATATTTTGCTTACTTCTATTATTTCTATTACTACTAATATTTCTATTTCCCTGTTTTTTTATGTTTTTCCTTACTATTATATCAACCTTACTAATTATTATAAATCTCACTATCCCCATAGCAAAGAATGTCACAGTGATGTCACAAAGACATTGCTCTGTGACGATAAAATATGTCAAAATAAAATCACAGTGATATCATAGTGACGTGCGAATGTCCGCTTTGTAACAGATGTGATGTCATCATAACATCATTGTGATTAATGATATCACTGTTACCTTCCAATAATCTCACAATGACATCACAGTGACATCACATTTTTTTGTCATCTTGTGACTCTATTGTGAGCTTATTGTGATGTCAGTGTGATATTTTTTGCTATGGGGATAGTTACTAGTATTCTTATTGAATTAGTTAATAAGGCATTAAGCAGTTAATAAGGCATTAAGCAGTTAATATGGGAATAGGATATTTTTATTCTAATAATGAAAATAATTAGTGTTTTGTGATTTTTTTATTAATTAATTTTTTTTATTTAATATACAGGGTGACCCATTTTAATCTCCCCACCTAAATTTCTCGGAACCTAAGCAAGATAGAGAAAAATGTTTCAGACAAAAGTTTTGTGGTTTCGAGGGGGCCATAAAATGGTATCATTGGTTTGATCTTGAAGAGTCATTTGAAGGTCACGTGAAGGCCACTTCAATTTTTTTGAATGGCACCCACTATTTTTTTATTACATATTCTTGTAGCTGGCCTCGAGAGCTTTCCAAAACACTATAATTAAATGTTTTTCCATTAAGTGCTTTTCGAGTTATGAGGCTTGAAATCATTTCTTAATTTTACATAAACCATAAAATATCTTGTAAAATATTTATTTTTCGATTATCTTACTTTAATATTTTTATGTACAAAATAATGAGTGGAATCAATTGGTGTAAAGAAAACATACAGTTGTTTCTAAGAAAAAATATGGAATTGTTAATTGCAAATTACATATTTCTTCTTCGAAACAACTATGTTTTTCTTTACACCAATTAATTCCTCCCATTATTTTGTACATAAAAAGTATTAAGTAGATAATCGAAAAAAGAATATTTTACTAGATATTTTATCATTTAGAAATTAAGATATTATTTCAACTAAAGTACTGCTGGAAAAACACTTAATTATAGTGTTTTGGAAAGCCTCGAGGTCAGCTACAGAATATGTAATAAAAAATAAGGTGCAATTTAAAAAAATTGAGGTGGCTGGACATCAATGACTCTATGTCACATGATACCATCTTATGCCTCGAAACCTCAAAACTTTTTGTCTGAAACATTTTTCTATCTTCTAGTGGAAATTTAGGTGAAATAAGATACCTATATATAATTATATGAGTGGATTATTTTAATGACAATCGGTTACATGGTGTTAATAATAAAAAATATAATATATACTTATATACTTATTAATAATTATCGTATATTATTAAAACTCTAAGAGATTCTCCCGAATCTCGTCTATATTTTCAGGGGAAGGAAGCTCGGGTAACACTGTTAATTCTAAGATGCGGTCTGCGGTTACATCGTAGTGGAATGAACTTATATTGTTCATATCATGCTGTTCGCTTAATAGGCGATGCGCCCTGGTGTACGCAGAGAAGCACTGCTCGCAAGAAAGAATCAGTTGGGTCCTTGTCTCCAGGGATTTTTTGCAACTTCTACACTGAATCTCTCGGACACACCCTTCTATAAATGCATGACTATGAAGAAGTGCCGAGAAAGCCTTAAAGCAAAGGCTGCGAGAGACAATCAGTATATGCTTCCAGAATGTAGCAGTTGTTGCCCGATTCTTTGTACGCATTTTACCACGTACAATCCGGGAAAATCCCGCAGAAATTGATAGATTTTCGGCTTATACGCTACTGGGATGCACATTCTAAAGCAAAAAGGAAAGGTAGTTCCTTTTACTTATTTACTATTAACTTTTTTATTTATTGATATATTTTCCTCACTTTATTTGATGGTATCGCGTCTTTTATTGTGTCGTTTCTCTGAGCTTCCCAGTAACGTACTTACCTGTTTCTAGTCGAATAGTTCCCTTATCTCTATCACTTATCTCTATCACCCTTATCTCTAGACTTCTCCTATCGTCGTTTATATTTCGGCCTGACACTCGTAACTTGACATGCGCCCCATTCATTCTCAAGTGCCTCTTTGGCATTTGTCTATCATTCTCATATTCTTCTTTCATTTCTCTTCTCAATCTTGCAAGATTTACATTATTTAAGATTTGTAATTGAGGAAATTCAAATTTTGTAATTTAAGAAGCGGATTAAGTTTCCTCATTATAAACAAGGAGATATATGATTTTGTGCGATTTGACGTTATACAATAAGAGTGCAATGTCGTTGGAATTACAATTTTTGAGATTGACAATAAATTGCACGTAAGTTTTTTTTCTTTTTTATGCAATCGCTGTATTGTAAAATTGAGCGCATTTATGTCGTATAAGTTTTGGAAAAAGGATTACAAGAGGATGCGATATATATCTATAATTTTCAAAAAAAATTCAGTGACAATAGGAATACGAGGTCGTCGATCCTGTAACACAATAATTTATTATGCAAATACATAAGTATGGAAAATATTACAAAGAAGGATAGCGAACATTTCGACCCTAATTTTGGGTCATCTTCAGCGCAAACGTGATGATGTGATGAACATAGTAATAAATAACAAAAATAATTAATATTGGAGTCAGTTACAGAAAGAGCCGTCTAAAGTAATAATAAATGTCTCGGTATCATCTTGACGATGTCTGTAATAAAATAAGTAAAAGTCAAAAAATGTAAAAGAAATATAAAACCACGAGCTGAACAAAAAAAATTGAATAAACAATGGAAACTTGAAAGTTAAGAGGGTAAAACATTTTTCATGTCAATTCTTCTAAAATCATAAAGATAAGAATACTTTAAATAAATACAAACTTAGAACACAACAGTGAAGAAAAATAAAAAATCTAATGATTTAAAGCTACGTAAATCCGACTTACTTCTAGGCATTGAAGATAACGGCGAGTCGAGGAAATAAACAGAGACAAATCAACATCTCAGAAGACAAGGAACTCCTTGACGGATAGATGTGACTTATTTATAAGCAATAACAAGAGACAAATGTATAAATGTACGCAAAGTCACAGATCTCTATGATAGGAAATTATTTTAAATATTAAATTTTAGACAAATTATTGACAATTATTTTAGAAAATTATTTTAAATTTTAAGCAAATTATTGACAATGTTTAAATAAATTTCCGGTAACCGTTCGGTATTCGTCTGCAAATTCAGACCATTTTTTTCTTTTAATAAATAACATTTCCGAGATTAATCTTTTATTCAGAAATGGTTTCACGGTCCAAGATCTGAACATTATTCCAATTAAAAGCATGGTCCGAACCTTATGATTAGTGATGACGGACCGAGTATTAGTGTTACGTCTAATATGACAAAGATATTCGTTAATTCGGGAGTGGCTCATTGGCGCACAGTACAATTGGACATGTTGCAATTGCGTACCGTGCTATTAGATACATAAGATTGCACACCGTTCGATTGGACACGTTACATTTGTCCACCGTTCAATTGGACACAGTTCTTTTACGCACTGTTCGATTGGACACATTACGTTTGCTCACCGTTCAATTGGACACAATTCTTTTGCGCATTATTCGATTGGACACGTTACATTTACCCATAGTTCTTTTGTCCACAGTTCTTTTGCGCACAGTGCTTTTGCCCACATGTTCAATTGCGCACATATACTTTTCCATGCAAAAGGAGGTTTCACATGGGTTTGCAACAGAGTAGAGGTGGAGCAGGGGATGGGGGATGTACAGTCTGTGCGTGTACTTTGCAACACAAACTAGGATTTCACATGGATTTATAAAACTGTGGGCAAAAGAACTGTGCGCAAAAGAACTGTGTCCAATTAAACGATGGGCAAATGTAACGTATCCAATCGAACGGGCAATCTTATGTGTCTAATAGCACGGTGCGCAATTGCAACGTGTCCAATTGTACTGTGCGTTTCAATGAAGGCTTCTCCGTTGATTCTGATTTGCAATTGTCTATTAGTTTGTCCCACATAGAACGCATTGCAATCCATACAGTTCAATTTGTATGTTACATTTCTGGAATTCGGAAGGAGTTAGGAAGAGGGTCCTTATGAACTCTGATGAAGTTATTTATTTTATTAAGACTGTAGTACGAAAGTCTAACTTCCAGATCTTTGACAATATGTTTAAAGCGCTCAGAAATATAAGGTATGTTGAAATAAGTAATGGGATCATTTGTATTTGTGACCTGAGTATTATTCTAGGGAGTCTGAATTTAAAAAAAGACTGTTTTTTAAGACGGTCAAACTATATGTGGAAAATAAAATCTAAGGGATATCCATTGTTCAAAAGAATATTGGTAGCCATTATAGTGTTTTTATAATGATACACAGGATGGGACAAACGAAAAACCTGGTCTATCAAAACCAATTACCGTACCTCTTTTTGACAAAAAGAATGTTGAAACAAAAAATGGAGGTATCTGCCAGAAAATGTATCCTTATGCCAGTCAAATTTTATATAATTATTGTAATTATTGTATAATTATTGTATAATTATCAGAAATTAAAATCATATCTAGGAAGTTAATTTTATTGTCTTCAGCAATTTCCATTGTAAACGAGGATGAAAGGAATTAAAAGTGTCAAGAGTAGATTAAATAAGGAGGAACTAAAAGAACATCGTCAACATATCTTAAAAAAAAGGAAGAAGTAAATTTTAAGGATTGGAGCGTTTTGTTTTCTAGATCCTGTAATACAATAGGAAATAGGGAGGAGCCCATGGAGGTGCCAAAAGATTGTTTGTAAGTTATGTCGTCAAAGGTAATGAAGGATGAGATCTAATATAAATTTTATAACTAAAAGGAATTCATTGCATGGAATGTCACAATTCGGTGAGATATGTTATAATCCGCGAGATTATAACTTTATTTTAATGTTACATCCTTTAGAACGTTCGCGAACCGCGTAAAACTCTGTCGCCTCAGCGAACCACGCGCGAGTTCGCCGGAAACGCAGAAAATGCTAACGAAGGGTTTCGACTTTGAACCTCCTTCGTTAGCACTTAGACTTGATCGCCGGAAATCCCCATGACATATATGGTCATGTCGCTAGGCGATCCCCTCCAAAAATACCCCTAAAAATCTAAAGGGAAGACGATCTTAGAGAAAGAAGGCTTAAAAGAAACCGACTAAAATAGGCTAAGAAAATATATGTAAATTTGAAAGAGAAAATTAAAGCTATAATAATAATATTGAGAATATTCCGGTCCTGTGAGTTGTGATTTTTTGGAAACTCCCGGCTACCCCACATCCCGTGCCGCACCGGGCACAACATTTTGGTGGCAGCGGTGAGATAGCCGAGGTCGAAGACCATCCTGGATTTCTAACGGCTGGAACAAAAAAAAAGAATATAAAATTAATAAACTGGATGGAGCAACTGCTAGATTAAAGCAGACATACTCAAACACATCAGCACGCAACACATACGGACGACACCGATAAAGAAATCACAGTCAAGCAGCTGAAAGCCGAAAAGGAATACCAACGTTCAAGGATTAACGTCGATCCACGACCTTCGCCAAGGCAACGCAGTAGGAATTATTGAGGATTATAGTACTGGATTATAGAGTTCAGCATTTTGCCGTCGTAGAAGGAATCACATTAAGGGAACACTCAAGGGAAATCAGCGTAAGAGAATGGAGCGAGATTATAAAGCCTCCATAGATGTGGCATAGTAGGACGTCCGGACTGTCCGTGTAACGCCGCTCTGCAAGACATTAACCATGTGTTGTGGTCCTGTCCTCTTTTGTGTGGTCCTCGTGCTCGTCTTATGAAGTCTATACAGAAGCCGAGATGCTCTGCGCGTTTACAAGAAAAATCAGAAAAATCTAATAATGGCACTGTTAAAAAAGTGATAATTGAAAAAGAAAAAGATGTGAGACAACAAACCAAAAAGGAATGCCCAGTGTTAGGTAATATTATGAACACATGCCAAAGCATCACATTATGTGCTCCTGAAAATAAAATTGAAAGGAAAGAAAAAGATATAAAAATATGTGTAATTCAAGAAGATAAGGAAAATATTTACATAAAAAATGAAAATATTACAGAAATAGAAAAACCAGAAATTGAAAAACCAAGAAATATAAGAAAATCAAGTATTGACTATAATAAAAACAATGATTAATGGAGAAATAAATACTATAAAATATGAAAAATATAACGTAGAAAATAAAGATATGAATGTTTATGTAACAAATCATATATATCTACGCAAAGAAGACAGACATAGAGGAAGGAAAAGAAATCAATAATACAATAAGTAGAGACGTGCAAATATCGTTTTATTCTCGCTCGATCTCGACAATGGGTCTCGGTCGAATTCGTAAACGGACAGAGTGGGGATAAGATAGAGACTACCTACTATGGCGGGATCTTTCGGTAATATCGGAACGCGGGACAGATCGAGAGTTTTGATTTCCGACGGTTCCCGATGAATCTCAAAGTCGAGATGATTCGATGTACGCCACAATAATACGTTACAATAATAAATTCGAATAAAATTTCATTTTTTATTCATTTATTTGAACAATTTTTACTAAAAATCTAAGAATAATTAATAAATTAAAATAAAAAATGCAATAAAATAAATAACATTTTTTAATATTGGATAATAAAATTTATTAATAAAAAAATTAATAAAATTAAATAGATATGAAATATATATGTATATTTATATTCGGAACGTATGGTACATAAGCAACTACTTTAATAAATTATTAAAAATATTAAATAAATAAATAAATAAATAAGTGAACATAAAATATATAATTATAGAATGAAATTATGTAATTATAAAACAAAATAAACAAATATATAATTATAAATTTATATATGTATAGTTATAAATATATAATTATAAATCTATATATAATTATAATTATAAAATTAGAATATATATAATATAGAATATATATAATATATAATTATAAAATTAGAAAAATTTATTATCATCATAAATTTTAAGTAAGATCTCTTTTATTTTTATTTTAAATTAATATAATCAGTATAATTTTATTTAGTATAATTTTATTATTCAAATGCATATTATTAATAACAATTATGACAAAATTTCTTTTTTTATTGTATAATTGATAATAAATATATATATTATGCAATCTTTTAATTTTTCAATTTTTGAGTCTTAATTTTTGACACAATTGTATTACTTAAATTCGTTGCGAATAATTTAAATTGCCAAAACGTTCGATAGCCTTTTTATTATTGTTTTTAAAATATATTCTTGCGCCTGAATTACAACGTATTGATTTTGGGGGGGACAGGGGACGACGAGGGGGCGAATTTTTGTAATGGCACGGGGGGTCGAGTGACGGCTCATTTGAAAGTGTTTTTCAAGACGAATACAACGGATTTTGGAAAAGTTCGCTACGATTTTTTTTCGCGGACTTTTCGCGATTTTTTGTCTCAGACGCGTGTGTGTGTGTGTGTGGGGGGGAGGGGGTCCCTGTCTCTGCTGTGACACACACGCACTGTGTGCATGGAGCTGCGAATGGAGGCAAGAAGAAATATTGAGAAGATCCAGAAGGAAAATAGGAAAACCTATGATAAGAAGAGGAAAAACCCTCTGAGCTATCATGAGGGAGATCTCGTCGCAATTAAACGTACACAGCAGGGTCCTCATTTAAAATTGGCGCACAAATACTTTGGGCCTTACGAAATTATAAAAGTCCTACGCCATCGTTATCTTTTGCGCAAAGTCGGCGAAAGTGAGGGTCCAATCCAGACATCATCAGCGGCTAACTATATGAAGCCTTGGATACAGGACGACGATTACGAAGATGTATCGGAAGATGATTAAAATGACGAACGGTCGAGGCGACCTTTATTTCAGAATGGCCGAGTGTAGGATGTTGGATTTAATGGTCCATTGCTACGTGTGCATTGATCGTTGGTATCGATCAATAACAACGAGACACACGTTATGTATGCGAGTAAAAATAATATATAAGGAGAAACGCGCTCGCGGTAGGCGAGAGTAGAGAATATCGAGTGTGCGAGAGGAAAAGATAGGAAAGATAATGTGCGATAGATATTGAGTGTGAGAGAGAAAGTTCCACGAATTTCGTCTGATCTCGTATAGCCTGTTATATATATATATATTTTATACTGGATTTACTTTAATTTAATTTAATAAAACATCATTCTACAATAACAAGTAGTTATATTGAAAAAATTTTACATAAATGGAATTTTAAAACAAATGTAATATCAACCATCAAATTTCCAGATACTCCTAAAACAGGTGAAAATATTTTATTAAAAATATAAAAGCAAATGTCAATGCTTGAAATAACTGATTTGAAAAATATTATTTTTGTCACTGATCAAGGATCAAATATAAAAAAAGAGAAAATTATAAACGATTATCTTGTTAAGCGCACTGTTTAAATACATCTTTACGTCATACTCTGGACGAAACATTTTTAAATGAAGAAGTACCTGATGTCTTTTTTTCTATCCAAAGCGCACGAAGAATTGTAGGCTGTATGAAAAGATCAAGCTTAGTAGTCCATCTTGAGAAAACTTTAAAACAAGATATTGAGACAAGATGGAATAGCATTTTCATACTGTTGAACTCTTTTCACACACAATAATAAATATGAAGAGATTGCAAATTGTTCGCGAGCGAATCCGACAGTGGATGTTGGATGAAGAAAGTCTTTCAGTAAGAAAAAAGTGCGCCTCGTTTACACGAAAAGACAGGACTTTATTAGAGTTAAAAGTAAAATTAAGAATCACAAGTGTTCAGTGCGGTATCGCGAGCGGTGTAACGTCATTGCGATTACACTAGCGGTTTTCTAGAATCGTATGCGGTTAATCGTAGTCAAGTCGAAATAGCGGACGTTATAAGCGTTTGATCAGCAGATTAACAAAGAGAGATATGCAGAAGTCCAAGTGAATAAGCAGTCGTGCAACGAAATAGCGGTTTAGCAAAGTGGTTTGACTACGAAAGCAAAAAGCGAAAAGTGCGAAACTCCGAAAAGTGCAAGCCTTCGGTGGGTCCACGCGCGGTGCCCATTATGTAGCGAATTTTGGGTCCGTTGCGACGTGGACCAATTAATTTTATATGTTAGCGGTGACCTCATGGCACCGCGTACAATTGATCGCCGATGAGGTCTGACGTTGAGATTTTTATGGATGCCATGCGCACGATCTTTTTCGATTGGCAATCAGCTGATCGTGACGCGCGTATGGATGCGCATGCCCGTGCATCGCGCTGGTTTTGCTGACGGTTTTGTCAAATGTTTATAATGAGCGTTTCTTATGCGGCGAGAAAAACGAGAGATAACGCGGTCGATTTAGTTTTTCACATAAATAGGCAATTCGAGAAGTTTCTCAATGCTCGATAAATTCGAATTCTTGAATTTATTAAACTGAAAAATGCGGATTTTAGCAATGCGAATTTAGAATCGAAATAATAAATTATGAATTTTGAACATCTCGCCCGTCTCATCAGTACATGACGAAATTTGCGAGTATATGCGAATACGAACAGGTGTCGCAAACGGTTCGATTGATAAGTTGTAGATCGCGATCAATGAATGGGATGCGATGACATAATATAAAGACGTGTGTTGCTCAGTTTATCCGAATCTCTCGGAAATAAGTCGCTTGAATGTAATGAGATTTATAGCGGTGAATGATGTGAAAATGTACAATGTGATTTTGTGAATAATTTTCGCGAGTGCAGTGAAAATTGAGAACGATAATAAATATCGCGAATTGTAACGTAAAGTGCGGTGATAAGTGAAAGCAGCGTAAGTAATCATAGGAATTAATCGCGTGCGGTGTATCGAGAGTTCGACGATTAATTTTTCTGCATCACTTGAAAATACGCGATGAACAGTGAGTAACGAAATG
The DNA here is from genome assembly GCA_030586385.1 of Camponotus fellah. Classification (NCBI taxonomy): domain Eukaryota; kingdom Metazoa; phylum Arthropoda; class Insecta; order Hymenoptera; family Formicidae; genus Camponotus; species Camponotus fellah. Next base: position 35,058 of record JAPIVC010000446.1, read on the forward strand.
CGGAATGTATGTGACGGATAAAGGAGACATAAAATATGTACAATATATACATATATATGTATATATAAGTGATCAGTAACACAAGGCAAATTCTAAAAATAGCGGCGATCTCGCGTGTCCGGAGGTGACGGCTGCACTGTGTTATAAATCTCAGGAAGTGGACCGGGCTAATGTGTCGTCCTTAATGACATCAGGCAGTGACTCGCAGCCGATGTGGTGGAGAGAAGCGGAAGATCGTCTTCAGTTCGGTGAGCATTTGGCCAACAGCGCTGAGCAATCCGACGGTTCGATGCTGGAGCAGCTCTGGGTCGGGCACTCCGTCGCCTAGCCAGAGGGTTGTATCCAAAAGGAGTCAAGCTGGTCTCGTCCATCGCAGCAGATGGCTGACCCGATCGATAGGCAGAATGACCCTAGAATTCGACCGGAGACAGGTGGACACTGTGAACAAATCTACAAGAGTGCGAATTAGAGCAGAAAAAATGTCCGTCCGCCGTGCACAGACTGCAGAATTCCACTTTCTTCTGTACGAAAGCGGCATGAGCGGAGGGTTCCTTTTCCTGTTCTCTAGGTTGCTGAACTCGTTCATCCAGCTTGCGGTTGACCAACTTGCATTGTTTTGGAGCATCCTGTAGCCTTCTGATAGAATCCATCCGAGTGACATCCTTTGAGCGACGGGCTCATCCTTGCGTCCCTTGCGGATGCCGTCCTGGAGAAGGCTGAATAGACGTCGGCGCCGAGCAATCGGATCCTGGTCGAAATGGATCCGCCAGCCGAGAGTCCACGGATGTGAGGCCAGGACTTGTTTCGCACCGTTGGCCCGGAGTGAAGAGAGGCGCGGCAGAACGTGCGCGACGACGGAGAGAGTTGTCCCGGAAGAGAGGCTCAATAAGATCCTGCCGCGAGAGGCTTCAGGGGATGCTCCTCCGATCCCCCTGATCGCCAGCGAGGAGTGCGTTCGCGGCAGGTATAACCGTCGTGCCAGGGCTTCCGAGATGAGAGAGACTTCGGATGGTCGACCAAGACGCGGATGCCTCCCCCCGTGGTCGGCGATAGTCATGCATGCGGTGGCAAGGAGGATCGCCTTGCAGTCTGATTTACCAAGCACTACGGAAAGTGAACTGGCTTCGTCGGAAGTTGAAGTATGGTACGCATCATGCAGCAAAGTGTGGTGTCGAGATTGGCACACGGTGCACGTCTTAGCTGACTGACATTTTGTCAAGAAATGAGTGCCGAAGCAGCACAAGCGGTTGGCTTCTACGAAGGACTTCTTGTCGTTGACTTCGCCTTAAATTGTGCGCACTGCGAGAGTGAGTGTTCTTCCTTGCACATGACGCACGGAGGAATCGGAAGTGCTCCTTGTGAAGTGCGACTGACCGTGCGGCATCTTCGTACTTTGTGGCGGAGATCGGCTTGGCGGCATTTAAGGTAAGAATCCTTTTAGCGATGAAATTCGTTAGGACGTCGTGATCCGGCGGATCGATGGAATCACATGTCGAGGATTCCCACACGAGTCGAGTCTGCGGATCGAATAGCTCGACGACGAAGTGATTGAAGAGGTCCATCTCGTGTGAGGCGATGGGCCTGTCAATGCTTTCCTAAGGCTCTCTCCATTCACGGCGGTGGTGACAACGTTGTAAACGCGGCTCAACTCCTCGGCAGTTTCAGCCTTCATCCTTGGCACGGCGGTGAGCGCGGCGAAGTTGGAGCGGATAAGTTCTCGCTTATTTTCATAGTGTTTACTTAAGAGTGTCTAAGCTCGCTCGTAATTATCTCCCGTGATTGATAACGGGCTAATCAATCTCTCCGCAGATCCTTGGAGGCAGGAGCTTTTCAACAGCTGATATGAACGAGTTGTTGCCGAGTTGTTATCCACATGAACAAGTCGCGGAACGCGGGCCACTCCTCGTACGCGCCCGAGAACGTATGGAGTTTGATGCGCGGCAACGAGGCCTTTGGAGCCTGCTCCGACTTTGGCTCGCTTTTGGACGCGGTGGACGCTTCGCTCTTGAGTTTGTTCGTATATTCAACCAACATGCTCCGCTGTGTTACGTACGTAGTTTCTGCGATGGCAATGAAATCTGCCTTTGTGTACTCACTCTCAAGATATTTATTTTTTAGCGTATATGTGACTTTCGCTATAGTCTGAAATCAACCATCCGCTTATTATAGTAGGTGTAGTATGTTGGTTCTAACTCGATTTTCTATTGGTGCGAGAGAGACCTCTGTAAGAGGAAGGGAGATAGAAAGATATCTGAGGGACGTTGTGACGTCTGCGCGGGTGAGTAGAGGGAGTAAGTAGGGCAAGAGGAGCCGCTCGTCGTCGGGTGAATAAACGGGCGAGTGATGTTATAGGGAAGGGTCCCGTTAGTGCACGATGCGATAGCCCACGTCCTGATAGCACACGAAAAATTGAGCACAATTCCCGATAGCCCATGTCCCGATAGCGCACCAACTTTGCACCAAGTACAACTTTGCATACGAAGCGAGAAGGATGGGGTGGATGCGGGAGGGGGGGGCGAAGGACTCCGCTTGCACCCTCCCGTGTGTGTGTGTGTGTGTGTGTGTGTGTATCTTTGCATGCAAAGTTGTGCTATTGGGTTGGTGCGCTATCGGGTTGGTGCGCTATCGGGACGTGGGCTATCGAGAATTGTGTTCAATTTTTCGTATGCTATCGAGACGTAGGCTATCACACCGTGCGCTAACGGATCCCGCTCACGTCACAGGGAGGGAGTGGGGCGAGGGGAAGCCACTCGCCGTCGAGTGGGTAAACGGGAGCGAGTCGCGACGTTGCCGCGCGGTGGCGTCATGGGCACGAAGCGTCCCTGGTTACCACGGCGCGGAGCGTCCCTGGTTACCGCTGCTACCACTCTTCGACGAGCAGCGAGCGTTTTTTCCCGCCGGTTCGCTAGCGCGCGCGCGGATCGAAGGCGGCGTAGCGTTCGTTTTTTCGCGCGCGAGTCGTTCGACGCGCGTTGAGAGCGGAAGAGAGAGATAAAAGCGGAATTATTCGGAAGAAAAAGTTTATATTATTATAAAATTATATATACAATAATTACATATAATTAAAATTTTTTTAGATAAACGTTAAATAATGATAATAAGTATACTTTAAATCTTAAATACGAATCGTGCGTATAATATATACGAGTGTCAGCCTCCTGAAGCCGTTACGTGCAATCGCAACCGTTCCAACTATTCTTCCTCTCATAGTCTTCTCCGTTCTACGAGTTCTGCTATTATTCTTCTTTCCTCCTCTTCCTCTCTCCTTCGTTTCTCCTCGTATTGAATGATCGATATTTCTAGTACTTCTTCATATAAATCTTGCATCTCGAAGAGGCATCGTAGATTGAAGATGTCCGTGGTACCTCCATCCGTTTACCTCAGCATCTCGACGGCTCTCCGGAGTGTCGCCAGTAGGGAGATAGTGTTGGTTCTAACTCAATTTTCCCATTGGTGCGAGAGAGAGCTCTGTAAGAGCGACGTAGATAGAAAGATATGTGAGGGACGTTGTGACGCCTGCGTGGGCGAGTAGGGGGAGTAAGTATGGCGAGGGGAGCCGCTCGCCGTCGGATGAGTAAAACGGGCGATTCTCGACGTCACAGGGGTGGGAGTGATCGGGGCGAGGGGAAAACGGCTCGCCGTCGGGCGAGGGGGCGGTAAACGTCGCCGCGCGGTGGCATCGCGGGCGCGCGCGCGCGCGCGCGCCAGCGTCTCTGGTTACGGCGTCGCTTGGCGCGCGGAGCGTCCTTGGTTACGGCGTCTCGGACGCGCGCGCTCTCGGACGATGAGCAGCGGCGCGGAGCGTCCCTGGTTACGGCGTCTCGGACGCGCGCGCTCTCGGACGACGAGCGACGGGCGTTGCTCTTTCCTGTCAAACTCGCTCTCGCTATCATTCGTTCGCGTGTTAGCGGGAGAGAGAGGGAGATGGAAGCGGACAGCGACGACGATGCGGGAGAGAGAGAGACAGTGAATAAAGCATTCTTCTTTTTTTTATTCTATTAAAGTTTTGTTCATCATTATAAAAATATATATATAATAATCACATAATACATAATAATACATAATATATATATAATTACATAATAACAATATATAATAATTACATAGTGATAATAACGATAATATATATATATATATATATATATATAATAATTATATAATACATCCGATGCGTCGAGCTGGGAGAGACCGTTCCTATAACAGAAAAACTGTATTAATATAAAACTGTATTAATATAAAACTATAGTATACGTACAATAAGATTTATAAATTAAATACTTACATCTATCGATATCCATGATAAGATCCATACGCGGCAATGAGTGCCCGAATCTCCTCGGGCACCCAAATCTCCTCTTCTTCATAGGGCTCCTCCCCGAAGAGCCGCCTCAGGTCGAAGATATCTTCTTCGTCCTGCGGACTCTCCGGGGCATCATCCCACATGTAAGAGAGGTCCTCCCTTCTCCCCCACCGCTCCGCCCGCACCCATTGCCGGTGTCGGATATTAATGAAGCCCGGTATTTCCACGTCAATCAGGGACTACATAAAAATATAATTAGTATAAATACATACACATTTTTTTTAATATTATAAAAGTAATACATACATCCCAGTGAAAGGCCAGTTTAAGCAGTAGAGCATAAAAGCAATTCGTAGAAATATTGCTCCAACCGGGGGAGTTTTCCAAAATGCTATCCATTTTCTTTGACACTTTTTATTATACTATTTAACCGGGCATTAACGCATTAGCGCGTTTTAGATTGAGGAAAGAGCGATAAGCGGTCGCGATTGTTTCCGGCAACTCGACGCGGGGGAATACGATTATCTCCGTATTTTTTTTTCCCGTTTAACCTAAATAATTCTTAAATTCGATGTATCGGGAGAGTATGTCGCGCGTAGAGGTGTAAAATTTTTGCGCGTTCCATATAAATTATAAATTCGATGTATCGGGAGAGTATGTCGCGCGTAATATATATATTTATTGTTCCATATAAATTAAGGAAGAGGATGATGAGAAGGAGAGATCGCGAATTTCATGTAAAATATTTTTTTTTTTATTTATTTATTCGATGAACGTTACATATATACGAGTACATAATACGAGTTGTTAATGGGATTGCGTTAGCGAAGCGTATATTTTTTTGCGCGGATACATAATTATTTGTCAATAAGATTGCATTAGCGGTATGTTTCTTTATTATGAGAATTTTACAAACTGTAATAGAGTCCGAAAAGGAGAGCGTGTAACTCGCAATCGATTAGATCGTTCGCGTCGAAATCCTCGTGTCGACGAATTCCTTCCGGAATATCATTCGGGTGATCGATTTGCGTCGCGATATCGATGAAACTCGATAGCTTGCGGTCGACGATTTCGAGCACGTTGGTTAGCGTCGCGACGATGCGATTCACGCATAATTCGAGATCGAACAGCGCCTTTACCGTAGCTTGCGACATGGATATGCGATTCTTTCCCGATTCGAATCGCAGCGTCTTGAGATTGTTTATCTTGCCGAATCGAATCGTCATGGTTCCGATTATCATCGACGTTGGAATATACGGTTCCTCGGAGTCATTCTCGAAGTAGCGCAATATATCGTTGCGTAGAGCGAGCAGATCTCTCCACATATCGGCCGTCAACGAGATCTCTTTTCCATGACAGTCTCCTAAAGCGATGTCGACGTATGATTCACGCTTTACGACGACAGCGATGTCGATGTATTTGTAAGACGTCTTAGTCAGCGCGTATCGTCTTCCTAATATACGAATCGGATGTTTGGCGAAATTGATCTCGCGTTTAAACATCCAATTTCTCATCCATCTGTTGAGAATGAGGAAAAAAATTAGCTCGTTAACGTAGAATGGAAAAAAATGCGAGAGAGATAATTCGCGAGGCGTATACCTACTCGTTTTCGGTGTACAATTTGGCTTTCTTTTCCGGGCGGACTGTCGCAGCGGTCTTGGATATCGTCTTCGTCTCGACGTAAAGGCGCGACGAAAGGATTGGGCGTCTGCGTCATTACCGATGTCGTCATTGTCGTCGTCGTTGGCAGCGGGGGCGGCGGCTGTATCGGCAGCGGCGGCGGCGGCTGTATCGGCAGCGGCGGCGTCGTCGATTGATTTTGATCCCCGAGGACTCGGCGATACTCCTGTCCGATTCCCGCGAACATGATCGGTCTCGCGAAGAAGGATTCGATGTTCGTTGGAAACACCTCGGCGTTGGGAGATGCGAATTCGTCGGAGGAGAGAGAGACGCGCGTTAATCTCGAGCACTGCGAAAAAAATGAGCGCTCGTCGCGATCGAAGTGCTTATATACCCATTGTTTTTATTTCCGATTGATGGAAGTATGGTAATTTTAAACGTCGAGTCATAAAGCATAAGAGTTATCTGCATAATTGACGTAGTTATTATCGTTTAATTTCTAGGCTGATCAGGCTGATGCGCATTCCAAACGAGGAAGCGGTTTAGAACGACGCGAAAAAAATATAATAATCTGAAAATTTCTAGGCTGATCAGGCTGATGCGCATTCCAAATGAGGAAGCGGTTTAGAACAACGCGAAAAAAAAAATAATCTGAAACGTTAGATTTCAAGGTTTCTCGCATAATTGTCATTGCGGTCATCGTTATCGTCGTCGTCGTCGTCCGGTTTGTCGACGGATGCGTATTTCAGACGATATATCTTGGAAACGAGTTCGCGCAATTGATCTAGAATGTCTTCGGCGGGACATTTTATTCCGAGTATATTGAGATCGAAAGGACCGGCTGAGATTATCGCGCCGATGAATTCATTGTACGCGTAATAATCGTGTTTTTTGAGAAAATAGAGATTATCGTCGATGTGACGAAAGGCCGTCGTTATCGCGGACGGTATTCCGGAAAACGTATCCCATAGAGAGCCGTGTCTGATAGTTGCGGTCGCGCAATCGTTCATCTCGGCTACTTTATCATCGTTATATATTACGTAACTGCGCCCCGCGTGCGTGTTTATCGCGGCGTTTATTTTAGCCTCGCGCGGAAATCCGATGTATTCGATAGATCTCGGCCATCCTATTTTGAGTTGAAAATTCGAATCGGCGAGATAAACGGAACCGTTCGCGAATATCACGATGTCTCCCGAGGGTTTCTGATACACGAGCGATATACGCAAGATCGCGAGGGAGAAATTTAAAATAGTCGACGAACGAGAAGGGCGACCTATAGCGTTTTCCTCTCATGTCGATCGACCATACGTCGCGTTTACGCGCGACGTATAAGCGATGATTCATAATCAATGCTCCGTCTATACGCTTTAAAGCGCATAGATCAACGGTATTGGTAGGAGCCGTTGTTGTCGTCCTCACGGTCGTCGACGTTACTGTAGTTGTCGGTGCTACTGTAGTTGTCGGTGCTACTGTAGTTGTAGTTGCTGCTGGAGTGGCAACGATAATTGATGGGGTCGAAGTTTTCCACGATCCGTAGAGATTTCGTATACCTATGATATCCTCTATACTCAATCTGAGCGGAAATTGTTTGTCCCCCGTAGGCGCGTAAGCGTACATGACCGAATCTTCTCTCAGACTGTGAGTCAGACCTAGAGTGTGACCGATTTCGTGCATTAGCGTCTGAAGGAGATACAATCTATCCGATGGAGGTTTCGATGTGCGATGTGCCACGGTTCCGATTCGTCGACGTGCACCTCAGTCACGTGATCGATCGTTCCCGTTGGAAAGAATGCGTGAGCGACGGCCGCTCCCGGACCCGTGAACGGCGACGGGCACTCGTCTCCATTCTTATCGTTCTCGTACGCGTGTACGCCCGATTGATACGATATCAATATATCGGGTTGTGACGTGTTGCGCGAGAACGTTAGCGAAGAATGCTCGGACCATAGAGCGAACGCCATTTGAGTCGTGCGTAGAGTTTCTCTATTTGCTAGTCTGAAGTTCCACGTGAGATGCGTCTTCGGCCACTTTCGCGTTAATGAGCTGTGAGTGTGAATGTCCGCGACGCCGCATCGCGGTTTGCGCATCACGCGAATTGTTTCTACGTTTAGAATTCCATTTCCAGGTAGACCGTAGTACTCTTGAAATAATGTCAATGCGTCGCTCAGAAAGGTTGCGTTGTCCAATGATTGTTGATTTTCATCGTTCTCCAGATAGCCGTAAATTCGCAGATAATGAAACGCTTCCGCGATATCGCTATCGGTTAGCGATGTAGCGGTGACAAACGGAAGGCCGTGCGAATAACACGAACGATATCGCGACGCGCGTCATAGCTCTCGCGAGCGCGCGCACGGAAGCGAGTCGCTCGAATTCGCGAAAGCGCGATGGAGCGTCGATATATTGAAAAAGAAAAAGAGAAAGAGGGGGAAAAAAGAAAAAGAAGGGGGAAGGGGGGGGGGTGGGTGTTTTTTTTTTTTTTTTTTTTTTTTATATATTTAATTGGAGAAAGGCGAAATATGTATACGCGAATTAAAGATAATACATTAGATGAGTGTATGGGCGCGCGAGAATGTAAAATATTTAATCGTAATACATATATGCGACTTAAAGATAATACATTAGATATAATGAATTAGATGAGTAAAATACTTAATTATAATATATTATAATAATAATAATAATAATATATTTATTTGAAGAAGAGTGATGTGCATATGAACGCTTAATCATAATACATATATGTACGTTGAGTTAAAGATAATACATTAGATGAGTAAATATTATATTTAATTTAATTATTTACTTAATGTAGAAAGAATATTATACTAAAGATAAATGCTTGATCGTAATATTATAATAATAATAGATTTATTTGAAGAAGGATGATGTGCGTATGAACGCTTAATCGCAATACATTAGATGAGTAAATATTATATTTTTTAATTATTTAGTTAATGTAGAAAGAATAACAAAGAATATTAAAGATTAATTGCTGATATAAAAAAATATTGTGTATGTATAAATATATATCGTTATTTACATATCGTGTAATTGACTGCGTCTCTCCAACCACCAATTATGTAGTTTACAGACGTTTTCTAAGGCGCAATTTTTCATGTGGTAGGTGCAACGATAGGCGTGTATCGTGATCAGCATTCGTAAAGGTCCGATGTCCTCGTAATCGGCGTCGATAGTTTCGATTGTTATATCGCGTTGCTCTGCAACTTCTCCCGCAATGTCGGCCAACCATTTCTTCTTTTCATGACCCTTGACATAAATTGTCGTAGTAGTGTCTGCGTTAAGATCCTTTGACGCGCGACATATCGCATCGCGGACAATCTGTCTAACGCATTTATATTCCACGTATCGTCGGTCCAATGGAATCCGTGATGATTCAAAGTTAGCCAACAGACTTGCGATTTTTCACCTTTCGTTAATAAATTCCATGACATTGGAGCGCGAAAGACGTGATGCGTTAGATCTCTACCGTTCGCGAGTATCGCCACTTCCTTCGTCACGAATCGTTCATTGACGATAAAACCTTGCAGATCGATGAAAATTGGTATCGCGATATTACTCGTAACCGTCGTCGTCGTTACCATGATCGAAAGAGAGATCAACGTTTATTCGCGTTTGTCAAGCGAGTGTGTTCTCGATGTCTATACGGTTTTGAAATCCCTCTTTTTTTCCACCATTTCCGTCTCATTATCCCTTCTCTCTTTCAATTCGACGACAATTTACGCGTCGTTTTATAGAATTTTACGCACAATATTCGTCAGCGGATTATATTTCACCACGCGCTCGTAAATGATGAGACAATACGCCGTGGTGGGAACATTGTTGGGGGAACATTTTCTTTGCAGTCGAATTCTAAACGAACGTCCACGGTGACGCTCTTAATCGCCTCGTTTTGACGGGAACAATCTATCACTGCGGATCGTAATGTAAAAATTTATTCATAGTTAGGATTGTCCCGTCGTTTTCGGATCCATAATCTGTTCGTTGAAATCGCGCATACGCGTCATATAGTATCGCAATTCTATTTTTATCGAAATCCAAATTCATATCGTCGTATGGATAAAAATCAGAATTAAGATACAATTTTACATTAGTTAGATTGCACGCGTCAAATCTGGAAACATCCTGCGATAGAATGTGTTTCCTTCCGGTTTGTAACGCGAAAATGCGTAACGCAGTTTTTCGAGATGCGTAGCCACTTTTACGGCCCACGAATGTTTGGTTGTGTTTCGTAATAACGGAAATTCGTAGAGATCCCACGAGCGAAAGAGCATACAATTTGAATTTTGTTTTTTTTAGTTAAAAATATTTTTAAAATTATACTTTAATAAATGTATTTAAAATATTAAATATTAGATTGAATTTTAATGTACTTTAGTGATTAATCTAAACAGTATTAATATGACCTTATATTCAGTTTACTAAATAAAGATCCTAGTGTACTTAGATATCGACCGCTGTTTCATGTGCGCAATAACGACAATTTATTAACGTCGTTTAACACTACGTGCGGAATACGCCATTGTATCTTCGTCAGTTCCACTCTTGGCTCGTTTTCCTCGTGCGATCATCAGACAATTGTGGTCATTTCGCGCTCGTATCAAAATCAATTCGTGACGCGCGTTGATAACAACACGTTTGTAATCCTCGCAGAAACCTAATAGCGTGTTGAGAGAAAAACAGAAGTTGAAGTCGCCCGTTGTTGCGACGCCGCTTGATCCAATTGCGAAATCCCATCCGGCATTCTTCAAGATATTTCCTCGTTCGCTTGTCATTGACACGTAATTCTTAATTGTACTTGTTATTCCGACATTGCGGCTACGGTCAATTTTCACGCCGTCGAGTTCGTAGCGTATTTCCTCAAACATAAAGGCTACGCAGTTGTTTACCAATCATGCCGGTGCCGAGGATGCGAGGGTACCCGATTTATCCGATACCGACGGTTGTTGGTCCGATGGAACATTTTTTCTTAGTAGTCTGCCCTCAATATAAAGAAAACTCTCACACGGCAGCGTATACAGATCCTGTTGTTGAATGGGTATTCGTATCTCGTCACTGTATCCGAAAATGGTGTTAGCGTACAGATTATACGTGTGACTCTCAATCTTCATGATGCGATCGTCGAAGATAGGTTTTCCGTCGATACTCAAAATGTCACGCATAATGTCAAACTATCGCGCGATTTTCGGTACAGCGAAACCCATAGATCGTAGAAAAGCGATATTAGCGGCGGATAATCCTCTAACGTTCTTCTCCCCCGAACGCGCGATTCGAGTTTCGGCAATACGAATATGGTTGCCGATGCCGCGATGCGCCTTCGCAGCATTAAATTCACTCACGACGAGCATCGCGCGAATCGTTATGTTTCTCTCTCTCTCCCCTCCTTTCCTGTTTTCACATCTTACTCGCTCGCGTCCGTTTTATCGTCTGCGCCGCACGTGCAGACGAATCGTGATCTCTTCACCGCGAAAATCGATCAATCGGTCATTCTTATTGACGCGCAATGATATATCGGTTACAAATCGCGCGATAACCGGTAGATAAATGATCTACGTTGGAATCTCCGACACTTTATATCCCGATGGAACGTTCGGCGCGAATTCGTGTTTCGTATGCGCAGATTTCCCACTTACATACACGCCTGTCGTCAAGTTGCATTCAACGCGAATCGTGTTAACCGCAATAATGTTCACAGGCTTATCGGACGCGTACTATTTATTCGGCTGTAATACGCGAGACGGAGAAAAACCTAATAACGAGCCGATATTATTCAGTTTGTCGAAATTAACTCGATTCGCGCATTTAATTTCACTTTTCATGGTATTGTCGTTACCGCGTAGCGAGAGAATGCGCTCGCTTCCACCGCCATCGCCACCGTCGACGCTCTCATTCTCCTCCTCGTACTCGCTATCATATAGATATTCGCTGTCGCTGTCGTTTTTCTTCTCAGACTTATTGTCCGGCCGTCGTCATTGTCGTCGTGAAGAATTGCCGCTTTCAAATACGCGCCTGCCTATGTCGCGCAGCTCGTATGATCCTACGGGAATCGAGATCCTTTCATCATTATCGTCGAAATAAAATTTATTATTCGAGACATTCACATTCGGTATTATATTGTAGGTTTCAAAATTAGTTAAACCGAACTCGTCATCGCTTCGATCTAAAGGTGGAAAGTAGTTCGCCGTGAGAACGCTGCTTCTCTCAATTAATGTAAGAATCAACGACATAGTAACGCACGTTATTATCGTTAGGAAAGGTTTTTTTCCTCCCCAATTTTGTCGGAGAAAACGCAGGCACAATTGTCCGCAAACACTCTGATCATAAGTTTGTTGAGAGTCACTATATACGATACGTGTATCACATCCGAGATAACGTTCTAGTTCTCGCGGCGATCGAAGATTGCCGAAAGCGTCGAAGTAGATCGCCTCTTTTGCCTTTTTAGCATACCCCACCCAATGCGTTCCTGGTCCCGAAGTGTCGTCCAAATTCACGATACCACTCTCATTGCGACAAACTCGCGCGGGCAGTGCGTCACGCATAAATATATCTCTGAAGTGACGCACACGAACGCCGCACGATTCAATTGTTTATTCGTCGTAACACCGATTGGAATTACAACGTTACTCAATGTTTGCGCGATTTTTTTTTCTTAACCACACATTTTCTTCTTGTGATGCTTCCATCATGCTTGGAAGGTGCGGGATATAAACCGCGACCCTTCCATTGCTCGATTGTGTCGTTGCAGCCACTGTTGCCAATTTAGCTATTTTGTAGCTAGATATAGCTATTTTTTCTTTCATCTAGCTTGCGAAAAATGGATTTAGCTATTTAGCTTTTTTTCTAGTTTTTTTTTATAAAGTTAAAACATTTTTGTATTAATAATTACAAATGTTTTAAAATTTTGAATTAAAGTTTTTGTATGTACAAAAATTTTAATCGTAATCGTAAAATCGTAAGAAAATTGACAAATCATAGTCGAGTATTCCTGCTATAAAAGAATAATCAACTATGATTGGCCAATTTTCTTACAACCTTAAGCCGGATCTACATTGATCGTATCGTAACGTCGCAAGTCGTAAGTCGTAGGCAAATTGATCAATCATGGTTATTTTTTAAATAATCGACTATGGTTGGTCAATTTGCCTACGATTTATGACTTGCAACGTTACGATACGACCAATATAGATCCGGCTTAACGGTTATAAAACGATTGTATTCCCTCCACTGCCAGAATCTGTCAGCTGTCAATTGCGTCTCATTTCTAGCATCTATGCTTGCATTCTTCTTCGTTTGCGCATACGTTCTTATATAAATACTGTAGTGTAGTTACAAGTTTATTATAAAAGATTATTTATCAGATATCATATTGAGTCTTAATGTAGTAAGTTGTGGTATTCTTGTACTTGTAATTGTCCACACTTGCGTAAGGAATAAACAAGAAACATAAGGAGAAAATATATCATCACTGGATTACAAATTTAGAATCTTAGCTATACTGTCTCCAAGTATGTAAGCTCTATGTCGATGAAACGTAAATATTGTCTAGCAAGTCACAAACTAAATTTTTTATTATTTTGTTGTATTAATTACTTTATAATAATTGTTTTAGCATGGGAAAGTGCAACAATATACTCAAAAATTTAGAAAAGAATGGTTGAAGCAAGACAATTTTGCAAACTGGCTTTTAAAATGCCCTACCAATACTACAAGAGCTTTTCGTAAATATTGCAGATGTGAAATTAACGCAAAGTTATCTGATTTAACTCATCACATGAAAACAAAAAAACATATTAAAGCTGCAACATCTTTTTGATCAGCCAGATCTCAACAGTTAACACTGAACATTTCAAGTAAAACCTTAAAACATTCTGTTGCAGTAGCAAAATTAGTTATGTTTGTTTGCAATCATTCTTCTATTTTGTCAATCGATCATCTTAGTTTGTTATGTAAAAATGTATTTAATGAATCTTTGGCTGCTAGTCAATTAAGGCTTCACCGAACTAAGTATAGTGGAATAATAGAGTGTGTGTTATATCCATATTTTCAACAAGACTTACTAAAATCAATTCAATCCGAATCAAGTTTTCATAAATACAGTTTATTTCTAGATGAATCTACAGATATAACTGTAAAAAAAGTTTTAGCTATTGGTATTAATTATTTTGATAATAAAGAAGTAGTTATATCTACATTTTTAACGTTAACAGAATTAAATTCATGTAATGCAGAAAATTTTGCTTTTGCAGTTAAAGAGATATTAAATATTTATAAGTTACCTTTATAAGGTACCTTTAGAAAACTTAGTTGGAATTGCAACTGACAATTGTAGTACAATGATTGGCATAAATAATGGTCTTTATCAAAAATTAAAGGAAGATGTTCCAAATTTAATTTTAATTAAATTTGTGTTTGCCATTCACTACAATTGGCAGTTTCTCATGAAGCAAATGATGCACCTCGTGTTTTAGAATATTTAATTTCTGAAACTTATAACTGGTTTTCACGTTCATCTATTAGGAAATGTAATTATAATAAATTATACAAAAATTATTAATGATGGAAAAGAACCAAAAAAAATTGTACAGATCGCCAACACAAGATGGCTTTCCATTGAATCTGCAATTTGTTCAATTTTAAATCATTATATTTATCATATTTAGAACTTACAACTCACTTTAAAATTGTACGCAATTTGGAAAAATGTTACAATGCAGAACTTTTATATAGTATGTACAAAGATGAGACAAATTTATTATACTTATTATTTTTAAAATCTATTTTAAATAACATTCAACAGGTAAACAAAGCATGAAATTGAAGCCAATAATGCAGATCCTTTAAAGTTAATAAGTGATCTTGTTTTATTAATTAATAGCATTAGTAAAATGATAATATCCATCTCATAAAGTAGATCCTATAAAAAATGATATTGAGCCATTTGTAGATCAAAATCCTTATTTGGGTTATGCATTTGAAAATAAAATTGGAGAACTTGCAGAAAAAAAAATTACTTCTGCAGAAGAAAAAAACGTAAGACATAGATGCAAAAACTTTTTGCTTTCTTTATATAAACAGATAAAACAGAAATTGCCTGATAATATTTATATTTTGGAAAAACTTATTTTCAGTTGACAATGTATTAAAGCATCAGAAATTATCAATTACATCTTTATTAACTGAAATGAATATTGACCCTTTACAGATTACATTGATAGAAATGGAGTATAATAAACTTCACTTGGTTAAATGGACAAATGGAATTAACATACATCATACAGTACATTTTTGGGGAGAAGTTTATAAATACCGAAATGCTGCTGGTGAAAATCCTTTTAAGAACATTGCAGAAGTAGCTTTATTATTTCTAGTACTTCCAATCTCAAACGCAGAAGTTGAGCGTATCTTCAGTTGGACGGGTTCCGATAGCGCACGAGCCCGATAGCGCACGAGTGTTGCTAATTGGTCAGTTAGAACACTAGGACCTTCTGATTGGTCAACTATGTTATCTTAAGCATCGGGCGATATGTGTGGTTGTGTGCTATCGGGCTCGTGGGCTAACGGGACCCTCCCTCTTCAGCTTAATAAAAAATAAAACAAGAAATAATTTAACTCTTAATATGATTAATTCAATATTATGTGTACGCTATGGTTTAAAAAAACACAGCAAATGTTGTCACGATTATGAATTACCAGAAAAAATATTAAAAATTATTGGTACAAACGAAGCTTATCCCCAAAAATATGAAAATTTTGATAAATGATATAATTTTTAACCAAAAATATGAAAATTTTGAATAAATGATTTAATTTTTAACAAATATTTCAACTAGTCTGCTTTATTTCTTAAAAAATTCTCACTTAAATAATATATATATATATATATATTGTTGCGTTCCCGTGTTCCTTCCCTGCGGATTATTTGGTCACCCGTAACGTTCAGCAGAAGATCGCGTTGTCAAGAAGAATGTTGACGAGACGTATGACAGACGAGTCGTTTCCCCAGCTGTCAAGCTGAGCGATCGCGTATCGATCCGCGGCAGAAACGTTATCTTTATTCTGTTCTCTGTGTTGTGTAATACCTTATGTTATCCCATCCATGTGTTATACCATCGTGTTATTAAAGTTCCAGTGTTCTATTAAACCATGTTGTCATTTCCGTGCGTGGATGCCGTGAAGTTTGCGTGTGCAAATCGGTTGTGTCGCACGCGCGTTCGATTAATCTCGAAGTCGTCGCCGCGGACGCAACATTTTGGGGGCTCATCCGGGATCGTTTGAACAGGAATCTCGGACGGATTCTTTTAAAAGAGTGAAGGAAGCGATGGCATCCGGTGAAAGAGCGGCTAATGAGGAAGTTATGGGAACATCGGCCGCGGCGGCAGCGGCGGTAGCGTGGAAGAGGATGCAAGCCGCTTCGCCACTTCGAACACCGGAGAAGACGGCGGTACAGGCCGCAATGCACGAAATCCAGCAGCTGCATAAACAACGACAGCAGAGAGCCGATCTCAACCTACAGCTCTACAGCTAAGTTGCTCCAATGTTAAAATGCGGCTAGATAGCACGCGGTCAAATCTGCACGCGTAGCATGTTAGGAATGTTAAAATATTAAAAGAATTTATTTTAAATAAATTGGTGTGTGTAAAAGTAAGACGGGCTCGGATGTATCTCGGAAAAGGGATTGATTCTTTCTTTAAAATGCCTGGATGGCAATTTTCGTGATTTCCGGTATTTGTTTAGATGACGGTCGTTTCGGTTCTACTCTTTTCCTTGAACAAATTGTCATTGGTAGAGAAATCCTCGAAGAATTGTGGGAGGGACTCCCAAATTTATTCTTTTGTTTAGGGAATGGTTTTACATCCGAGGTCGGAAAAGAAAGTTTTGGAAAGAAAAAAAAATTGATGCTTGTAATTCGCGTTTTATTGTTTAAAGGAAAGTTAAAATTTGATGACGGGGAAAGAAATAGTTAAGAAAAAGGACGGAAATTGAAAATCAACAATTGAAGACTGTCTCGCCCGCGGTTTTTGAGCCGTGGTTTTCCCGCGGGACGAAGGACAAATGCTGAGGCAGGGATTTGAGGAATGGTCCCTAGTGGACGTTGGGTCCACGGTGATTACCCCCCTCATATCCGAAGTACACGGAACACCAGTCGAGGGAATTGGAAGTTGCGGAAGTTGTGAATTTGTTACGTCCATGGAGATTGAAGTGTGTCGCTCGGTACCCTGTAGCAGCAGTTCAGTGCTAGAGCAGGAAGACACGGCTGAATCTTTAGGAATCGACATACTGGCCACGGTTCTACGGAGTCGTTCGGTACTTACGGCAGGAGCCGGACTAGAACAAGAAGGCTTGGGAACCTACAATGGCATTTTGGGGATTGTCGGGACGATAATCTTAGAAGACGGGCGGCAGTGTTGCGTCCCCGTGTTCCTTCCCTGCGGATTATTTGGTCACCCGTAACGTTCAGCAGAAGATCGCGTTGCTAAGAAGAATGTTGACGAGACGTATGACAGTCGAGTCGTTTTCCCAGCTGTCAAGCTGAGCGGTCGCGTTTCGATCCGCGGCAAAACGTTGAGTCCGCGGCGACGACTTCGAGATTAATCGAACGCGCGCGCGACACAATCGATTTGCACATGCAAACCTCACAGCACCCACGCATTCGGAAATGACAACACGGAACACTGAACTTTTAATAGAACACTGGAACTTTAATAACACGATAACACAAGGTATTACACAACACAGAGAACAGAAAAAAGATAACGTTTCTGCCGTTATATATAATATATATTATATATATATATATTATATATTATACAATATATATTATATATATGTATACAATATATATATAATATATATTGTATAATATATAATATATATATATATAATATATATTATTTAAGTAAGGATTTAAATATATTAAAATATATACATATATATGTATATATTTATTTATTTATATTGATTAATATTAAAATTTAACTATTAATATTTAGATATCTCGTTTGTTAAGAATAATTATAAATGTGCAATATATATTTTATTATTTAAAATTTTTTAAGTATTTTAAAAGTATTTTTAAGTATTAATCCATATAGCACAGAACATTGCAGTAATATTGCGACAATATTGTAATATTGCTACAATATTACAACAATATTAATAATATTGCTGCAATATTCTGTGCTATATAGGAAATAACTAAAGAAATTGATGCGATTTTTTATTTTATAACTTAAAAATAAAAATACAAAAATTTTTATAAAATATTTTATTCATTGAAATAAGCACCTTCACAATTTAAAATCCTTTCTTCGAGATAAGTGGAAATACAAGTTTATAAATTCTACCTTTATAAATTGTATTTTTAGAAATAAAAAACTTAATAATTTCCATTTCAATCTGTATTACGGAACTGTTTAACTGTCAATTTTTTAAAGAACAAATCTTACTGATAAGTATTATATAATAAAATCTTGCATTACATTTTAACTATTAATCTAGCTATTATTTTTTCTTGACATTAAAATTTAGCTATTATCTAGCTTTTTTTACAATAATGTCTAGATTTTTTTTGCTAGTTGTTGGTTGCAGCTCCTCCAATTGTCGACGCGTCGCTTTGCCGACGCTCACCATTTTTGCTACACCAGCTAAAAACTACCAGATCTTCACCGCAAGCAACATGCAGCGCGTAGTGGAGGAGGTAATGAGGATGTGAGCATAAGCGTACGTGTGAGCTCGCCGCCACTCAACGCTTCGGCTAGCTCACACGTACGTTTACGTATGTTGCTTGCGGAGAAGATTTGGCAGCTTTGCACCAGCCGCTCCACCGATCAACGATCCTAACGCCCCGAGTGCGGGTAACAGCGGTAAGAAGCCGCCGTGGAAGAATTCGGCTCGTTCTCTTTCTCGTACTCGTTTTCTTCTTGCCGCCACTTCTCCGCGTTCCAGTTATATTCCCATTCCTAATTTCGTTTTCGCTTTCATAGCTGCCCATACGGCCGATGCCGCTAATCTTTCTCCGAGAGTCGAATTTGCGGCTCGGACACGCTCAAATGCTCTCGCTCCGAGCGCTCGATCTGCGACGTGCCGATCGACAAGATCGTCGCTTTGTGAATAAGCGATATCTGCTCGCGACAAGCCGCGTCCAGCGGATTAATCCCTCGATCGCATCGCGCGAGCTGCTTCGCGAAACGAGTACCGGGACCGCTGATATCCAGGTATATGTAGTTCGAATGGAAGAAAGAGTATTTATAGCTCTATTGAGTAAACCTCTTTGTCGCGTATTTCATACGATCGTCGTCTTATTTTCTATGCACGTAACAATCTTTAATCATCGGTGGCGGACCATCGATGTGATCTCGTTGCCACAGTTGATTATGATGTTTATGACAAAGACGATAACGCTCCATATCGGGATCGTTCTTCAAATGTACGGACAATTTTTCTCATAGTTGATCGACAAAACGACCATATTTGTCTAGTAAGAGTTTTTTCGAAACGTATTGTAATTGATCGACACTGAGTCCGAGAATATCAGAATCATTCACCAATAGAATAAACATGTCGATTCGTTGTGCGCAGATAACGAATAAATCTATATACTGTTGCTATACCGTTTCACAATTCATCGAGTACAGACATCAAAAGTGCGTGATTTTATCACGTCATCGCTGCCGTCATTAATCGAACTAACAACGATCGTTC
Source organism: Camponotus fellah (assembly GCA_030586385.1). Lineage (NCBI taxonomy): Eukaryota > Metazoa > Arthropoda > Insecta > Hymenoptera > Formicidae > Camponotus > Camponotus fellah. The sequence goes on from JAPIVC010000446.1 coordinate 54,697, forward strand.
TTTTCACTTTTATTCGTTGCTCGCGCGAGCCTGCGCACTAACGTGCGGAGTCGGTCGCGACAACAGATGAAAAATCGTAAAAAAGGGAGAGAGAGAAATGATGCGTTTCGTGCGTCAACCGATCGCGATAAAAGTATCGAATATCGACGGTAAAACGAGTTCGATGAATGAGAAACAATGGAAACACGATTATCTGTTACCAACCGCAATTCGTTGCGTAATCTGCGGCCCATCTAATTGCGATAAAACAAACATGTTGATAAATCTTCTGGAAAGTCCTTACGGCATGAGAATGTATATGTTTACTCAAAATCGTTACATCAGCCCAAGTATCGATATTTGGAAAAATTATTGAAACCGATGGAAGATATTGGTTATTTCACGTATTCGAACAATACCGACGTCATTTTACCGAGCGAGGCGCTACCGAATTCAATATTCGTGTTCGACGACGTGGCTTGCGATAAACAGAACACTGTGAGGGAATATTTTGCTATGGGGCGACACGCCAAAGTTGATTGTTTCTATCTGTGCCAGTCGTACGCTAAGATATCGAAACATTTGATACGCGATAACGCGAATCTGTTAATACTTTTTAAACAAGATGGTACTAATCTTAAACACATATATAACGATCACGTGAATACCAATATGTCGTATGATGATTTTTACGCGCTGTGTCACATGTGTTGGAAATACCGATACAGTTTTCTAGTGATTGTCAAAGATAGCGTGCTACGTAACGGTAGATACAGGCGAAGATTCAATTATTACATCGTGCCGTTATAATTATCGCCGTCGTCGTCGTCGCTACTGCAATGAATTAATCATTTTTGAAACAGTGGCTGTCATAGAGAAGGAAAGAGGGAGAGAAAGAAGGCGAGACGTTGACGAACGACGCGCGATGACGGATGTGAATAGACGTGAGAAAATCGCGAACGAGATAGCGAGAAAGCGCGCATCAATTCGCAAGAAGCACAGAGCATTGAAGACCGGTGAAATGGAGAGTGAGACGGCTTTAGAAACGCGATTCAAACCGATTGTCGAACCGTTGCGTCATATCGCCAAGCGTATCGGAGATGATTCCGCGCGAAAGGAATTGGCGAAACGCGAAATTGTGAAAAAGAATGAGATTGATAACGACAATGGCGAATATGACGATGACGCATTTGCGCGAAGTGTCGGGAAAACGACGATGCGAAAGGAAGAGGAGAATGAAGAAGAAACGGAGAAAGACGCATTACCGTTGCTATCCACGAAAAATTTGAAGGCTAAACGATTTCACCGTTTGGATACATCGGATTCGCCTGCGGCGACTTCCACACCCGTAGATGTGTCGAATATATCGCCCGCAAAACGACTTAAGTTCGCAAGAGAAGAATCTTTCGCGGAGCCGTTCGTCGAGGAAACATTCGAGACGAGCGACGACGTCTTCGATTCACCCGCAGTACTCGAAACGTCAATCAGACGATCTCTGCGATCTCCTCGAGGACGAGATCTCTTACGCAATTAGGTCCATTGGCGCGAAGATACGTAGGTGCAATTCTCAGCGGTGTACCGAGTGAATTCGATCATGTTTACGGGGTTTACTTTTTCGACGCCGGCACTATGCTTGGAAATAAACGATTCAACGTAGGCGCGGACGATGCGATATTTATAGATAGAGTCAGATATGCCAGTATTCTGTACGAATTGATCTTCAAGAGAATTCTTGACGATCTCAAGTACACAAAGAGAGACAAAGCGGCGTATAAAAATATACTGCTGCAAACTAATGCTCATAGACGCGAACATAATATTCGCATGCCGGTATTAGGAAACAAGGGATACAAATACAAGCATGTTACAGCGCCGATTTTACAAATGGACAGTCTGAGAAAAAAAATCGGCGAAGATCGCGTGCCATCCGCCATGCGCGTGACGATACTATGGATTATGTTCATTAGGACAATCCGAATGAATTGGTGGATCATCTTCGATTGCTAGATACTTCTCGTCGAGCAACAACGCTCACGACAATACTGTGAAATAGCACGTCGACAGCGGCAAGCGCGCACGCGTTATTCGACTGCGATGCCTGTAAACAAATTCGGCGTATCATTATAAAAAAAAAACGCGAACACAGTTATAGCGGTAAATTACGCGTGAGTATCTCTACGAAATTACGTGCGCAATAACGCGCTGTGCCTGAGCATTTCTGACAACGACGCCTTTTCCTCTATATCGCATTACGACACTCGAAATTTCAAGATATGGCGAGTAGCCTGGCTGATCGATGACGACGGGCAAGAAATACGTCACGCATATTATACGCGACGCGCAAACGGAGGAAAGAAAACAACGCGAGAATATAAAATTTCTAATGACGAAACTAGAGGACAGTGCGAACTCGTCAGCGAAGGATATCATCAATCTGCGTGAGAAAATCATCTCTCTGTACGCGAAGATCGACACTGTTCAGAATGCCGCGAATGAAAGTACGCGTTCTCTGAAAAACGAAATTTCTCAAATTTTCACGAAAAAGAACGCTCTCGAGAGTCGAGTACAAACGCTCGAGAATTTGCAGGCGCTCGTCTTGACGAAAATCGAAGTCACCGAAGCGGAGAAATCGCAAACGCGCATTGCTACGGATAATGAATGCCATGGAATCACTACTCAACGTATTCGGCGTTGAAAGCCTCGATCGTTGAACGTTTCAATCGCACGCTCAAAAATTCCATGTGGAAGTATTTCACGTTGAACAAAACGTACAAATGGCTCAACCTGCTACCGCATCTAATATCTGAGTATAACGCTCGTAAATATCGAACTATTGGGATGCGTCCAATCGACATGATGCCCGCTCGAGCGTCGAAACTCCTGTCGACGGTGTACGGCCGCCCGAAGATCGCCGCTACAGAAAAATTTCGACTGAACGATCCCGTGCGCATGAGCAAATACAAAACACTTTTCGAGAAGGGATACACGCCGAACTGGACTACGGAGATCTTTCGCGTAGCTGAGGTTCGAAAGACGAATCCCGTGACGTACATGCTGACAGATTCGCGCGGCGAACCGATAGCCGGAGGATTCTACGAGTACGAATTGCAGCGAGTCTCCGATCCCGATGTGTATCTCGTCGAGAGAATATTACGTCGGAAGAGTAATATAGCGCTTGTAAAGTGGTTGGGAATGGACAAATCGCATAATTCTTGGATAAATAAGACTAACATATTGTAACACATTATAATAAAATATATTTTATATGTAAATAGTGAAATAAAAGAAAAAAATACATTGTATTATATTTACAAACTATGAACTCGCTCGCTCGCTCGCCATCATCTTTTTTTTTCTTACAGAGGTATCTTATAATGTTCCCACGTAAAGTGTTACTGAATCGGGTATAACATAACGTTTATCGTCATACGGGCTGAGCGCAATTTTCGTCTCGCGGATAGTATACATCTCGTGTAATTTCGATCTCAAGCACGACTGTTCACAAGTCATTTCGATCTCGCATCTCAAACAACGCGTATAATCGTCAAATGTTAACGTTTTCACAACGACGCCTCTCTTCACTCCTGTATTCTTTTTAGTATCGCTTTTACCCTCAACTCATAAATTTTCGCTCTGAGTCCTACGAATCCTAACATGAGAGCGCCATTACTTTCATCTTTCATCAAAGATCTCAGAACCTTCTTATTCGCGCGCGGCATACCGTAAGGATTGTCGTTGACATAATCGCTCGTATCGAATTTATCGACGTTGTATCTCATTTGTTCGTACACGTCTTCGCATTCGATACTATACACAGAACTATCCGTATCGGTATATAATATTCTACACTTATCGCCATAGAGCGGCAACATGTATTCGTAGTGAAAAGCATATAAGCAAATCTTAGATATATCGAGAATAGACATACCGACATAAATCGGTTTGTTAATATTCGCTTCCAATTTACGCAATTCCAGCCATGAGAGTCTCCGAGAATACGCTTCTACTGTGAAAATTCGGAGATCAACGCTTTAGCTTCATATCGCCCATCCCATCTAATCACAAGTCTAACATCCATAACACAAGTCAAACAAACGGTGAATTCCAGGATGTAAGATGCGTGCGCGATATGATACTAAGAATAAGCTGTATATAAAGCTTAGCGATAATAATTTCTAATTAGTAACATATAAATAACGAAAAGTGGCACCACTACTATTAAAGGCATGTCAATTACCTCTAAGACGGATTCCGAGAAAGATCCGTTCGACGAACATTGTACGCATACGACGAAATTTCCATTAACCGATTTAGCAAAAACGCGATAGATGAAAAATTAATGGAGTCTTGTTCCGTGAAAACAGCATGTCATCCTCTCGAGAGATTAATAATACCGAAGAAAATTTGCAATGTGACGAAGTATTACCTGCATCGCCAATATCAGGACCGTCGCAACATAACGACCGAACGGATACTCGAGACGAGCATAAGTGCGCACGCGAGAGCGGCAAATTACAACTTCATGCTAATGATAGATCATCCGTATATAAGCGAAAAAAGTATGGAAATGTCGAAATTCCGTATCTACCGGAGTACGAGGACGGCACATGATTGTCGTGCCAGTGTAACAATAGGAAAAGCTATATAAAAATTTAAACGTCGATCGTGAAAATCACACAAGTAAAGTAGCACATTATTATTATAAAAAAGTAGATTACACGCGCAACGTCATTCATTAGCTAAAACTGTAGATACTCGTATAGAGTGCTTAGACGCGGACATCGACAGCGACGGCGAATCGTGGATAGATTGGACGAATCAAATGGTGTGGAAAAGACGTCTTCAACCGATAAACACGCTGTACGAAAAAAATTTGCAATGTGACGAAGTATTACCTCGCCAATACCGGGACCGTCGCAACATAACGACCGAACAGATATTCGAGACAAGCATAAGTGCGCACGCGAGAGCAAATTACAACTTCGTGCTAATGATAGATCTAGATAGACTATTGTTAAGCATTCCTTTTCGATGGTGGAACATTGTTCAATTCCATTTAAGATACGAGAAGTATAAGCTATTGGTAAGTCCCTTCCAATTTGTCCTTGGCTTAGTACTCCGCCAATAGCATATTCTGATGCATCGGTAGTTAAGATAAATTGTTTAGTAAAGTCAGGGTATTGGAGTACAGGTTCGGAGCATAAGGAGAGTTTTAACGTATTAAACGCTTCCGCTTGGTGTACCTGCCAGTTAAATATTTTTCCTTTAGTAAGTCGGTTAGTGGTTTAGCGATTTTAGAAAAGTTTGAATTAAATCGTCTGTAGTATCCGACTAAATCCAAGAATTGCTTAATATTTTTCGCGATTCTTGGTGCGGGAAATTCGACTATAGATTTTATTTTATTCGGATCAGGTTTAACTCCGTCGGATCCGATTATGTCCGAAATAAGCTACTTCATGTCGTAAGAATTCACATTTATCCGGTTGTAATTTAAATTCGCGTCTCGTAATCTTTACATTAATTTAATAAATTTAATTTCATGTTCTTTTAATGATCTTGCATATATGACAATATCGTCCACGTATACACATAATTCATTATCCTATAATCCGGAGAGAATATTATCCATTAACTTTTGGAATGTTGCAAGAGCGTTTTTTAAACCGAAGGGCAGTTTTTCAAATTGATAATGCCCGTTGAAGTTGAGAAAGCAGTTTTGGGAGCATCCTTGGAAGCCATGGGAATTTGATGAAATCCAGAAGCTAGAAGACAAAAAAATATTTGGCAGATCCCAATTGTTCAAAAATATCGGTTCTGTTAGGGAGAGGATAAGCGTTTCCTATTGTTTTTTCGTTGAGGCGATGGTAATCAATGATCATTCGAGGAGAGAGAATATACCGGTTCTAACTCAATTTTCCCATTGGTGCGAGAGAGAGCTCTGTAAGAGGGAGAGAGATAGAAAGATAACTGAGGGGCAGAGTGACGGTGGTGCGGGTGAGCAGGGGGGGGGTAGGTAGGGCATGGAGAGCCGCTCGCCGTCGGGTGAGTAAACGGAGAGTCGTGACGTCACGCGCCGGGGAGGGCGAGGGGCCGGCGGGCGAGGGGAGGGTGAGCGATTGAGTGGGCGGGGGAGGGGTTTGGGGCGAGAGCGAAAGGGACGGAGGCGTTGCGAGCGAGGAAGAGAGGGAGAGGAAGAGAGAGCGCATCGGGAGCGTCTCTGAATACGGCGCATTGGGAGCATCTTTAGATACGGCGGGCTAGGCGTGCACGACAAGCGGCGATCCGAGAGAACGCGCACGCGATAGGCGATCGCGGCGCTTCCGCCGATTCGCGACATTGTTTCGTCGCGTGTCAAGGGGAGAGCGATAAGCGGCGTGGAATGTTTCTGTTGACTCGTCGCTTTGGATACCGCGATGTATCGGGAGAGCACGTTGCGCGAAGCGGTATTTATCATTTCCTTTCGGACGCTGGATATGAATTCGCCGCGTCGTTCAAATTTTAACCTAAATGCACTTGCCGTTTATAAATAGGAATACGATTCATCAGGAGAACATGCCGCGGGTAGAGACGTCTCTCGTCGACGGAGGTGGTCGATCCTTCGTTCCTGTCGATCGACGGAGACTGCGTCGATCAGACGTCGAAGGGGAGAGAGGGATTCGCTCCGAGAGGCGAGGATCTCGTCGCGCGCGCAATATCGCGTTCGTCGGGCGCGCGTTTCCTTCTCGGAGTCGTCGCCTATCTCTCCTTCTAGGCGCGATAACGAGAAAAGGAGTGAGATCCCGCTCGGATTTACTCGCGCGAGACGAGAGGGAGATTCGCGGTGACGCTTCCGTCGCCGTTTCTTCCTCTCGGACGCGCCACGCTAAGACGAGAGCATGACGATAGCAAGTTTCGCGGCGACGCTTCCGTCGCCGTTCCTTTCTCTCGGACGCGCCGCGCTAAGCCGAGAGCGACATTCGCGGCGACGCTTCCTTCCTCTCGGACGCGCAGCGCCGAGAAGCGCGCGATAACGCGCGTCGAATCCGGTCGAATGCGGTATTTCGACGGATTCGCTATTTTCGAAGGGAAAAATCTGCGCGACCGCGGGAGAGATTTTTCTCCCGGTCGCGCGACGTCATCGTCGCTCAAACGAGCGTATAAAGACGCAGCGATTTTTCGAGGCGCGCGCACCCCTCGTCGATCTATCCGATCGTTTCTCGGAAGACGAGTTCGCGAACGACGAAGTACGTATGAGCGGAGCGAGTTCTGCCGCTCGACCGTGGACGCTAGCGACGGCTCTGGCGGAAGAATATTCGGCGTGTCTGATAGACAATCGCGAATCGAGTTGAAGGAGAGCGCACGATGGAACGTCGCGATGTATCACCCGAGAAGGTTCATTCAAACGCACAGTTGGCGCGAGGAGTTGTGGGTCGAGACGGCTCTGACTAACAGTCGGAGCCTTCGATTACAACGTTAGGTTAGACAGGTGGTATTACGCAAAGTATCTGAAGAGTTATCCATATTCCCGCGACTGGAAGCTGCATCCGTTCGATTATCCGCAACCGGAGCGCTCGCCGCTCAAGCTCTGCGAGATCAATGCGTCCAAGGATAACGCGAGCGAATATCTGCGATACACCTACAGTCGCAACGACGGCGATCGCGCGAACCCGTTTCGCAGAAGAACGTTCTGCGGCTACGACTGACCGCTCGAGCAGTTCGAGCTAGACGAGATCCCATAAACGAGGAGCGCGTCGATCTGCCGATCGATCATTACGCCCGTGTGTTGAAGGAGAAGGCCATGTGGATCATCGCGATCTACTCGACGAAGCGAGCGATCGGTCTTCGAGACGCGCGAGGAATCGTGGATCGAGACAGTCGAGGCGTGTAGCGAGATTCGGCGCCGGAGATACGCGCCGAAGGCGCGCGAGTCGCGGGTTTCGACTGCCCGTGGATTCGCGGGACGAGACTCTGTGGATAAGGCCCCGCGCGGGAAAGAACGACGATGACGAATCGTCGTAGGGAGAGAAGAGGAGAGGATGTGACCATGCGCGAGGAGGAGCGTTGAGTTCTCGAGAGCGCGCGCGACGTCGCCACGACGGATGACTATCGCACGTGGGCGCGATACGAGGAGTGTCTCGCAACTCTGCGCCTGAGAGATGCCGAGACGCGCGTCGCCGAATCTCGACGGGGACGAGAACCTCTCTGGTCGCTCGAATCCTGCAGATGATCAGCGCGAGGAATGATCTACGGTGACGCTTCGAGCGCGAGGGCGCGGGTGTCGAGAGACGCGAGGACGGCGGCGGCGGAGTCGAGGGACGCGTGTTGACTGGCGCGGTGATAAATCGCGATACATCGAACCCTTGCGATTTCTCAAGGACGCGAGGGACACCATGCTCCGCCACGTGCGAGACATCATGGCCCGATATCACAGCGTTGGTGAACACGATGTTCAACGGAGAATTCGTATCGGGAGATAAGATCGCCGTTAAGATGATCGCCACGAGAAACCATCCCCTTCTGCCTACGACGGATCTGCGCGAGTGGTACGAGACTCGCATCGTCGGCGATATCATCGCGTCCTTGGAGGAGTTTCAAGAGCGGGACAGCGGAAGGGCGTCGCGCATACTCGATTTAATGGTGAACGTGAACAGATACAATCCTATGCGGGCGGGATGCTGTGAGCGATGCGTGCGAGTACCGCGAGAGATTCAGATGAAGAGAGCGGTGGTCAACGTGCGATCGAACGACGAGGCGTGTTTCGCGTGGTCGGTGATCGCCGCTCTGTATCCCGTCGACAGGAGCGGCGAGAGAAGCTCACGATATCCGCATTACTCCACGGTGTTGAATCTGGAGGGCTCGAAGTTACCTATGACTTTGAACGAAATCGGACGGTTCGAGCGTCTAAACGATATATCGGTGAACGTGTACACCGACGGAGAGAGACGACGCGGGAAGGGTAGCGGCGGAATTCACATCGTTCCTCTTCGTCTGACGTATCGAAAGAGGGAGAGACACGTTAACCTGCTGTATCTGAGCAACGCGACGCGCGAGAGTAACGCGGTCGCGTCGCTCAACATTTCGCCTGTATCAGAAATCTGTCTCGTCTGGTCAGATCGTAATTGAGCAAGCGACAGCACAAGACGCATGTGTGCGATCGGTGAGCTTTTTGATCTCAACGAGAGAGAAAGAAAAAATCTCGATCTAATGCATATCTTTTTATTTCTCAGATGCATGCATTATTTTCGCACGAGCGAGAAACTGTCGGCGCACAGCGAGGATTGCGGCAAGCTGAACAATTGCGCGATCGTTCTCCCCGACGAGGATGACAGGTGGCTGGCGTTCGATCATCATTCGAGAAAGGAGCGAATTCCGTTCGTGGTGTACACCGATCTGGAATGCGCGTTGGAGAGGAAGGAGGAGGATGAGGGAAGGAGAACCACGAACACGGCGATCGTTCAGCATTTCAGGGTTCACAGCGTAGCTTATTGCACGCGCTGCTCTTTCGACGACATCGCGTCGGCGTACAGATCTTATCGCGGCGAAGATTGCGTCGCGTGGTTCGTGCGCGAGTTGCGCGATTTGGCGTTTCGCGCGAAAGTCGCTCTCGACGCCGTGGTACCGATGAAGGATCTCACGCCGGACGAGCGGGAGAGATTCGCGAGCGTGTCGCGCTGTCACGCGTGTGAGAGACCGTTCGAGGCGGATGACATTTGCGTGCGCAATCACTGTCACTTGACCGGCCGTTTCAGAGGTCCGGTGCATTCCGCCTGTAATTTGAATTACAAGGATTCCTTGTCATAAGGATCCCTCATCTGTGTTCTTAATCTATCGGTTTACGACGCGCACTTCATTACCAAGGATGTGGCTAATGTGTATTCCGGCGTCGAGTTGTTGCCGGTGACGAAGGAATCTTACATAGCTTTCTCGAAGACCGTCGTTTAAGACACCGCGGCGGCGGAGGGAGATGAGGGAAAAGATGCCGCGCGTTTCAGATGCGTCAAATTACGATTCGTGAACTCATTTAAATTTTTAGGCGTCAGTCTCGAGAAGCTGGCGTCGTATCTCGACGAGAGCAAACTGACGATCGCGCGAGATGAGTTTCGCGATTTCGCCGATGACGACTTCTGCCTTCTCACGCGTAAGGACATGTTCCCGCACGAGTACGTCGACAGCGTCGAAAGACTGCGAGAGACGCGTCTCTCGCCGCGCGAGTCTTTCTGCAGTTCCCTAATCGGTGACACCGTATCGGAGAGCGATACGCGCACGCGACGCGTGTCTGGAAGCGGTTTAGCGTCGAAATGTTAGACGATTACAGCGATCTCTATCTAAAGATCGACGTTCTTCTGCTCGCGGACGTGTTCGAAAATTTTCGCGCCGCTTGCTTAGAGAGTTACGGTTTAGACCCCGCGTACTACTACATGCTGCCGGGATACACGTGGGACGCGATGCTTAAATACAAGGAAGTCCGCTTCGAGCTGCTTATCGATATCGATATGATGATGTTCGTGGAACGCGGCGATTTGAGTCAATGCTCGAACAGGTATGCTTGTGCTAGCAACAAGTACATGAGCGCGTACGATCCGTCGCGGCCGTCGATCTATCTGATGTATCTGTCAACAATCTGTACGGTTGGGCGATGTGCCAACCGTTGCTGTACGAGCGATTCGAGTGGGTCGACGACCTCGAGAGTCTCGACGTAATGTCCGTGACGGAGGATTCGGCTGTCGGCTACATCCTCGAGGTCAATCTCGACTATCCGGCCGACTCGCACGACGTTCATGCCGATCTTCCGTTTTGCCCCACGCGCGATAAACCGCCGGGGAAGCCGGCAGAGCAAACTCCTAGTCACGCTGTACGATAAGCGCCGATACGTCACGCACTATCGCAATCTGCAGCAGTGCGTTCGTCACGGTCTACGTCCGACGAGGATTCATCGCGCGCTGTGCTTCTCGCAGTCGTCATGGTTACGCGGATACGTGGAGCTTAATACGCGCTTACGCACTAACGCGAGTAACGATTTCGAGAAGAATCTGTACAAGTTGATGAACAACACCGTTTTTGGCAAGACTATGGAAAACGTGCGCAATCGCGTGGACGTTCGACTCGCGATTCGATGGGACGGACGATTCGGAACCGAGGCGCTCATCTCTAAACCGAATTTTCACAGAAGCGTATTTTCGGAGAACCTCATGGCCGTGGAATTGGGCAAATTGGAGGCGAAAATCAATAAACCGATCTATGTAGGCATGTCCATTCTCCATATATCTAAGATTCATCTGTGCGCGTTTCACTACGAATACATGTTATCGCTCTATGGCGATAAGTGTAGAATATTGTACACCGACACGGACAGTTTACAGCGTCGAGTGCGAGGATGCGTACGAGCGAATGAAGTGCGATATCGATAGATTCGACACGAGCGATTACGCTGTCGACAATCCGGCATGCCGCGCGCGAATAAGAAGGTTCTCGGTCTGATGAAGGACGAAAATAACGGCGCTCTCATGCTCGAGTTCGTCGGACCCAGAGCGAAGATGTACGCGTTGCGAGTCGAGGGACGACACTAAGAAGAGCAAGGGTGTAAAGAGCAACGTTGTCGCGAGAACGCTGACGTTCGACGATTACGCGCGCTGCATGAGACGCGAGATCGAGATGACCTGCGAGCAGTCGTGCCTGAGATCCAAGTCACACAAGGTGTACATCGTGCGCGAGTCGAAGGTCACACTCAGTCCGTACGACGATAAGCGCTACGTCCGATTCGACTGACACTCTGCCGTGGGGGCACTACAAGATACCTCTGAGGAGAGACGAGGATTTCGAAAGCGCGATGCCGTGTATTTTTTATAGATAAATAGGGAGATAATGTTGGTTCTAACTCGATTTTTCCATTGGTGCGAGAGAGAACTCTGTAAGAGCGACGTAGATAGAAAGATATCTGAGGGGGGTTGTGACGCCTGCGAGTAGGAGGAGTAAGTATGGCGAAGGGAGCCGCTCGCCGTCGGGTGGGTAAACGGGCGATTCTTGACGTCACAGGGGTGGGAGCGATCAGAGCGAGGGGGAAGCGGCTCGCCGTCGGGCGAGGGGTGACGGTAAGACGTCGCCGCGCGGTGGCGCGCGCGCGTGCGCGTGGAGCGTCCCTGGTTACGGCATCGCTTGGCGCGCGGAGCGTGTTGGCGCGCGGAGCGCGTCCCTGATTACCATAGTCGCCGCCGCCCCCGCTGCCGCTCTTGGACGCGCTAGAGGGCGTTGTTCTTTCCTGCCGGTTCACTATTGTTCGTTCGCGCGCTAGCGGGAGAGGGAGAGAGGGAGATGGAAGCGGACGACGATACGGGAGAGAGAGAGAGAGAGACGACGAATCTCGATTAAATCGTTCTTTTTTTATTCTATTAGAGTTTTGTTTATCGTTGTAAAAAATAATATATAATAATTACATAATAATACATAATATATATAATAATATATAATAATTACATAATAACAATATATAATAATTATATAGTGATAATAAAAATATATAATAAATACATAACGATTAAAAAATTTTATCCTCCCTATTTTAGCCTTCACGTGTATTCGCAATAACCTCATTTCTTCCTCGTCTCGCTGTCTCGCGTGTTCTATTAATTCCGCGACTACTCTTCTCTCCTCTTCCTTCCGTATTACTCGTCTCTCCTCGTACCGTATTAAGGATATTTCCTTTATCTCTTCGAACAAATCCTGCATGCCGAAGAGTAGTCGCAGATTGAAGATATCGAGATATCTCCATCCGTTTATCTATCCGATTATTCTGGCTCTCCGAAATGTCGCCCTATTCCTCCGCGAAATCGTGTCGCGCGTCTCGTCGTATCATTCGTATTCGCTGCCGATGTTTACGAATCCAGGAATCTCAACCTCGGAAGTGAACTGTAAAAAATGATATATATTATATATACGCGCGTGTATAATTTTTTTCGTAAACAAAAAAATTATTTACTGCCCAAAAGAACATCACTTTAGCCACAATGCAGAATAATAAATTGACGAATTCTTCACAAAGTATACAGATTCCTGTCGGTGTTCTTCATTTTTAATTTTTTTCTCGTAACTGCAGCACATTCTCTCTCTATCCCGAATGAAACTCGACTAAAGCTCGAGAAAAAAAATGATTTAATCGATGGGATTAACCATATCTTCCTGAAAGTATCGCGCATTAAAGCATTAGCGCGTTTTAGATTGAGGAAAGAGCGATAAGCGGTCGCGAATGTTTCCGGCAACTCGGCGCAGGAATACGATTACCTCCGTATTTTTTTCCCGTTTAACCTAAATAGTTCTTAAATTCGATGTATCGGGAGAGTATGTCGCGTGTAGAGGTGTAAAATTTCGCGCGTAATATATATATATTTATTGTTCCATATAAATTATAAATTCGATGTATCAGGAGAGTATGTCGCGAGTAATATATATTTATTGCTCCATATAAATTAAGGAGGAGGATGATGAGAAGGAGAGATTGCGAATTTCATGTAAAATATTTTTTTTATTTATTCGATGAACGTTACATATATACGAGTACATAAGTCGTTAATGGGATTGCGTTAGCGAAACGTATATTTTTTTTTGCGCGGATATATAATTATTTGTCAATAAGATTGCATTAGCGGTATGTTTCTTTATTATGAGAATTTTACAAACTGTAGTAGAGTCCGAAAAGGAGAGCGTGTAACTCGCAATCGATTAGATGACCGCGCATAGCGCGAACTGCGAGAAGCTGAATGATTGCGCGATCGTTCTTCCCAGCGAGGACGATAAATGGTTGACGTTTGATAATTTTTCGAGAAAGGAACGAATTCCATTCGTAGCTGATTTGGAATGTGTGCTGGATAAGAAAAATGAAGATGAAAAGAGGACCGCGAACACGGCTATCACTCATAAGGTTCATAGCGTGGGTTATTACACGCGCTGTTCCTTCGATGATGCCGCGTCGGCGTACAGATCTTATCGCGGCGAGAGATGCGTCGCGTGGTTCGTGCGCGAGTTGCACGAATTGGCGCAGCGCGCGAAGATCGTTCTCGATATCGCGATACCGATGGCGGATCTTACGCCCGAGGAATGCGAGAGATGCGTGAGCGCGACGCGCTGTCACGTGCGACGGACCGTTCGAAGCGGGAGACATTCGCGTGCGCGATCATTGTCATTTGACCGGCCGTTTCAGGGTCCGGCGCATTCTAATTGTAATTTGAATTACAAGGATTCTCACGTCATACCTGTGTTCTTCTTCAATCTGTCGGGTTATGACGCGCATTTTATTATCAAGAATGTGGCTAATGCTCCCGGCAGAGTTACTACCGATAACGAAGGAATCGTATATAGCTTTCGCGAAGAACGTTCAGGATACCGCGTCAACGACTCATAAGCGAAGCGATGGAAGCTCCATGCGTTCCAGATGCATTAAATTGCGATTTGTGGATTCGTTCAAATTTTTAGGCAGTCTCGAAAACTAGCGTCGTATCTCGACGAGAGTAAGTTGACAATCGCGCGAAGCGAATTTCTCGTCGATGACGACTTTAAACTTCTCACACGCAAAGGTGTGTTTCCGTACGAGTATATCGATAGCGTCGAGAAATTGCGGGAGACGCGTCTTCCGCCGCGCGATTCCTTCTACAGCTCGCTGATGGACGATATTGTATCCGAAAGCGATTACGCGACTCGCGTTTAGAAGCGATTTCGCATCGAAACGTTGGGCGATTACAGCGATCTCTATCTAAAGACTGATGTTCTTTTACTCGCGGACGTATTCGAGAATTTTCGCACCGCCTGTCTGGAGAGTTACGGTTTAGATCCCGCGTATTATTTCACGTTGCCGGGATACACGTGGGACGCGATGCTGAAATACAGCGGAATTCCGTTTCGAGTTGCTATCGATATGATAATGTTCGTGGAGCGCGGAATACGCGGCGGTCTCAGTCAGTGTTCGAGTAGGTACGCGAGCGCGAACAATAAATACATGAGCGCATTCGATTCGTCGCAACCGTCGATCTATCTGATATATTTAGATATTAATAATTTATACGGTTGGGCGATGTGTCAATCGTTACCCTATAAGCAATTCGAGTGGGTTAGAGTCTCGAGAGTCTCGATGTGAACTCCATAACGGAGGATTCGCCGGTCAGTTATATTCTGAAGGTCGATTTAGATTATCCGATAGATGCGCACGATACCCACGCTGATTTACCGTTTTGTTCGACGCGCGACACGCCGCCCGGAAAGCGGCAGAGCGAACTCCTAGCTACGCTATACGATAAGCGCAAATACGTCACGCATTATCGTAATTTACAGCAGTGTATTCGTCACGGTCTGCGTTTGATGAAGATTCATCGAGCGTTGCGTTTTTACAGTCACCATGGTTACGCGGATACGTGGAATTTAATACGCGTTTATGTACTAATGCGATTTTGAAAAAAATTTATACAAGCTGATGAACAATGCCGTCTTTGGTAAAACTATGGAGAACGTGCGTAATCGCGTGGATGTTAGACTCG
>JAPIVC010000447.1:0-69283 GCA_030586385.1 Camponotus fellah
AGCGTTCTTGGATCTTTTGGTATGTCATCACATCCAGGTATTTCACGTATAATAGAGAGTAGATTTCTTAATGTCGACAATGTTATATTTTCCTTTATAGCCCATTTGGCTATTTTCGAAGTTAGAGACATTTCGTTTTTAGGATTCTCAACTTGTGTAATATTATATGAGAATTTATTAATATCATTGTCCTGATTATTAAATAATTCACTGTTACATGGAATATTAATGTCTACATCATTGTCGCTAATGTAGCATAATTTTTTTTGTAATATTGTGTTATCGTTAGTTTTATTATCATTTGCGATATTTTCAATATTATTATCTATATTAATGTTATAAAAAGGAGATGACTCGGAAATTATTGTTAAAGATCGATTTATTTTATTTGTAAGCTTTCTAGAGAACTTCATTTTATACTTTGATTCAAGTTTATCCATGGCCAAAACTAGGATTAAAAGAAAAAAAATTATAACAAATAAGATAAAAATTATAACAGATCAAAAGAAAATACTATGTACACACTATATACATACTATGTACATACAATATATATTATACACACACACACACACACACACACATTTATATATGCATAGAAGTGTATATTATGTTAAGTGTATTAGAAGTGTATATTATATTCGAAGCGCTAGCTTAAGAAATTTCTTCTAAATCACCACATACTATCTATAGAAATATAAATTTATATACTATATATGTAGGAATATATAAACAACATTTAAATTTTTCAATACAAAAATATCTTTTTTTTTCAAAAATTAGTTTAGCTAACTTGGAAAGAAGCTGTAGCATAAAATCGAAGGCATAAAAGAAGCTGTTTAATCGGTGATATTGGAAGACCTCTTCTTGATGATTTGCGAAAAGGCTCTTCAATTCAAGGGAGAATATAATACATTATAGATTCTTTTCGAAATCTGTATCTTTTAATAAATTCCTCTTCAAACCACCATTCGAAGGGATTTCGTGCATCTCTAATATAACATTTTGGTAAACGTTCGAGTAATTCCTCATGTATATCATATTGATCATAATTTTCATAAATATCATATTGTTCATAATTTTCAATCCAATTCATTTTAATTAACCTGTACATTGTTAAAAATTTTGTAATAAAAATATTTTCACTATTAAGTGCTTCTTTACTATGAAGTAAAAATATTATTTATATTACTTATATTAATTATATATTAATTATTTATATTATATTATTTATTTTATTTATATATTTATTTATTATATTACTTTTTTATTATTAGGTACACTTATATATTACACTTATATATTATTAAACTGCAATATAAACGTACTTCTATGAATCAGTTAATGATTAATCTGTGTAAATTATTTTATAAATTCTGTCAACTTTTTCTCAAGTCACCTTCGAACCACACTTAAGTGATACGCAATTTCTCACGACTCAAATCTTAGCTGATACGAAATCTCAAGACTATTAATATGTACACGTATGATCTTTTCTCAAATATCGATTATTGAAATGCAATGAACATAGCTCAAGCTGCATCTCAAGACAAAAATCCTCTGAGTATTTCTATTGAATCGAGATTATAAATGAATATCATATCGATTCTTAAGATTCATTTATTAAACCGTATCACATCTCAAGATTAGTTTTAGCTGAGTTTCTCAGCAGAATAACGACTATAAATACGGGCTTCAAAGACACGAGTCTCACACGAAATTTCGATATAAATCGAACGGAAATTTTCATAAGAGTCGGCGACACGTTACGACAATAAATTCAAGAATATAACAAAGGTTATTATTAACGATAATCTCAAGTACACAAGCACTGATATTGTCTCACAATCTTTAACGATATCGTCACGACCTTTCGCACTTAACAACAACAACCTTGACTCTCGGACGAGATAGTACAAACGAACTTTAACGGAACATAAAATTCAACGGAGATTTCGCGACTTATACAATTCTTGCCGAGCAGATTTCGCATACACGGTATCAGCTGGCGTCCGGCAACGACACGCGCGAAAAGCACACAGGCTTACACGACAAATCGACAATGCGAACACCGTCGCCTTGCGACAGTATCTAGCAAAGTTCGACACCAGCTGCTTCCGGGAAAGAATCGTACGGCTACCTGGGCGGCGGCTTACACTTAGTCGATGGCGGCGGTAGAGTCCTTGATGGATCGTCAGGTTGTCTGCATTTGCTCGAAGGTCATCGAACAGTGACTCGAAATGACTGGCTCCGCGAGGCCCTCGAGTCCCGCACCGATTTTCCGCGCATTCTGTCGATCTTTTCAAGAAGGAGTCGATATCTCCGTCCCTTCAAAATTCGGGATGCTGGACGGCGGATTGCTCCTTTACAGGGATGTAGAATCCGCTGGACGACGGTGGCTTTACAGTCGGGACTTCGCGTCCACGTGGACGCGACAGGCTGGCCAGGCCTCGTCCGTCTACGGAAGTATCTCTTCTCCCCAGTCTGCAGCCTGAGTGATTGTCCGTCGTTTCGCCATCCGGATTCCCCGCCGTCATTATTCTGAAAATATTCGGGATTAATATCAGGCTGACTCTCGACTCACAGCGGCGCGGGATCCCGATACGTGATCTTCATTCGCGGAGGCCTTGGTTCACTATTCTTATCCTCTTCTCTTGCGGTATCCTTCGGGATCATCATACAAATCATGGTATTGCACGCTCGCCCAGATCGCCGCACTCTATCTAAATACCTTAAATCTATAACTTAAAATTGATCCTAGCGGATAATTAAAGTCCTCCCGCAGACGCGAGAAACGACCCCGCGCACGCTTTATCCCCTCGGCGGGATCACTGTGACGGACCTCAAAAGCGTCACGTCACAGTCCTATTTTAAAACAGAATTGACATGTTTTCTGCAACCAGTTAGTATAATGTAACTCTTCTACTTAGTATAATGTTTTGACTTAAGTTGGCGTCTTGCTTCTGTCAAATTTATTATCTCTATCTATTTATTATTAATTTATTATTCTCGTTCAATCCTTAAAACGTCGGCAATGGAGTCTTCTATGTTTAGATTTCTGGTAATTTTTTGTTCTATATTAGGCTTCAACTCTTTTATGAAACATTCACATATTCTTTCCTAATTTTAATATTTTCATCAGGCAAAACTTTTTCTAGATATTGATATGTTTTTAAGATTTGTTTTCCAAACGTTTTAATTCTACTAGCATAACTAATTACGTCTTCTTCGTCTTTTTGATAAATACATCCTAATTTTCCTTGCAATTGATAAACATTTTTCAAAGAACCGTAAATTCGTTTTAAATAGGATGTAAATTGCAATACACTACTAAAAAATTGATCTTGTACAATTCGTCGAGCTTCTTCGCTCGACGATCCGCTCCGCCGATTATTCTAGTTCTTATGATTTTAGTAAATTGCGATTCTACTTCTTCAGGTAACATAGATTTTGTTTTTTCACATCCTTCGATAAAATAATTTAATGGAATGTTATTATCATCAAAGAAAGAAACAGTTATAACAGCGTATTTCAACGTAGCAAAAGGATTTTGATAGGACCTTGTTTTGTAATTATTTCCTATTACTTTAACACAAATTTAAAAATTTACAAATTAAAATATAATAATAAATAAAATAAAAATACAAATTTATAAATTTCTTTAATACAAATTTTATTTAGTTTTTAGTTTTGATTAATAATTATATCGAGAAAATCATCAGACTTTAGTTAGGATATATATATTAACATTATGAAATAAAAATAAATAATAAAAAAATTGTTTTTAATATGCTAAAATAGATTTGTTTTGAAATAGATTTAGGAGTTGCTATCGGAAGCTAAAAATAGATTTGTTTTGAAATAGATTTAGGAGTTGCTATCGGAATAGGTGTATAGTGTGTATAATTCAAAGATATAAATCTGATATAAATTTGAATATCACTGATATAAATTTAGGTTTAAATTTTTACTTTTACATTCCTTCCCATTTCCAAGATCACTTTTCAATCCCGGACGAGCCCTCAAAATTTATCAGTATGTTACGGCCAGATCTTAGAATGGATGGGCCATATGGAAGAACGTAACTTATTTACCCCGTGACATACTTTATTCTGGTGTATGTATAAATCGAGTCGAACGAATGTGAAGGGCTTGATACAGGTCAGCGACCGAAGGTCTCTTTAACGCTGCGTTTTTAAGCCTATTCGTTCGGTGGTCCCTTTTCTAAAGGAATTTAATCCTTATTATGCGAGATAGGACCTAGTATGATTTCAGGATTTAGGGAAAAGAACAGGTTAAATAATTAAATTATATATTAAATTAAAAATACATATATTATAAAAGAAATAAAGGAAGTAGGTATATAGGGCCAGTTCTAACCCAGATCGTCTCGGGGGGGTGAAGCGCGAGGAGGATTACGGAGGCGCGGGGGATGACGTCACGCGGGACGGAGGGGATTTCGGGGGCAGCGCGTGTTAGACGTTTTATCGCAATATTATATTACATGTCCCGGTTTATAAACAATATAAACAGCGGTATTCCTTAAGCAATATTGTATTACATACTCTAACGCGTTGGAACATGTTTTCGCAAACAAAATAGCTCTCGCGGTACACCCCCGTCCCCCACCCCCATCCGTTCAGCCCTCAACCTCAATATAAGTAATTTTAGATTTTTTCCGTTTCCCAGAATCGTCTTCCACGATTTTTTCTCGGAAGAATTGCGACGCCATACGTTAAACACTTTTAATCTCTTCCGTCACCCGAGGAGTAATCCTTCGGTACTTGGCAATATAAACAAATGCCACCTTCCCAGAATCATCTTACATGTTTTCTAGGAAGAATTGCAACGTATCAGCGCCGTTCGGCTGCTTTGCACCCTTGCACCCTTGCTTCCATCGCTCGTATATCAGCGCCGATGTTCGGCTGCTTTGCGCTTTCGCGGTACATCCCTCATCCAACATAAGTAATGCTAGATTTTTTTTCGTTCGACGTATCCTTATCTCTTTCTCATTGAATTACACGGCATGCGAATTTATAAACAATATAAACAAATGGCGCACCCCAGAATCGTCTTCCACAATCTTTTCTCGGAAGAATTGCGACGCATATCAGCGCCAATATTCGGCTGCTTTGCGCCTTTGTTTTCTTCTTCTTCATATAAGAAGGATTGAAGCGCATTAAATCATACATAATTTGAACGCCCATCGACGCGTCGGCTGTAAAAAGTATAGCGGTGTTCTGTTGGAAAGATTTTTGCGCGATTTCAAGATAGCGAACGGTATTGTTTATCGTGTGCAAAAGTCATCCGTAAAAAACTGTGACATAGTGCTTTAAAAGTGTGAAAAAGACAGGAAAATGAAAAACAGACTGAACGCGATCTGGTGAAGGGATCTCGCCAAATTGCCACCTTGGGCGAGTATTTCGCGTGGCTGCAGCGTTGCGAGGAATTTATCGAAGAGCTCGAAGAACGCAGTCGTGTCAAGCGTCCGCGGCTTTCGATCGGAAGTAGACAATCTCTGGTGGCTAAAATCGCGCGACTAGAAGGCGTAAAGACTCGATTGCAGAGACGGTTTATGCCCAGTAGTGGTGATTACAGCGGTGACAATAACGCGGAAAGACTCGTTTGGCGAGAAATCGATACCGCGTTCGATAATCGTATTCTGACCGGTGCTGTGATTAACGCAAATTATATCCGAACCTCGTCAATTTCTCGAGGATGCGGAAGACATTGTGCTCGAGCAGGTACAAGACATTATAAAAAGACACAACAGTGTAAAAATGAACACAATATTCAATGGTGAATTTGTGTTGGGTGATAAACACGCGAATAAAAATATAAACACGAGAAACTGTGAACTCTTTCGCACATCCGACTTACGCGAGTGGTTTGAGCACCGCGTTATCGAGCCCATCCTAGCGTCTCTGGAAGAATTTCAGGAACGCGACAGCGGGTGGGCACTGTCGCGAATACAGAATTTGACTGTTAATGTAAATAAATATAATTTAATGCGCGCGGGATGCTACATTAAATTACCGCGGGAGATTGTGACGAAGAGAGTGGTGGTTAACGTACAGTCTAAAGACAATGCGTGTTTCGCGTGGGCAGTGATCACCGCTTTATACCTCGCCGAAAGAAAAGTGGAACGAGAATCATCGTACCCGCATTACGTGGCAGTACTGAATCTTCGGGACATTGAATTTCCAGTGACTGTCAAATCAGATCAAAAAGTTTGAACTCGCAAACAATATCTCGATCAACGTGTACAGCATCGAAGATAAGAACAGCATTGTCCCGATACGTCTTTCGGAGAAGAAGCGAGACAAGCATGTGAATCTGATATACATGGAAGACGACAACAGCGTCGGACATTTCGCGTGGATAAAAAATTTATCGCGACTTGTCAGTTCACAGTTGAGCAAAAAAGATCATAAGAAATATATCTGCGATTGGTATGTACATATGTATATTTAATATAAAATAATTATATCAAATAATTTATATAAAATATAATGCATTGCATAAATCTTTAATTAAAAAAAATTCCTTTACAGATGCTTGCATTATTTCGGTTCAGAACACAAGTTGCAGCCACATGCTGTCGACTGCGGCGAGATGAACGACTGCGCTATCCGGCTGCCGAGCGATAAGGACAAGTGGCTTGAGTTCAACAATTACAACAGGAAAGAGTGGTTTCCATTCGTCGTGTACGCCGACCTGGAATGCGTTCTGGCCAAGACGGAGGAAGAACAACAAAAATTGTACCAATGTCACCAAGTATTTAGCATAGCTTATTATGTGTATTGTTGTGCCCGAGACGGCACAGGAATTGGGGTTTGCCGGGAAATGTCAGAGATCTCGAGGCCGTTGTTTTGAGAATATTATTACTATTATTATTATTATTATTATTATTGGTAAAATACAGACTTAATTCTTTATTCTATATTGATTGACTTCTTTGAGCCTTCTCCGAATCACAATTCTTAGATTTAACACTTTGTCGACGTTTAATTAGCGGTTTGCCCCAGATTCGCACTAATTATTAATTGACTTTCACTTAACGACTGTCCGTCGCGGGTTCGCAGTGGACGGTTTTTAACACCTCTTTTTAGGAGTATTTTGGAGGGGATCGCCTAGCGACATGACCATATTTGGTCATGGGGATTTCCGGCGATCAAGTCTAAGTGCTAATGAAGGAGGTTCAAAGTCGAAACCCTTCGTTAGCATTTTCTGCGTTTCCGGCGAACTCGCGTGTGGTTCGCTGAGGCGGCGGTTTTTTACGCGGTTCGCGAACGTTCTAGCGAATATTAAAATATTAAAATAACGTTATAATCTCGCGGATTATAACATCCCTCCCCCGTTGGAAAAGAAAAACGGAGGTTCTAACGGAGTTTTTCTCTTTTCTAAACATACATATTTCTATCCCTTTTAATACATAATATATTTCCTTTAATATATTTCCCGTGTACAATGTTTATTACAATCGTTTCTTATTTCTAAATTAAAATCTATTTATTCTAGAATCGTGTGCTCTTGTTTCTTTTTAATATTGGTTTAGGCATTCCATATGATTTGTCAATTTCATCTACTAGTGTAACAGTAGAAGTTGGTCGTTTCGATTTCTGTTTCTTATGTTGTACAATTATCCATATTATTAGTATTACAATAATTATTGTGGTTATTCCACTGGAAGCCATTGGATAAATGAATTCTTTTTGTGTAAAGGAATTATTTTCATTGTTATTTAAATTGTTGTTTATTTCTTTTAACTTATCATTTAGTTCTTTTAATTCTAGAGGATTATTTATTACGTCTTTGAGTTTTCGTTCGTCATTTGGTTCGTCAATTTTTTGGGGAATTGTTATATTAAATTCTGGTAAGAATGTTTCGATATTTGTTTTATATGTAATTGTTTGTGTTTGTATTGTCATGTCTGTAGTTGTCAGTCTACAATTGTCGTTCAGAGTAATTCGACCTGATTTCACGAGTATCTTTTTATACTCAGAATGATTATCGCAATTTATCGTAATTTGCTGCTCGGATGTCGTTGAGTATAGCCAAGTGTGTGGCTGTTGTAACGTGATCCATATAGTGCGGTTTGTTATCGTATAGTCTATGTTGCACTGTTCGCTATTATCTTGTGTTTTTATATACATTTTAATTTCACACGGTGTATTCCTATTTACGTATATTGGTTGACTTTTTTTTCACAGATATTGATTGTTATTATTTATACAATTGTTTAGGTTTTGTTTTGTTAAAATTACATATATTCGCATGTCTCTATTTATTGCGATTAACTTATTATCTACTTTCGTGTACGCAAATTTGTTTACATAGTTATACGTTGGTAACGGTATTACATTTAAAATATCATACATTGGTTGTGCGATTATAGGAAATTGTAGTATTGTATATATAATTGTTTTATCGCAATACGCGCTTACTTTCATATAATTTTCTATCGTTAACCATTCGTCGTTTTTTATTTCGAACGGAAAGTATGAACCTTGTGGTAACTGTAATACAGCTTCCTTTTAAATTGAAAATTATTTCATTTATTGGTGTTAATAGTGGATGCATTATCCCTTTACGTATGTATGTGAGATATTCTAGTATGTCTTTCGCGTCTCTGATTAAATCTATTAACATAGCGATAATTACAGTAAAATGTTCGTCTATTTCTTCTCGTGTCGAGTATTCTCTAACATAATGATTTATTAATTTGCCATTATAATCTAGTATGTTTTCTAGTTTATTTAGGTGAATTATGGTCGTATTTAAAATTTTTATTTGGTTTTTCGCGACGTGTTTTAATGTTTGTTGATTATTTTGTAATAGTTGAATTTGCTCGTTTATTAGTGTTCGATCATTCGCATCCATGAGTCCAAATAATGTTTTAGTTATCGTACCTACATCTATCAGGCCTCGGCGTCTGTCTGATGATGTCTTATATAGGTTATTTATTAATTTTATTATTTTAGCTAGCGTATTACAATCATTGTTGATAATACTTTTTAAATTTTCGCACGTTCGTTTAATATTATTTTCAGATTTTATATTATTACACATTTCGTTTGTTTGTTGAACATATTTATTTACTTGCCAGGTTTTATCATTCAGTTCGGTTATATCCAATTTTATTACTAATTTCCAAGTTTTCTTGATTTGATGTAGGTATCCGATTTTCTCATAGTAA
Source organism: Camponotus fellah (assembly GCA_030586385.1). Lineage (NCBI taxonomy): Eukaryota > Metazoa > Arthropoda > Insecta > Hymenoptera > Formicidae > Camponotus > Camponotus fellah. Next base: position 9,200 of record JAPIVC010000447.1, read on the forward strand.
ATTCCTGGGTTATGTTTGAATTCTTCAATTTCAAACGGAAGACGGGTTTCGTCTTGCTTGGTGGAAACAGGGTTGATCTCTAGCGTTAGCATTTTGTAATAATATATATTAAGTATTATATTATGCACCTGCGGGTGTCATTTCTTTTCTCGTTAGTTTATCAGTGTGGGATTAGTTTTATTCTTTCTTGACTAGCTTTGCTCTATATTATGATCTTTTGCGAGCTTCAGTCTCTCGCTGACTTTTGCTCGAGGCAGTAATAGCTGAAAAAAAAAATCCAATGTCTGATAGTTTGTCAAATAGCTCCTCCGACGGGGAGTTTGTCTTTAGTGGTGCTGTGCCGGAAGTACGGGATGTGTCCGGCCTGCCTTTGCCACGCGACCGGTTTGCGCGGACCTGTATGAGAGTGCGACTATCCAATTATATAGATTTATTAATGCGAGTGCCGGTTCAGGAACGAGTGTATCCTATATTGCCCTTTGGGCAGGTCTGTTTCCGCGTATACGCGCAGGAGCCCTACGGTTTATCCGTGCGGGAGATAGACTTATTAACCGGCGTCCACCAGGTCCGTGCTCTTGGGCCGTGGGCGCCTACGGATCTCCCTGTACTGTGGGCGCGGTTGCGCTTTCAACGGCAGCTGGACCGTCGCAACTTTCGGCGACTGGCCTATGAGCGCCAGATAGGCCGTAACGAAGTGTTGCAGCCTCCTTCCCGGTGAGTTCTTTTATTCATTTAATTATTTATAAATAGTTTTAGTTTATTTGTGTGCATGCGTACGGTTTTTCTTCCTTTTTGTATTGTGTAGTTTACGTCTGAATTCTTTTCTATAATCGTGTATGGTCCTGTCCATAGTGATTCTAATTTCTTTGATCGTCCTCGTCGTAACGTTTCGTCATATACTAATACTTTGTCTCCTACTTTAAATTGCATTTCCTTTGTGCTTTTGTCGTAATGTTTTTTAGCTTTAATTTTTTCTTCTTTAATATTTTCTTTTGCAAGCTGATTTGTTGCTCTCAATCTTTCTTTTAATTCCTGCGCGTAGTCATCATAATTATACGTCGGTTTAGGCGGTTTTGTCAATGCTGTCGGAATTTCAGCTTGGTGTCCGTACACCAATTCGAAGGGTGTATATCCCGTAGCGGTATGCGGCATAGTATTATAAGTAAACATCGCGAACGGTATCCATTCATCCCAATCTGTTTGATCTTTGTTTATGTAGTGTCTCAGATACTCGGCTACTGTGCGATGCGATCGTTCTAATGCGCCGTTACTTTCTGGATGATACGCGGTTGTTTGGATTTTGTTTATTTTTAATAGTTTACAAGTATTTTTAAATATTTCGCTCATGAAATTAATTCCTCGATCTGTCAAAATTTTTTCTGGTATTCCGTGTTCCAGTATTATTTTTACGACAAATTCTTTACTGATTGTATTCGCTTCTTGATTCGGAATCGGTATTGCTTTTCTGAATTTAGTTAAATTGTCTTGAAACGTTAATAAATATTTATTTCCATTAGTAGTAACAGTTAATGGTCCGACAATGTCTAACGTGCATTTTTCAAACGGTTTGTTAGGTGTATCCGTAATTATTAACGGTACTTTATTTTTTCGTGATAATTTATTTTTTTGACAAGATTCGCATCTTGCAATATATCGTTCGACGTCTTTCGTCAAGCCTTTCCAGTTATGTTGAAGTCGGATTCTTTTTATTGTCCGTTCTATTCCTTGATGCCCTCCTGTAGGTGCATCATGATATTCAGAGAGTATTTGTTTCTTTTCCTCTTCCGTATATGTTTTTCGCTTGTTCACTGTTTACTTCGTCTTCTTGTTCTTCTTCTTCTTCTTTTATTATTAAGATTTCGTGGTCATCATTTTCCTTTGAGAGTTCCGGTATCGCGTTGTGACTTAAAGCGTCGGCATTTGCGTTCGCTCGTCCGGCCTTATGGATGATTTCATAATCGTATTCTTCAAGTTTTAATCTCCACCGGATTAATCTTGAACCGGGGTCATTTACATTAAATAACCATATTAATGGTTTGTGATCAGTTACAATTTTAAATTTTGTACCATATACGTGGTCTAAAATGTTTTACAGCCCATACAATTGCTAATAATTCTTTTTCAGTTGTGCTATAATTTTGCTCCGCTTTAGTCAGTATTCTGCTAGCGTAAGCAATCGGTCGATCGTTGCCTACCTTTCCTTGCGATAACACTGCTCCGATCGCATAGTCGGACGCATCAGTGGTCACAATAAATTCTTCTGAGAAGTCGGGATATTTTAACACTGATGCAGTCATCAATTTTTCTTTTAATAATTCAAATGCTGCTTGCTGTTTCGTTGTCCATTCGAACTTCTCCGATTTTTTTGTTAATTTTGTTAACGGTTTGATTATTTTTGAAAAATCTTCAATAAATTTTCTGTAGTATCCTGCAAGTCCTATGAAGGATTGGATATCTTTTACTTTTTTCGGCGTTGGAAATTCTTTTATTGCCGTTAATTTTGACGGGTCTGGCAATATTCCGTTTTCGGAAATAATATGCCCTAAATAGATTACTTCTTTGCGTAAAAATTCGCATTTTTCCGGCTGCAATTTTAAATTAGTTTTTCGCAGTCTTTGTAGTACTTCTTTTAGACGTTTATTATGGTCTTCCAAGCTCGATCCGTATATTACAATGTCGTCGAGATAGACTAGGCATTTAAGTCCTTGTATTCCTGTTAAAACCGAATTCATCAGTCGTTGAAACGTTGCTGGTGCATTTTTCAATCCGAACGGCATTCGATTAAATTCGTAATGACCGTAGGAGGTTGAGAAAGCTGTTTTATTTTTATCCCTTTCAGCCATTGGGATTTGGTGATATCCTGATGCTAAATCTAACGTGGTGAAATATTTTTTTTTTTTTTTTTGCGTTTCCCAGTTGATCTAAGATATCGGTTATATTAGGCAATGGAAATGAATCGCCTGTAGTTAATTTATTTAGCTTCCAAAAATCTATTACTACTCGGAGCCTTGGTTTTCCAGATGCATCTGCTTTTTTCGGTACAACTAATAGTGGTGCGTTCCATTGACTTGTGCTAGTTCGAATAATTTCGTTTTTTAGCATTTCTTGGATTTGTTTATTTACTTCTGCCTTATGCTTCTCGGGTAACCGATACGGTTTCACGTTGACAGGTGTCGGCACGCGTACTTATCTCATGCTCGACCGTCGCAGTGCATGTCAGTGGTTCTCCTTCTAAAAAGAATATATCACTAAATTCTTCGCAAATTTTTTTGAGTGTTTGCTCCTCTTCTTTATTTAGATGCTGAGTTCGCAGTAGTTGTCAAATACGTTGGGCTCGCGGGGTGTTGATTTTATTCTTCGTTCCCGATTTTATTGTATTTATTTCGGTTGTGTTAGTTTTATCTTCCATGTCCTCTAATGTGACAATGAGATGGGTTGCTAACTCGATGGTTTTATCGGTCGTATTCATGATGCTCACGGGGCACGAAAAATTTTTTGGTTCTACCAGACAGCTTCCGATATAAACTCCTGGTGTGGTTTCGGACTATTCCTATCCGATTTCGATTAGTCGCAGCTTTTATTATTGTTTCGCTACGCAGGTTTAAAATTATTTTGTTGCAAGGTTGGAGTTTTAATGTGCTGTCTTTTATTTTTATTTCGTTAGTTTCATAATCGCATTTAGCAGCTTGTTTTTTAAGAAAATCTATTCCTAGAACTCCTTCATGTTCTATGGCGGTATCGTCCTTTATTACATAAAATGCGTGTTTAATTTTGTGTTTATTGAGTGTTATTGTGGCGTACATTTTGCCTAATGTATATATTTTATGACCGCTTATTCCTATCAATGCTATTTTCTTTTCATATATTAATGTGTCGTCTTTTAAATGTTTTAATTTTATTAAGGAAATTGTTGATCCGGAATCATACAACATGTTTATTTTGTCCTTTTTTACTTCGCGGATCGGTAGTATAACTTGTAATAATTTGTCCTTCGATGGTGCATGCATATTTTTAACATGCGTTACGCGATACTCTAGGGCAGGTCGCGGTTGCTTCTTCTTTTCCTCCTGCTCCTCATCGCTATTGCTTGCAGAGTCGATGCTTTTTTTCGCTGTCGATGCGAAGTCTTTTGCTCACGCGTATTATCTTTATAATTGCTTTTATTATTTTGTTTATTGTTATTTTTGATATTAATTTTTTGTTGTCCATTTAAGTTCCAACATTCGTCGCGGTTGTGTCCGGATTTTTTGCAATATTTGCAAAATTTATTTAAAGTATTTATTCGTGTAGATTTTTCCGGTTTTGGTAATGTATATTTATTGCTACGACAATCGCGTCCGTAGTGTCCAGATTTTCCGCATTTGTAACATTGTATGTTTGTTTCTCGCGTTGATCGCGTGTGTTTAACGTCAAATTTATTTTTATTGGAGAAGCCGGATGCTCGTGTAACAGACGGTCCGATGAGCTTCTCCTCCGCGCTCGCGCCATTTATCGCTTCTTGGAGCGTAGTATATCGTTGTAATCGCACGAGAATTTTTAATTCATCCGATTTGAAAGTTTATTAGAGCTTGTTTTTTAATTGTTTCTTGTATCGTTTGTTTGAATGAAGGAAGTCGTTCCTCTCCTTCTACCATAGACTCATATAGCTTCATAGCTAATATATCGACTCGTTGTCCGAATGCATGTGCAGTTTCACTTGATTTTTGTTTTAACGAGTTGAACTCTATTTGCAAGTGAGTCGTGCTTTGTTTTGCTTGATAACACGTTTCAAGTTGTTGTTTTAAATCTTCATACGTTTGTATATTTCGCGTCTCGAAGTCTTGCATGGCTTTACCCTTTAATTTAGTATACAAGATTGCTTGCATTAATGATTCCTCGTCTGCGGGATTAATATTTTGTACCGCATACGTACATGCATTTAAAAATTCTTGCAATTTTTGTCGCGATGATCCGTCAAATTCGGGAATCATTGATCGCGCTTCTTTTAATGGTAGATAGTGCGGGGCTACGCTACGTCTGTTTCTAATATCGCGTTCAGTACGTCCGTACGTCACGTCGTGTGGGACATCGTTTATATTTGCTCGTGGCTCGTTAAAGTTACTTTGTTTTATATGTATGTTTCGCACTTGTTCGCGTAAGTCTCGTACTTCTTCTTGCATTTCTCGAATACTATGTACGAGTTCGGCTAATAACATATTACTAGTGCTTTCGACTGGACGACCGGCGTCTTCATAATTCGCGGCTGCACTTTGTCCGCCCTGTTGCTCTCGCAGGCGTTCGATTTCTCTATCGACCGCGTCGTTATCCATATTTATTTGCGCTCGTGGCTCAAGAATACTAAGATCGATAGATATTGGCGAATAATTTCTTCTAAATGTAACTCGATTACCGCGTGGTTCGTTTGGTTCGAAGTTATCGTTACTATTATCGTTATTACGCGCTTCGGGTGATTCAGAATTCGGATAACAATTTTCTAAATTTCTTCGCACGCTATCTCGTATGTCGCGAATGGCTTCTTCGGCTACTTGTATCGGTGGTACAAGTCCTGCTCTATTAGCCAATCGTGCTGGCTCGCTCAAAAATCGCGGGCTTTGAAATCTAACTCGCTTTAACGGTTCCGACATTTAATTGTAAATTTTTTAACTTACATTAGTAGTACAATGACTCGCATGGTCGCGTATCGGGTTGCTTAGCTGCTGACGCTGCGTGTTGACACGTTGGGGCGTCGTCCGTCGGCGATACGTTGTCCGTTGGCGGTGCGTTGTCCGTCGGCGTTGTGTTGTCCGTTGGTGTTACGTTGTCCGTTGGTGTTGCGTTGCCTTGGTGAAGGTCGCGGATCGACGTTGGTCCTTGAGCGCTGGTGTTTCCTTTCGGCTTTCAGCTGCTTGACCGTGATTTCTTTATCACTGTCGTCCTTATGTGTTGCGTGCTGATGTGTTTGAGTCTGTCTGCTTTAATCTAGCAGTTGCTCCATTCGATTTATTAATTTTTTATATTCTCTTTTTTTTGTTTCAGCCGTTAGAGATCCAGGATATCCGATTTCGGCATCATCCCACCGCTGCCACCAAGATGTTGTGCCCGAGACGGCACAGGAATTGGAGTTTGCTGGGAAATGTCAGAGATCTCGAGGCCGTTGTTTTGAGAATATTATTACTATTATTATTATTATTATTATTATTGGTAAAATACAGACTTAATTCCTTATTCTATATTGGTTGACTTCTTTGAGCCTTCTCCGAATCACAATTCTTAGATTTAACACTTTGTCGACGTTTGATTAGCGGTTTGCCCCAGATTCGCACTAATTATTAATTGACTTTCACTTAACGACTGTCCGCCGCGGGTTCGCAGTGGACGATTTTTAACACCTCTTTTTAGGAGTATTTTGGAGGGGATCGCCTAGCGACATGACCATATTTGGTCATGGGGATTTCCGGCGATCAAGTCTAAGTGCTAACGAAGGAGGTTCAAAGTCGAAACCCTTCGTTAGCATTTTCTGCGTTTCCGGCGAACTCGCGCGTGGTTCGCTGAGGCGGCGGTTTTTTACGCGGTTCGCGAACGTTCTAGCGAATATTAAAATATTAAAATAACGTTATAATCTCGCGGATTATAACAGTATTGTTCGTACGACGAATCTTTATCGGTGTATCATTCGCGTCGTAGCGCCGATTGTATAGCATGGTTCGCCGAAGAACTTAAAAATTTAGCGTTACGTATAAAAAATATTTTAACGACCAATGTCCCCATGGTAAATTTAACATCGGACGAGTGGAAAAAATTCCATAGCGCCACTCAATGTCACATATGCGAAAAACCGTTCGCGGAAGATACACGCGTTCGCGATCATTGCCATCTGACCGGGCGGTACAGAGGTCCCGCGCATTCAAATTGCAATCTAAATTACAAAAAATCTTTTTGTATTTCCATAGTTTTTCATAATTTATCCGGTTACGATTCGCACTTTATTATCGAGGAAATAGCCACGGCGTTCGAAGGGAGAATCGAGTTACTTCCAATAACGAAAGAGAAATATATTTCGTTTACAAAAAATGTTGAGCTTAAGGAAGGCAATTGAAAAAATAATGTAAAATTACGTTTTATCGATTCGTACAAATTTCTCGCATCGAGTCTCGACAAATTGGCATCTTATCTAGACAAAGATAAACTTAAAATTTTAAAAACGGAATTTGAAAATTTACCTGCGGAAAATTTCAATTTGTTAACGCGAAAAGGTGTATTTTCATACGAATACATCGTTGATAGGTTGCAAGATACGTGTTTACCACCGCGCGAATCGTTTTACAGCTCCTTGACCGGTGAAACTATATCTGAGAGCGATTACACGCACGCCGAGAACATCTGGACCCGATTCTTCATTCGAACGCTGAGCGAATATAGCGACATGTATCTCAAAATCGACGTCTTGCTATTAGCTGATATTTTCGAAAACTTTCGCGATAGCTGCATCAAAAGTTACGGACTCGGCCCCGTGTATTACTATACTTTCCCCGGATACACGTGGGACGCCATGTTAAAGCATACAAAGATTCGACGTTCGAGTTGCTTACAGATATCGACATGGTCATGTTTATAGAACGCGGTATACGCGGTGGTCTGATGTTCTAATGTTCCAACAGACACGCGCGCGCTAATAACAAGTATATGCAACAATCGTACGATCCATCGAAACCATCGTCGTACTTGATGTATTTTGATGTTAATAATTTATACAGATGGGCAATGTGTCAACCATTGCGTTACGCCGATTTTCGATGGGTCGACGACACGTCGAATTTTGATGCATCATCTTTAGCGCTAGATTCGTCTACGGAGTATATCCTCGAAGTCGATCTCGAGAACCCGCAACATCTTCACGACACGCACACTGACCTACCGTTTTGCCCGACACGCGACAAGCCGCCCGGTGAGCGGGATCCGTTAGCGCACGGTGCGATAATCCACGTCCCGATAGCACACGAAAAATTGAACACAATTCCCGATAGCCCACGTCTCGATAGCGTACCAACCCGATAGCGCACCAAGTACAACTTTGCATGCAAAGATATATATACACACACACACACACACACACACGGGGATGCAAGGGAAGGCCTTCGCCCTTTCCCTTTCCGCACCCACTCCGTCCCCCTCGCTTCATGTGCAAAGTTGTACTTGGTGCAAAGTTGATGCGCTATCGGATTGGTGTGCCATCGGGTTGGTGTGCTATCGGGACGTCAGCTATCGGGACGTGGGCTATCGGGAATTGTATTCAATTTTTCGTGTGTTATCAGGACATGGGCTATCGCACCGTGCGCTAATGGGACCCTCCCCAGCAGTGTACGCGTCACGGCCTTCGTGTAACAAAAATACATAGTATTTTACAATTTTCTCAATCTCCATGGCTTCGAAATTACATAGAATTAAATACGTATTTCAGAACACTCGTGAAAAACGATTTCGAGAAAATATATATAAATTAATGAATAATGCGGATAATCGTTTGGCAAAACGATGGAAAACGTGCGGAATCATGTCGATGTAAAATTATTAACAAAATGGAATGGTCAGTACATCGCGGAAGCGATGATCGCGAAATCGAAACCACAGCAAAAGGGGAAATTTTTTCGGAAAATCTGATTGCGGTAGAATTGCGTAAACTCGAGGTGAAATTCTACAAACCGATTTACGTGGGTATATGCATACTCGACATATCCAAGACGTGTCTATACGAATTTTATCACGAGTACATGACGCCAATGTATCGCGACAAATGTAAGATCATGTACACCGATACAGATAGTATGATATATCACATTGAGTGCGCGGATGTATATGAGAACATGAAGCGCGATATCGCCAGATTTGACACGAGCGATTATGCGGTGGACAATGTGTACTATATATCGCTTGTAAATAAAAAAGTGCTGGGTCTGATGAAGGATGAAAATAATGACGCCATAATGACCGAATTCGTCGGGCTCAGGGCAAAGATGTACGCGTTACGAGTGGACAGAAAGAAAGAGACGAAGAAAATTAAGGGCGTCAAGAGTAATGTCGTAGCGAGAACGATAACTTTCGAAGATTACAAGCGGTGTTTAAATGAAGAGATCGAAATGACGCGACAGTAGTCATGTATAAAATCGAAATTGCACAAAGTGTATATCGTCCGCGAAACGAAAATTGCTCTGAGTCTGCACGATGATAAGCGGTATATCGTACCCGAAACCACAGATACATTACCGTGGGGACATTATAAGATACCTTTGTAAATACATGTATATATTTTATTTATTATTGTATATATTTTGTACATAACCATGTATATTTTTTATATTTTTATATAATACATATCTTACACATTTATATTTCATATATTTTTATGTAAAGCATCTTACATAAGTTATATTAAGAATATAATATATATATATATATATATATATATATAGTATTATTGAAACAAATATTTTTTATGTTTTATATATTTTTATGTATATTTTTATGTATATTTTCATTTCTTGAAAATGAAAAATAAACACTGTATAAATTAAATCACATTGTCCTTATGTATCTAAGAGTTGTGCGAATTGTCCCAGCCATTTCACGTAAATCTCGTCACCCCTCTTGCGCAGTACTATTTTTGTAAGATCCGTTCAGCGTAAACATCTTCCACATGTCATTTTTCAGCGTGCGATTGAATCGAGAGGCCTTCAATCGGACACAGTACAATTGGACACGGGGCAAATGGACACGGAGCAAATGGACACGAAATATTACACACGGTTAATTTGGATACGATTCAATTGGACACATAAAAACGCACATCGATCAGTTGGACACGTAAAATGCGGGAGCGTCCGAAATGATCACGTTCGAAATGGCCACGGGTAAATTTGACCACGTTCGAAATGGCCACGTTCGAAACGGCCACATTCGAAACGGCCACGTTCGTAATGGCCACGCGTTCGTAATGGCATTGCACCCCCCGTGTGTGTGTGTGTGTGTGTGTGTGTGTGTGTGTGTGTGTGGGTGCGTGTGTGTGGCCGTTTCGATCGTGGCCGTTTCGAACGTGGCCATTCTGAACGTGGCCATTACGAACGCGTGGCCATTACGAACGTGGCCGTTTCGAACGTGGCCATTTCGAACGTGGTCAAATTATATCCACTCGAAAAAATGCACATTGCTCAGTTGGCCACGAGCAAATGCACACCGCTCAGTCGGCCACGAACAAATGCACAATTAACAATTCCATATTTTTCTTAGAAACAACTGTATGTTTTCTTTACACCAATTGATTCCTCTCATTGTTTTGTACATAAAAGTATTAAGGTAAGATAATCGAAAAATGAATATTTTACAAGATATTTTATGATTTATGTAAAATTAAGAAATTATTTCAAGCCTCATAAAGCACTTAATGGAAAAACATTTAATTATAGTGTTTTGGAAAGCTCTCGAGGCCAGCTATAAGAATATGTAATAAAAAATAGGGAGTGCCATTTAAAAAAATTGAGGTGGCCTTCACGTGATCTTCAAATGACTCTTCAAGATTAAACCAATGATACCTTATCTTATGGCCCCCTCGAAACCATAAAACTTGTGTCTGAAACATTTTTCTCTAAAATGCTTTGTTTCTGAAATAATTGCGTGCGTTTATTAAAATGGCTCACCCTGTATATATATTTTATAAATCAGAATTAATTTATACAATTTGATTTTTAATTATTATCTAATAATTCTCTTATTGTTTAAATAATGATGAAGTTTTATTTTTTAATTTCTAATGTTCTCAAAATATTTTAAAAATATGCAGTTTTTGTTTATAGTGTAATATTGCAATTATATAATTAAAATAAATGAAATATGATACATATTGATAAAAAATATATTTAAAAATATATATTAATTCTTTTATCTATTTTGGGATCATACAACATATGTATGTATATAAATATTTAATACAAAAAATATATTTTTATATATTACAACCCATATAACATCGGACATCCTATATATATGCATTTTTTTCCATTATGTGAAAATAATATCCTGTATATAGAATGTATGTACATTTTATATACCTGGTTTGAATATACATTATGGTGTGTGATATGTATATTCATTAATGTATTTTGTATGTATATACAGTACACAATATTAAATGTATATACATTTCATATATATGATTTAAATATACATTATAGTATGTAATGTTACGTCCCGGCAAGACCGCGGCTTTGATGAGTGCTCGGGTCTTGTGCCGGTCTGGTCGCCTTTTTCAGGGACTAGGCCCTGAGGATACGCCTGCGACTAGGCTATCCGAACGACAGATCCCCTTCGGTGTAGACGGACAACCCGAACAGAGAGCGGGTATTACCAATAGCCAGTGAGTTACCGGCAGTCGTGGTATCGGTAAGAAGTCCGTTTTATCGACCGTTGGGTTTCCCCAGGAGATAATGGAGGGGGAATTTACCGATGCACTTGTTGTGCCGGTTAGGGGAAGTCCCGAACAGTAAAGCTGGCGGGGATCATATCTCCTACGAAGACCTTAATGGGATCGGATAAAGAACAGTAATTAATACCCTGTTGTCGCAATTCTCTAGCAAATTGGATGTATGCGGCGATGCACTGGTCGCAATCGAAAAAGTTTGCGAGATTGCGAGATTGCGTGAACAGGCGGTACAATAAACCCCGGCGTAGGTACTACTGTCTATAGCCAAGTGGACGTTAAAGTGTGCGTACGAATCTTTATTGATGTTGTTAGAATTGACGAAACAGTAGGCGCAGTAGGGTATCAGATGTACCCTATGAGCGAACCCGGAGACGTAAGTGTAGCATATATTCGCGAGTCGGTTGTGTATTTCGTCGTGTGATCGTTCTGAATTCATGTGGACGCAGGTTATACGAATTTGAGGTAAAGGAACAGAATGAGACGAACAAGTTCGCAGTAATTCGATTATTTATTCAACTATTTTAGTTCAATCGTCATAAGGAAAGATATCTTCTCGCAAATTTGCTTTGGGAACTAGTACTGGTCATAAAAGTGAAACTCCAAAAAGATCGGGGCAATAAAACCGAGGTAAATGGTTATTCGGCCCGGGCGACCCTTGCCCCTTCTGTGAGCAATAAAAGTGAAACGCGCTATTGTTCCTAGTTTCAGAGATCGTATTTCAACGCGTTCTGCTGAATTCGGAATGTACAAATTAATCTAATATTATCGGTTGGTCCGCAGAACCCCAATGATCGGGAGTACTGGCGCCGTATTCAGTATGCAGGACTTCCGCGCGGATCTCGAGGTAGCGCTTCTTCCGTGGATCTCCGGGAGCGTAGTTCAAAGGCGGCAATGGATTGTTGTCCACGGTTAACAGATCACGTGGCCACCGGGAGTATTCAATCGATTTTATGCGAATATCCTTCCTTGGTGGGTTTCTTTGATTGAGACCGTGAATCATATGCTTCGTATTCCGCGTCAAGGTTGCGTTCTGTCCCTAGGTACTCGCTGTCGGCTTCGGTCGCGGGGGCGTATTTGAATTTATAATACAGGCTGCGCGCGCAAAATTTGTGTCCGCCTCTCCTTGTCTTAGGCATCTACAGAAAAGATCAAATTAAAAGGTGGCTGGGTTCGACTATGAAGGGCGGTAGGAATAGTCGGAAATAACGTGCAGATTGTTAGCACCGAAATACCGATTTCTTGGGATGGGAGTGCCGAGTGTGCAGAGTATTAGCACCAAACAGCGGGATTTAGAGGCGGTAATAACCGTGCCGCGTGACAGGCACTGTATTATCACTGTCGCCAGGTGGTCGAAACCAGGTTTATAATGAAATAGCAGAGTGCCAATTAAAGGAGATGCGTACGGAGTTAGGGGTATTCAGTCTTAACACTTCGTATTACGTTTAAAGTATATTTGAATATGTTTAGTCTACTTACAGTGTTAAGTTTACAAATATAGATCGTTTGAGAGCTATCGGCGCGGACACTGGTAGTGTGAAGTGATGATCGCAATCGAAATCAAATAGCAACGCAGCCGGCAAGAGTAACGCAGTCGGATGTCGTCGGGAATAGTGAATGTGATCGGAGATAGCAATGCAGTTAGAGATAGCAGCACTGCTGAAGAATAGGATTAGTGTCGCGGGTCAAGGCGCACTTCTGGAAGAGAAATGGCTCGATTGACGTCCGAGATAGAAGTGTCTGATTTTGAGACTGACTCGGGGTCCCTCGGGGTTTGCGTGGGTCAGGAAAGGGTTGAGCTGATGGTGATGTTTCTAGAGTAGAGGTGTGTCCAGAGTGGGGGTGGTTTTGGCCGTCTGGCGGAGTATTCGGGAGTTAGGTCAGTAAGAGAGGTAGGTCCTTGGTCGGGTGTCGATAAGGTAATAGCTGTGTCGGGAGTTGGTATTACTTATTGTTGATGTGTTGACAATTAGCCTAAAGGTAAAAAAATTGCGCGGGGGACGTAACACCTCCCCCCTTAAAGCAAAATGCGGGACCTTGTTCCGCCATTTTGCCTAAGGTATAGAGGTGGTGTGTTTTTCGCTAGAGATTGTTTTCATATCTTCTTCTAATAATTTTCGCAATAATTTTCCTTCTTTGTAATTTTCCTTCGCTTGGTTTACGCTGTGAGATTGTGAGTCTCGGTTGTGAGTGGGGAGTTTCAGGGTGTCCTCTTCGGTGGGAAGGATGGCAGAAGATCGATGAATTCCGTCGTAGGTTCCTTGGTTGTTTCGCCTTATTCCCTTATGGAGGAGGAGATTGGCGACCGAGTTCCACAGGGCTCCGAGTAAGTATAGATTCCAACCGTATATAGAGTGCAGTGCGTATCCGTGTATTATCGTGTCAATTACTAGTTTCATGAACTTTAGGGTCATGAGAATTGCCAATACTCCTGCGCTGGCCGAACCGAAGGTTACGAAAGATTTCCATATTCGTGCGCCTGCGCTTTCTGCTATTTTATTTAGAGATTCCTCGTCCAATAGGTTTGTGATTGAAAGGCTTCCTGCTGGGATTTCCTATCCCATAGCGCCTCGCGCGATTGTGTTTAGCATCGAGAGTTTTTCCATAGGAAACATGATGTGATCCCTCAATCGGTCTATGTCCTCGAATAAATGCCGCTAGTAGCGAGTGAGGTAGGGCTCACGTATTTCCACGTGGGTTTAGTAAGTGGCTGAATGGTTGTAGGTGCGATTGTTTCCGATGGTTTCGGTGTGAGTCTGTACCAAGTGTTTAGTATTTTATCACCGGTAGCAGCTCGTTGCAGTCCCTGGGTATTCCGGTTTTGGTGAGTATCTTGGATCTAGGTTGCAAAAATAAGGATTTATTTTTGTAAGTGACTGGAAGTTCATTGTAGCAGGTTTCGGTATGCCTGATCCGGCAGTCCACTGGAACGCACTTGATGAGGTGAATTACTTCTCCAAAGGTGATAGCGGTGTAGCCTGGCGATTTCATGATTCTGTGCGCTATCTCGTCTGGGGCTATACTTGCAAGCGTTAGTGCATTTTGCAGTACTTGCCTCTCTAGTATGCATTTTTGTTCCATGATATCTCGGTAAAGCTGGGTCAATTGGGTCTTCAGGTGTTTCTCCACGTAGATGAATTTGGAATTCACGTATGAGAAGATGTCTAAATTATCGACTGAGGTTTTCTTATGGATCTGGAATATTCTTCCGGGCTGAGTGTCGTGGATATAGAGCTTAGGATGTTCCGTTTGGATGATTCTGTACCCGCACACGCTTTCTTCTCGCGGTGTGCGTGCCAATGCGAATGTAGTGTCTCTCGTGGTTACTGTGTATACTATTGGGAAGCCACCTTTAACGGTTTCTGCCGGTGTCAGCCGGTAAGCCGTTCCTTCATAGAGTACGTCGTATCGGCTGAATTGACAGTTATCCTGTGGCATTACGTTCCAGTACGTAGTAGTTCCGTCAGCGTCGTTACATTCCCCGACTGTGGCACGGCATCGTGCTCCGAGGAGTAGGATGATCTCGTTACTCTTGTATCTGATGGGGAGGGTTAACTCCCGTGTGGTGATCCTTATGAATGCTTGTACTACCACATTATCCCATGTGCCGTAAGGGTCGGTGAACTGTGTTCCTTTGCAGCTGCCGTCGACTCCTATTATTCCCGCGTAGGTTAGGCTGTGCGAAGAGGTGGAGTTAATTTTAATTCCAGAGATGAGAGCGTTGTTTCCTAAAAATATCGTTCCGATGTTAAGTAATTTTTTACAATTTTCCGCTGATATTTCTCTTATGTAGTTTCGTTTGCCATTGTGTACTACGGATATGTGAGAATGCATTCCGCAGTAATATATGGTTCTGTCAATCTCGATTTTGCATTGAATTCCGTGTGTGTGGTCAAATTCACTCAGCTGTAATAATTGCACGTAGGCTTCTTTTTTCAGTGGTTCGACTTGACAGCTCCCTATGTCGAGGAGTGATAGGGAGGTTATATTCAAGCCACGCCCTCCGCAGTCGTATCCGACCATGCATAGGGTCGGTGTGGCTAGTAGCAGCAAGATTGGTATGGCAACCTTCGTTATTTTGAGGTTGAAGCTGAACTGGCCAGTCCTCCCTCTGGGCGGTCGTTATATCCTTCGTTGTCTCCATTGGTGGGGGGTGGTTGGGGCATTGCAGGGGCGTGTTTCAGTTTATCTTGGTGGACTACTCTATTTTTTCGTGCGCTTATAGCTAATTTTACATTGTGGTTCCCTAAAACTTCCGTTATTTTATATGGACCTACGTATTGGTCTCTTAATTTTCCTTTCGTGGGTTCCTTGAGGAGGTATACATTGCCTATCTTGAATCTACGCGTACAGAGTTTCCGATAGTGGTATAATTTGGATCTAGTTTTTGCAGTGATTAAGTGTTCGCGTGCGTTCTGTTGCGCGTCTCTGATTCTATTGAAGAGGGACGTTAGATATTTCGCGTAGCTCTCGTTTCGCTCGTTAACTTCGTCGGGTTCGCTTGACGGTACCCTAGCGGTTTTGCTGAATACTAACTCGAAAGGGGTATAACAAGTTCCTTCGTGGACGCTGATGTTATATGAAAAGGAAGCTAGTTTGAGGCATTCATCCCATTCGTTGTTTTTATCAACGTATTGTTTAAGAATTATTTTCACAAGGCCAAATTTAACGAGCTAAATAGTAAGGTCTAAATAAATTAAATTGAAAAATTAAATGTTAATAATATTATTTAATTAAACGTTTCGACTTTACTAAGTCTTCTTCAGTATAAAGCACAATTAACTCATACTTAATATTATTCGCATTCATTTGTCTGAATTTTCTATGATATGTCAAGATACAAAAAAAAAAAGGTCATCAAAAAGTAAATCAATATCGCTCGAGTATTAACAAGTTCAACCGTAAGAAGCCCATCAATAACTTATGCAGATTTCATATTAAATAGCATATCCGAAGAGTAAACCCGGAATCGCATCCAATGCTTTCATCAAACCAGCTTCGTTGGGAAGCGAGAAGCTGTTAGTCCGAAACCGACTATGATGCGTCCGAGCTCATCATCTTCATGCCATAGTTATTTGTAAAAAATTCAAATTCAAAATTAATAAAAAATAAACAATAAATAATACATTAATAACAGTCAGTAGTATTGTAATATTAATGTGTAATTAAAATGAATAGTCAAACTTAAAAAAAAAAAAACTGCTTACAGAGATTTATTGTTTATTTTTTATTAATTTTGAATTTGAATTTTTCGTGTCATAGCCGGTTTCGGACTAACAGCTTCTCGCTTCCCAATGAAGAAGCTGGTTTGATGAAAGCATGCGATTCCGGGTTACTCTTCGGATATGCTATTTAATATGAAATCTGCATAAGTTATTGATGGGCTTCTTACGGTTGAACTTGTTAATACTCGAGCGATGAATTTTGATTTACTTTTGATGACCTTTTTTTTTTTGTATCTTGACATATCATAGAAAATTCAGACAAATGAATGCGAATAATATTAAGTATGAGTTAATTGTGCTTTATACTGAAGAAGACTTAGTAAAGTCGAAACGTTTAATTAAATAATATTATTAACATTTAATTTTTCAATTTAATTTATTTAGACCTTACTATTTAGCTCGTTAAATTTGGCCTTGTGAAAATAATTTTATTATTGCGTTGCAACTTACGAGCATTATTACATTGAACGTTATCATTGTTTAAATTTGTTATTGTATTGTTTAAGATATTCCCAAAGGACTTGATGTGAGCGTTCGACTGATCCGTTTGATTGCGGCCTGTATGCTGTGGTTTTAAAGTGTCGGATTTTAAATTTGCGGGCTATGCTGCGCATGAGACTGTTCAAGAAGTGAGTACCTTGATCCGTGAGGATGGCCTTGGGTGCACCGAACACACACACACGAGTTCCTCGGTGAATGCATGCGCTATGTACGGCTCCGGCGCTTTGGAGTGGAATGGCTAATGAGTATTTTGTTAGTAAGTCTTGTATTGTTAATATATAACGGTTCTCGGATCGAGTGATGGGTAGTGGGCCCATGATATCCATCGAGATTTTATCAAAAGCGGGAGTATCGATTAGTACCATTGGTTGTTTTGTTTTTGAGCGTACTAATTTCTTTAATTGACAGGGACGGCAATTTTGGATGAAATTCTGGACGTCTGTTTTCATTTTTGTCCAATGGTAACGTTTTTTTAAGCGCTTGTATGCTTGGTGATGCCTTTATGTCCACCTATAGCTGAGGCGTGGTTCTCAGAGATGAGCTATGTTCTATCTTTTTCAGGGGGAATGTTTAATTATTTCATTCGCGCACGCGAAGATTTGTACTTGCGCGTCGTTAAGTATTCGCAAGAGGAGGGAACGCACAGTTTCCCAGGGGACGTTGTCGCACGCGCTACTGACGATATGGAGATGGATCGTAAATCGAGTTCAGTGATAACGTCTAAGAGAGATCGAATAGCCTCTTTAATGATTTCCTTCTCGGTAACAGCGGATATTTTATCCTTTACTGCTAGTATTATAATTCGACGGTTTCCTTCAGATTTTATCCGTGCTCTTCCGAGAGGGATGTCTCTGACAATGTGCAATAAATCTGCTTCCGCGAGTGTCCGTGCTCCGGAGTCGATTGGTACACCTTGTTGGGTAGTGAAAATGACGAGATTATCTCGGCGTGTCAGGAAGTTGTCGGGGATTTGTATGATCCTAAAAGGTTTTGATCGCTTAAGTTCGTGAGGAGCGTCGGGATCGCCGGGTAGTCGCTCAGAGCTATCTGAATCTGAACTATCATCTGTTGTCGTGCCTTCGTGGGTGTCGTCTTCATGTATTAGGTAATCTTCAATGTCATTTCCTCGCTTCTTGATTCGTGTTGATTAATGTCGTCGGCGGGGATGGGGGTGCGATTCGGCTCTGTTTCGACCTTTCTTTGCCTCGTGTTGTACGGTGATCGGTGGAGATTGGGTGGTGTTGTGCGTCGGGTCACGGGGAGAATTTGCATGTCGTGTGTTGGTTTCGCGCTAGTTCTTACAGGGTTTTTCGAGAGGGCATCTGCGTTGACGTTGGTCTTGCCCGCTTTGTATATGACTTCGTATTCATATTCGGCCAGTTTTAGGCGCCAGTGTACTAGCCGAGACGTAGGATCTTTAACGGAGTGCAGCCACACCAAGGGTTTGTGATCGTAGTGGCCATGGGGAGTCGAGAATGCAGTTTTCTGTGCATGCCCCTCGTTCATAGATATCTGGTGGAATCTAGATGCGAGGTCAAATACACTAAAATATTTGGCGCTGCCCAACTGGTCTAATATCTCAGTGATATTAGGTAGTGGGTAGGCGTCTCCGATAGTCTTCTCGTTCAATGCCCGATAATCTATAACCATACGCCATCTCTTGTTGCCTCTAGAGTCCGCCTTCTTGGGTACTATCCACAACGGGGAATTATATGGAGATTCTGATGGGCGTATCACGTCGTTGTTTAGAAGTTCCTTTATTTGTTTATCTATCTCCTCTTTATGGATCGGGGGAAAACGGTACTGCTTGATATGGATCGGCTATTTGTCCACCGTGGTGATTCGGTGGGCAACAGCGGGGGTGTGGCCCAGCTTATCGCCTGGCAGTTGAAACAGGTCGTCGTGTTTACTAATGAGTGAGGTGACGTTTTCGGTTTCTTCTGGGTTCAGGTGTTCCAGGCGGAGTAACTTTGTGATTTCTTTGATTCTGGCTTCATTCTCGATGTGTTTCGTCTCTTTACCACTCGTCGTGGTTAACGTTAAGATGGGTAGTTGTTGATATCTGTTCAATTTCCTCCAATTCTAATGTTGGCACTACTAATTCATGATCGACGTTATTAGTATTGATGACCTGCAAATACGCGGTGCCTTTTCTATTCTCGACCACCGCGTCTCCCAGGTACACTCCTTTTGCTGCCCTGAGGCGGGGAACATATCCGACCTGTATTTCTGGGTTTTTTACCCTGATATAGAATGTTGACCGCGAGCGGGCAGGTATAACTACGGTGTACGGGTCCTTGAGGAGAAGGGTATCCGTATTCCTTGCCAATATACAGCCTTGTTCTCTAGGTCAATCATGGAGGCATCGTCCAGGAAATCGCTGCCCAGTATTCCTTCTTGTGTTATTGGGAAATTGTCCGATACTACTTGTAAATCCAACGGGTGGCCCATATAGGAAGTTCCGAGGATCTTGATCCTTTCTTTCGTAATGCCACTAAGATACACGTTTTCGTCCACTATCGTCGCTTCGGGGTGGACACTTCGTCGTTTAATTAGGTTGGGAGCCGCGCTAGTGTCTATCATAAAGTTAGTGTCTTGGAGGAGATTATCAGCAAATAGAGTGACTGTAGGTGCACGGGAACGCCCTCGTCGGCTTAATGCGATTCTGTACTCTCGTTTTCTTGGGGGCTGGTTTCTATCACGTTTATTGCTCTGGGTGGGCGAGATGGCGGAGTCTGGGCCCCTTGGCGGCGCTCGCCAGTCCGATTCTCGGGGCCCGTGGCGTTTCCCGCCTGTGAGTTCCTTAAGAAATTATTGTACTCCCTTTTTCTACACTCGTTAATATTGTGGCCAATGTTTTTGCAGTATCTGTATATTTTACGTGCCGTGTCTTCTCGCGAGAGGTGGGGCGGTCGCCTATTGAATTGCCCGGAGCGCTCCTCGCGATTTGGTGGAGGATTAGATCGTGGGCGATCGTTTCGCCACGTGACTTGGTTTCGCTCCCGGTTTTCGTCTTGGTATCGCGTGCGTGGTGGTGGGACATAGTGAGTGTTCCGGATCCCTCGTAATCGGGTAAGTGTCTGGTCTACGGACCGGCCTGTCTATTCGCGATTCCTGGTGTTCGTCCGTTCCGTGACGGAATTTATCTAACTCCTGCCTTTTTGCAATGGCTTTGGCTTTAGCGAAGGCTTCGGATGGCGTGGTATGCAGGCTTTGGTCCATTTGGAGTCGATAATCCAGGAGTAGACCGTCGCAAAAGGATCTAGCTGTTAATTCATCGATTTCTATTAGGGTCTTTTCCGTCAAATATCCTGTTTCGCGACGTTCGGCGTCCAAGATTGCAGTGCATAGATCTTTGACGCGGTGATATAATCTAAGATGTGCTCCTTCGGCCTTATGTAAATGGTACTAAGTTCGCCTCGATACTGGTCGATAGTTTTAGGTGAACCAAAGGCTGCGTTCAAGAGGTCAATCAGCTGGATGACGTTTTCGCAAGGCTCGTCTTCTACGGCGGAGTATGCTCTTCCGCGCAACTTATTTATCAATAATTTAGTTAAGTTGCGCTCGGAGAGAGAGGGTACTATCTCGCGTGAGCGTCTACATGCGCGAGCGAACTGGCTCAGGGAGATGTTATATCCATCGAAATTCGGTACAGATTCAGTAGCTTCGCGAAATGTTACTTTGGAGCCGGTGTCGGAGGGTTCGTTGGTTGCGGGGGTGCCGGAGACGTGGCCTCGGCTGGCGCGGCGCGCGACGTTATTGATTTTATTTATTTCTTCGCGCAAGTGTTCTATTTCGCCTATTATTCCGGTCCCGAGGAACTGGACGTCGCCATCTCGTTCTATCCTGCGCTTTTGTTCTTCTAGTTCTTTCTCCGTCAGTTGCGAGAATTCGTCGAATGCGCGGACATTCTCTGCGTGCTTCTGGCGGGCCTCTTCTAGCTCCTTGGCTTGTCGGGCCAATGCTTCCTCCTTGGATTTCAGTTTGTATTGCATGACTTTTAATTCTTGCTCACTTAAGGGAGTGCCCTCGTCGGGAGGTGCAGTCGCTTTCTTCGAGCGGGTTTCCATCGTGTCGGGTTTTTCTCGTATCCCACTGTCACCAATTTTATGTTACGTCCCGGCAGGACCGCGGCTCTGATGAGTGCTCGGGCCTTGTGCCGGTCTGGTCGCCTTTTTCAGGGGCAAGGCCCTAGGGATACGCCTGCGACTAGGCTACCCGAACAGAGAGCGGGTATTACCGATAGCCAGTGAGTTACCGGCAGTCGTATCGGTAAGAAGTCTGTTTTATCGACCGTTGGGTTTCTCCAGGAGATAATGGAGGGGGAATTTACCGATGCACTTGTTGTGGTGGTTAGGGGAAGTCCCGAACAGTAAAGCTGGCGGGGATCGTATCTCCTACGAAGACCTTAATGGGATCGGATAAAGAACAGTAATTAATACCCTGTTGTCGCAATTCTCTAGCAAATTGGATGTATGCGGCGATGCACTGGTCGCAATCGAACGGGAAAAAGTTTGCGAGATTGCGTGAACAGGCGGTACAATAAACCCCGGCGTAGGTACTACTGTCTATAGCTAAGTGAACATTAAAGTGTGCGTACGAATCTTTATTGATGTTAGAATTGACGAAACAGTAGGCGCAGTAGGATATCAGATGTACCCTATGAGCGAACCCGGAGACGTAAGTGCAGCGTATATTCGCGAGTCGGTGTATTTCGTCGTGTGATCGTTCTGAATTCATGTGGACGCAGGTTATTCGAATTTGAGCTAAAGGAATGAGACGAACAAGTTTGCAGTAATTCGATTATTTATTCAACTATTTTAGTTCAGTCGTCATAAGGAAAGATATCTTCTCGCAAATTTGCTTTGGGAACCGGTCATAAAAGTGAAACTCCAAAAAGGTCGGGGCAATAAAACCCAGGTAAAGGGTTATTCGGCCCGGGCGACCCTTGCCCCTTCTGTGAGCAATAAAAGTGAAACGCGCAAGTGTTCCAAGTTTCAGAAATCGTATTTCAGCGCGTTCTGCTGAATTCGGAATGTACAAATTAATCTAATATTATCGGTTGGTCCGCAGAACCCCAATGATCGGGAGTACTGGCGCCGTATTCAGTATGCAGGACTTCCGCGCGAGGTAGCGCTTCTTCCGGGGGTCTCCGGGAGCGTAGTTCAAAGGCGGCAATGATGGATTGTTGTCCACGATTAACAGATCACGTGGCCACCGGGAGTATTAATTCGATTTTATGCGAATATCCTTCCTTGGTGGGTTAGGTTTCTTTGATTGAGACCATGAATCAAAGTATGCTTCGTATTCCGCGTCGAGGTAGTTGCGTTCTGTCCCTAGGTACTCGCTGTCGGCTTCGGTCGCGGGGGCATATTTGAATTTATAATATAATTATAATTTATATATACAGACTGCGCGCAAAATTTGTGTCCGCCTCTCCTTGTCTTAGGCATCTACAGAAAAGATCAAATTAACAGGTGGCTGGGTTCGACTATGAAGGGTGGTAGGAATAGTCGGAAATAACCTGCAGATTGTTAGCACCGAAATACCGACTTCTTGGGGTGGGAGTGCCGAGTGTGCAGAGTATTAGCACCAAACGGCGGGATTTAGAGGCGGTAATAATCGTGCCGCGTGACAGGCGTATTATCACTGTCGCCAGGTGGTCGAAACCAGGTTTAAATGAAATCGCAGAGTGCCAATTAAAGGAGATGTGTACGGAGTTAGGGGTATTCAGTCTTAACGCTTCGTATTACGTTTAAAGTATATTTGAATATGTTTAGTCTACTTACAGTGTTAGGTTTACAAATATAGATCGTTTGAGAGCTATCGGCGCGGACACTGGTAGTGTGAAGTGATGATCGCAATCGAAATCAAATAGCAACGCAGCCGGCAAGAGTAACGCAGTCGGATGTCGTCGGGAATAGTGAATGTGATCGGAGATAGCAATGCAGTTAGAGATAGCAGCACTGCTGAAGAATAGGATTAGTGTCGCGGGTCAAGGCGCACTTCTGGAAGAGAAGTGGCTCGATTGATGTCCGAGATAGAAGTGTCTGATTTTGAGACTGACTCGGGGTCCTTCGGTTTGCGTGGGTCAGGAAGGGATTGAGCTGATGGGGATGTTTCTAGAGTAGGGGTGTGTCCAGAGTGGGGGTGGTTTTGGCCGTCTGGCGGAGTATTCGGGAGTTAGGTCAGTAGAGAGGTAGGTCCTTGGTCGGGTGTCGATAAGGTAGTAGCTCGCTGTGTCGGGAGTTGGTATTACTTATTGTTGATGTGTTGATAATTAGCCTAAGAATAAAAATTGCGCGGGGGACATAACAGTAATATGTATATTTATTAATGTAATTTGTATGTATATACAGCACACAATATTAAATGTATATACATTTCATATACGTGATTTGAATATACGTTTTGGTACGTAATACGTATATGCATTAATGTATTTCATATCTATATTCAGCGTACAATATTAAATGTATGTACATTTTATGTATGTTATTAGAATATACATTATGATACGTAATATGTATATTTATTAATGTAATTCGTGTGTATATACAGCACACAATATTAAATGTATATACATTTCATATACGTGATTTGAATGTACATTTTGATACGTAATACATATATGCATTAATGTATTTCATATCTATATTCAGCGTACAATATGAAACATATGTACATTTTATGTACGTTCTACATTATTAGAATATAAAATATGTCCAACAATACAAAACACAAAAAATTTAAAATAAATAATTAATAGAAACATTAAAACTTAGAAATTAATACAAATAATTAAAAATTTCTACAAAAATTAACAAATAATATAAATTAAAAGATTAAAAAATTTTAGTTAAAACTTGGAAAAATGCTGCTAAACAATATGCTAAACAATAAAATTAACGTATTCTTTCATATATATTTACATTGCAGTTATTGATGTAACTAAATTAAAAATAGTTTTAAATTAAAGATCCAAGTTAAATTTATTATTATTGTTATTATTATTATTATATTATTATTATTATTATTATTATTATTATTATTATTATTTTATTGTATCTTTAATATATATACTTTAAAATTTTGCGACCAAGTTTTTTAAATTATTGTAAAATTAAAAATTTTTTTATTTTGTATTAATTTTTAATTTTTGTGGAAATGTTTAATTTTTGTATTAATTTCTAAGAGCGGAGAGAGAGAGAGAGAGAGAGAGAAAGTTTTAATTTTTTTATTAATTTTTTATTTTTAATTTTTATTTAAACATATATTAATAAACATAAATATATTAAATATATTAATAAACATTTAAACATATATTAATATATATTATTCCCTAACAGCACACATATCCGAAAAACGTTTAGAGAATAGATAATGTTTGGATGTTCTCTGAATATCCTCTGAATGTCTTTTGGATATGTTGTGCTGTTAAGAATTATACTAATATTATTTTATTAATATATGTATGATTAAATGTAAAAATTTAAAAAATGCGAGAATATCGTTAGCGACAATTTTTTGAAACAAACAATAAGTAACAGAGAGGCCTTAAATTTTAACCGATGCAATGCATTATCGCATCGTGTATAGGGGCCTCGTGTATGGACATCGTATAGGGGCATCGTGTATAGAAGCCTTTAAGCTCGATGTTCTGCTGTTTCCTCGTCACTACTGCGCTACGAGGCTACGTGCATGTAGAGCTTCGACCGTTTATTGTTCCAATCTCTACTTACTGTCCTCCTACTTTCTATTATATTTCAACTGTGTCGGTGCGGATCCCGACTTGATTAATTGAAAGTATTTTCTGAATATTTTCATCAAGCACGTGAGAGTAAACGCAGCTCGCGAGAGAGCAATCGGATCAAAATAAAGCAAAGGTAAACGCGGGACAAAGAAAGAACGAATGATAACAACTCTATACGTGTAATTGATGTTGCTCTTCACATAATCCCGAAATTTCGAGATTTTTTAAAGATAAGTATATAACATTGTTCGTAAAATATCAAATCTTCTTGCATGCATCGGACTTTCATTAAATTTCCAAGTACACGTGAAGAAATTGAAAGAAATTGGCAAGTGTATCAAGAATTGGGCAGACAAGAAGGCTGGAATGGAACCAAAAATTGATGGATCCGTTGATTGTACACATATCAAAATTGTTAATACACCAGGCCAACAATTTCATGAAGCTTTCCGAAATAGAAAATCGTTTTTTTCGATAAATGTACAAGCAGTTACTAGACCCAGAGACCCGGACCGAAAGCTTTTTTCAGTTCGGTTCCGGTTACGGTTTAATGAAACATCGAATAAGTGTTTCAGTTTCAGTTTCGATTTCTTAACCAGTGAACAAAACCAAAACCGAAAAAATTACGGTTTTTTTAACTTTTTTTCGGTTATAGTTACTTGTACGGAAAGAGTTTAAAGTGTAATGATAAATTTAATAAAATGACTTTTTTAATATTTATTAAATTGTATATGTGCAGGTGACGAGAAATAAAAATGAAATTATATTATTTAATATAATGTTTTATTTTATGCATATACATATAATATTTCTGAATTAAGCAAAGTTGAAAATTTCTGAATTAGGCAAGTTACAAAAATCTTGGCGATATTCGCGTTCTCATCAACAAAATTAGTATATATGCGCCGACTAAAATCGGGCTAAAATCCCAATCTTTATCGTTAATTATTTAGAATTGGCATTTTTTATGTTTAACATCTTTGGAACTACACATTCGTTTGTATTTAATGACAATGGTCTTTTTTCTTTTATATGTGATTTTCTGAAATATTTAAATTACAAATAAGAAGAAAGAACTTATTATATATATATATATATATATATAAAATAAGTTCTTAATTAATAATTACTATTAACAAATAAACTGAAAAAACTTACGTCTGTTTTTCATGACAAAATATTCTGTTAGCTCTAACAAGCAATTGATTTTCTAAAATATCTTCACCGATTTGTCCGCAATGGAGACAAAATGAATTTTAATCCAGAGAATAATCGTTCTACACTGACTTGAGTGGCAGATACAGCTAGAACAGTCATTGCTAATTTATATAATTCGGGTTGATTTTGTTTCTTTTCATCCCAAAATTGTAATATATTTATTTTTCTATTAAGTCTTTTTTGTTCAATGTTGTATCTTTCAAGTTCAGTTTCTATTCGATACAAATCCGATTCTCTAGATGAACATGTCTTTGTTAAATTTTACTGTCGTTCTTTGAGTTTCAAAAAAGATTTTCAAATTCATCATGTGTAGAAGCTGTTTCACTTGAATTTGAAGAACTTCCATTGAAATTTTCGTTTGATTCATTCATTGAATTATCATTGCGATTTAATGATATTTTGGCCCAAAGATGTTTTAAATGAATTTTAGCCCTTTCTAATTGTGTATTACTTAATAACACTTTGTATCGAAGATCCAAATAAACAGCAGATAATAATATATCATTATTTATTAACTTTTGTTTGCGATATATCATTTGTTCTACAATAAAAGTAGCGAAAGGAGTTTGTACTGCCTCTGTTGCTACTTTTGTTTCAAACCAAACTCCAAAAAATTCACTTAAAGTCAATTGTTCTTTCTGAAGTCTTTTGGTACAAATTTTTGCCGGTCGCAAAGCTGTACATATCTCTTTAATTTTTGACCATTCAGTATCTTTTAGCGTTACAAAATTTTGAAATTTTGTTACAGATAGTTCTTCACAATAATCTTTTAGCAGTAACAGATTTTCAAGCATATCTATAGTAGAGCACCACCGAGTCGGACAATCAATTGTAGGCTTTCTCAAGTGTTGTTTCTTTATTAAATAAATAAACGTTTGAGTTCTTAATTTTTTTGCTAAATTTCTAGCTTTTAAAATTAACTGTAATATAGTCTTTGTTTTTTTTAAAGCGTCATCAATTGCTAATTGTAAGTGTGAGCTGCACATCTAATACCTAAAATTTTTTATATTAAGTTAATAATAAGTATTAAATATTGATTATATTATTATTAAGAGAGAGATAAGTTTTGATTTAATATAGTGTATAGTGTAAATAAAAAAAAAAGTATTATTATATATTATTACAAGTACAAGTATGTAATTATCATGTGCAATATATAATAAAACATTTATGTTTTATTAAAGATAAAAAGAAATTAAAATAAAACTAAGCTACGAGTTTCAAATTATTAGCAATGTAAATATAATATAAAATATAAACAATAAAAACAAATTATACAAATATTTTTCAATATTTAAAATAATACAGTTATTAATTTAAAAGTTCTTTACCTGTTAAAGTTAAAATATTATTTTGAAAATTAGAATTTATATCATCACTTTCAATATTCTCAAAAACGTTTAGGTAATCTGTTTCATCTGTTTCGTCATCTTTCTCATCTTTTTCTAAATATATATCACAATCGATGTTGTTATTTGTATTGTCTTCAGACTCTTCAGTTTGTTCTAAAATGTCATCACAATCTTCATTTAAAGCTAATATTCTTACTGCTTTTAACATATTGGCACCGTTATCGGTTGTTATAGTATATATTTGGTCTAAAGATATGTTAAAGGAAGAACATACATTTTTAATAATTGCTTTTATATATACACCTATAATTAATAAGAAATGTTTTTATTAAAAAATATACGCACATATATTGTACATATATTAACATTAAACATAACTATATAATATTGATTATCTGTATGTTTTTCTTTTAGTTCTTTTAAGGCTAATGTTCTTAATATAATTTTTGAATTTTTAATGTATTGAATATTTATTCTAATAAATGATCTATCTAATCGGGTAACAGCATCGACTTTTAACGAAATTAAAATATTTTTAGTATCTTCAGATATTTCTTCTCTTATTCTATCAGCTTCTTCAAATACTTTTTTTGTATAGATTCTGATGAAATAGAGAATTTCTGTTTATTTTTTTCTTCTATTGCATACTTAATTGGATTTATAATATTTTGAAATCCTGAATCGTTCAAAATATTGAATGGTCTTCCATTTACTGTCACCAGTTCTACGCAACTATTTTCGAGATCTTTCCTCGTCATATTTAATTTTATTGTATTTATCTCATTTATTTGTGATTGTATTTTTCTCTGCTTTTTCTGCAATATGTTATCAACTTTCTTACATTGCTTTAAAGAAATGTCAAAATATTCTTCTTTAAATTCATGATTCCGCATCAAATGTTTTTTCAAATTTGTACCGTGATTACCCTTACATAACATATGAAATTAAAAATGTATAAATAAATATATATGCATATAATGAAATTATAAATTTATAAATATATAAATATATATGTGTATAAATAATACATATATATATATATATATATATATATATGTCAAAAGTTAGTTTTAATATTTCATACCTATATAAATAAGAAAATAAAAATAATACCTTTAGTGATATTTTACAAATAATACATTATGACGTATCTTCTACTTTATTATAAATAAAATGTATATGTGCTTTGTTACTATGTTTTCTAATTTCCCATGGTTTCTAATTTCAAAAAGAATTAATATACATATATCTTAATTTTTCAAACTGACAAATTTAAAAACTGATTTAATAAGTTATATTTCGGTTTTCCATATAACACACTTCACTTCTGATTTAATGAAATAGTTTTCTTTATAAAGTTTAATTTTCTGAACCTGGAAAAATAATTATAATCTTTTAAAATCATGTCTCACTTATACATATAGTATTCTGCTGTCATTAATTATTTTAATTTTTAATATAAAAACTTATAAACATTAATTGTAAGAATGAAATCAGATATCGTAGAAAAAAATTATTACTTTAGATAAATATAAAAGTGCATTAACTTACGCAAATGTATATAGAATACTCAAAATAAATTCAATGAACAATAGATGCCAAACGTAAAAGAATTGCAACAAAGCGT
This sequence comes from Camponotus fellah, assembly GCA_030586385.1. Lineage (NCBI taxonomy): Eukaryota > Metazoa > Arthropoda > Insecta > Hymenoptera > Formicidae > Camponotus > Camponotus fellah. The sequence continues at coordinate 38,322 of JAPIVC010000447.1, forward strand.
AACGTATTTCTGACACAAAAAGTACACTAATATCTCGTACGATATGAAATGATGCAATAGTTTATCACGTCATAACAGGTTATCCGAAAAGTACCGACTAACCGACATTTTTAAGCACAATGCATAGCAATATGAGAAATACCTACTGAAGTATGAAAGATAATGATTGGCTATCATACTATTTCTTAGGGCTATGGTTATATAGCACTGCTGAGTCAATGAGCGTCGAGCATTAAGTCACCATATTGATTCAACTATAAAGAACAGATCTATACATATATAGATTAAGAACCGAAAAAAGAACCGAAAAAAACTATTAATCATAAATAATATTATTGGTTCGGTTCCGATTTCGGTGTTATAAACTTTGTAAAATTTTGTTTCGGTTCCGGTATCGGTTCATCTAAAAAAAGGGTTACGGAACGGTTTTCGGTTTCAATTCCGGTTCGGTCCGGGTCCCTGGCTGGATCTCAAGGAGAATTTTTAGGTATCCCGATGAGCTGGTAGTACACATGATAGCCGAATATTTAATATGTCCCGTGTAAATATGAAATATATGCAAAGATAATTAGAAGGTGCACTACTTGGTGATAATGGATATCCCAGTCTTCCATATCTTTATACCCCCATATTGAATCCTCGGACAGCTCCAGAAATACGATATAATCGTGCTCATGCTAAAGCTCGCAATGTTGTAGAACGCATGTTTGGAATTTGGAAAAGAAGATTTCCATGTTTAAATCGAGGAATGGGAAACAAATTGGAAACAGTATGCAACATAATAGTTGCTTGCGCGGTTTTACATAATATTGCTCTCATAATTAAAGACGCTTTAATAATTGATAATAATATTCCTCTTAAATTGCCCATATCAATAAATCCAATACCACCACGTCCTGGAGAAGGTATGGCTGTCCGTCAAGCATTAATTGAGACACATTTAACTTAATTTAATATATTATATATATATATATATAATCCACATGTTTATTTTATACTATTCCCGCTTTTTAAAAAACTTTTAAATATGAATACGTAATATTTTAAAAATATAATTGCTTATATAGTTCATAAAATTAAAATTGTCTGTTTATTATATGTAACATGTAACAATATTAATTATAATTTATAATATTGTGATAATATAATAATATAATTTATAACATTGTAATAATATAATAATAATAATATAATTGATATAATAACATAAGATAAAATTTTTAACTTAACTTCTTTTTTTAAATTTCTAATTCTAATTCCGCTATATCTGCTCGTACTTTAGCTTCTCTCTGCTTTTCTCTTTCCGTTCGAATTTGTTCTTCTCGTAACTGCTTGTCTAATTTTATTAATTTCAATCTCTCTTCTGCTTCTTTTTCTATAATTGTACTTTTCTTGTCTTTGTACAGCATCTTACATTCGTATATTGAAAATGGACAACGTCGTGCAACAGTTTTTGCAGGTGATATGTCTATTTTATTTTCTTTTATTGATGTTACGTCTATTTTATTTTTCTTTGTTAGTTCTATATCTAACAATTATTTAAAAAAAACAAATAGATATTAATAATAAAGAAAATTTATATATTGTAATAATAACATATTATGTACACTATATATATATATATATATATATATATATATATAATCAATAATTATTATTTTAAGAATACATTATTATTTTAAGAATATTTAAAATTTATTAATATAAAATCTCTAATATTTATTAATATTAAATAATTTAATTGTAATAACTTTATTTTCAGACTCAGACTCTTCAATTAAAATTGGCAGAATATCGTTTATATTATCGGATAAAGTAATTGATTCATTAACTATAATATAATAATTATTAATAAACATAATAAATTATTAATAAATAATAATAAATATAATAATAAATAAATAATAAATATAACAATAAGAATAATAACAATAATATATAATAATGATAATAATAATAATAATAATTATAATAATCATAAAGATAAATAATAATAATATACAATAATTTCTTACGTTCATCAGTTTGGTGGAGATTGTCGGATCATTAATTGATGGAATTTCCATAATTAAATGCGGGTTTATAATTTCTATTAAGGAATCTATTTCTACATCCCCAATAGCTTCTCCACCACCCGTGGCAATTCTATGTTGCCTTTCTTTAGCTAATTCGCTTCATTGGCGTTGTTTTAAATTTGCCCATAATCTTTGCAACTGTTTGTCTGTAGCCTATATGTAAAAAATTAATTACTCAAATAATAATGTAATACATAAATTATATATAATAATGTAAATTATTTATAATAATTATTATATATAATTACATAAATTATATTATTATTATATTATTATATTATTATATTATTATTATATACAATTATATAAATTATTATATATAATAATTATCTTTTCATTAATAGGAGTGCTAGCATTGAAAGCAGATGCAATCTTGAGCCATGCTTCTTGTTTTGCTTTAATGGAACTGCCATCCGTTTTTTTATTTTCAATAACATGTTTGTACTTACCATGCATTCAAGTAAAAACTTTTTTTCAAAAGATGTAAAATTTTTCTTTTTTTGTATCGATGACATTCTGTCACTTTTATATTCACTTATGACACTTATTTAAAAAAAGGTTACTCAAACAAGCACGTATCGCTGCTTTCATCAATATTTTAAATCTCAAGATGAATTTCATGTGAGTAATTATTCCATTTTTCAATTGAATACAGTCTCAAGTGATCTTTAATCAAAACGTAACTATTGAACCGTTCGTATCTCAAGACACAAAACTCCAATCTGAGTATCTCATCTGATACGTTCTTGAGACGAGATTCGAGAAACGACTACAAATACGGGCCTGAATGTATCATATATTACTCGTTTATTATATGCCGTTCGTTGTCGACTATTTTCCTGTAATCTGTACCGTTAATTACCGCTAATTCTTGTAGAAAGTTTAATTCGATTTATATCGAGATCTTTAGTGAGGCTTGTGCCTCCGGGTATGTTCTGAAATCTGACGTGTATTATATTTCGAGTGTTACAGCTTACTTCGTCGCTTATTATTACTAGATTTTATACATTGCGGATCGTGAAGATTTATATCCGTTTTTGTCTCGTCTTATCATTGTATTATTATTATCACGTGTATTATACCGATCGTTTCCGTTACAATTATATTTGACACTTCGTGTCATACATTATAAATCTTATACTGTTTCTTTCCTTTCAAATTTCTATTACCGTTACTCATTTATATATTTCATCTTTTCTTTCTTTGTTCTTTATCGTATATCGAATCTAGTCCATTTCTTTTCTTTTCTATTATTATTTCTGTTGCCTCTTTCATTCTGTATTATGATTGTGCAATATATTCTAATTAATTATAAGTAAGATAAACTGAGTGTCGATTATTTCTCTCTCCTGAAAGTCATCTAGCGTTCTCTCTCTAATTCACAAAGAATCCTGCCCCTCTGCCATATACTGAGCTCTGGGTTACCGCAAATCTCTTTCGTTACCGTATCGTTATTGTGGCGCGAATAAAAAATAAAATGAATATTACTAAACATCAAAAAAGAATTTTATTAAATTATATGAAAAAATTGAAGATTTTGCAAGAGATCGCTTACGCTATAAATAGTAGCAATAAAAAAGTATTAGTAAGTATATATATTTTTCATCAATACATTAAAATTATTAGTAACAATATCTCAATATTTCATTTGTAATAGAAGAATATATAATAATGTAGATAATAATAAGAAAATTAATTTGTTTACACACAGGATGACATGTGGGCTGCTATTAGTACATCCCTAAATGCTGTTGGAAATGGACCTCAGAAACAAGCTAAAGAATGGCAAAATGTATTTATGAAAGAAATTATAATATTAAGATGACAAACATAACAACATTTAATTACTATTATGATTATTAACAAATAATATTTTACATAAATGTAGACATGGAGAGACTGGAAGTCGAATGTTTTAAAGAAGTGTGTCCAAAATAAAAGTTATGCTGGTGGTACAGGTAGAGAACCACCAGAAGTATTCAAATTAACAGAATTGGAAGAAAATTTATTAGAAATCATAGGTCCAGAAGCTGCTAGTTTGACTGATATACCTGAAGGAGGAAGTTTTAATAGAATTATACAGAGAAAGTCTGCACCTATTAACAATACAACTGTAAAAAGAGGATTTTCTCATAATATATATAGAGAATTATACGAAACGCAAGAAGTTGAATTAAAAGAACATCCACCTAATTCTATGCAAATGAAAAGTACGTATAATATATATGTATAATATATGTATAATATATACTGCATTTTATGATATTATTAATGATTAATAATATATTTTTAATATAAATAATAGAGATATGATGAATGTAAAATAAATAATATTTGTATCTTATAATTAAATTCAATAATATTTCCAGAAATTTACTTTTACATTAGCTACAAACAAAATGTATAAGATCGATGATATGATAAAAAATACGTCAACATCTACAAATATAATTTATGATCCAGATTTTTCAGCACAAGTAAGTAAAATCATTATATTTTTATTAACAAATAAAATGTTCATGTGTTATTAATAATAGAAAATTAAAAATTAACATTTACAGGAGACAGAAAAAAATAATTGTCTCAATATAATGTTGATTTTAGTGACATTGAAGAAATAGATGATATTATTTTAGAAAAGGAAAATAAATCCCGAACTATGTAAGCATGTTATTCCTGAACGAGTACCAGACAAAGGTATTGTTATTAATTACATTTGTAACTTTTTTTTAATAACATAAATTAGATTTAAACAATATCATATTTTAATTTTTTTTAAATTTTTAGCTATGAGTAATAAAGAAAATTCTAGTGCAGCTATACAATTAATGCATGAGAATACTAAAATTAAACAAGAAAAATTGAGATTAAGAGAAGAAGTTGAAAAAAATGGCACCTTCATATTTTACATAACAATTATACGGCTTCTATTTATTTTTATTACGTTTCATTTTTCTTACATATTTTATTTTTGTTGTGTTATTTTATTTTTATTTAACGTTATGATACACACACACACACACACACACACACACACACACACACACACACACACACACACATAATATATATATATACAGGGTGTCCGATTCGTGACGAGCCAAACGAAAAGTGATGATAGATTGGGTCAAACTAGAAAGAATTGTCCTCTACCATTTTGCAAAATTCGCAATAATTATTAAGTAATAAGCAAAAATGTACATACATATACATACATGCATACATACATATGATGATAGATTAGGTCAAACTAAGAAGAATAGTCCTCTACTATTTTGCAAAAATTCGCAATAATTATTAAGTAATAAGCAAAAATGTCCCGGCGCATGAGAAGCAGTAACTCGCTTTTTGAGATGGCAATTCCGGATATTGCGGCCAGGTTGATGGTTGTTGCGAAAGTCAACGAGGTCCTGTCCACCACATCGAGTGCTCAGACAATTGCGAGAGTATTAATCCTCGGATCGCACAGTCCACTGAATTATCAGTACTAGGAACAAATTTTCAGGTTGCTTGTGATAACGTTTCTTGAATGTAGCAAACTCTGTTGTAAACAAAGTCTTTCCATTTAGAAGGATGATTATTAATCCAGATGTATACAACGGCAGAGTCAGTCCACATATATATTGGAAAATTTGAGAGTTCTAGAATACGGAGAACATGAGACATTAGTTAGTTTAGTTAAAATTACGGCTCCGATAAATTCAAGCCGTGAAATAGTCATTTTTTTTAGTGGCGCGACTTTCGTCTTGGAGCATGCTAAATTTGAAATTGTTTCCCCTTGATCGTTAGTTATTCGAATATAAATAACTGCAGATACAGCTCGTTGAGATGCATCGCAAAATCCACGAATCTCTATTTGTTGATTAGATTGAACGTTCAACCAACGAGGGAATGTTAAATTTGATGTGGTTTGAAGTTGATCAATAAACTTGATCCATTTGGCAGAGAGATGCTGAGGATCATCCCAATCAATTTTAATAGTCCATACTTCTTGAATAAAGATTTTAGCTTGAATTATGACTGGTGATATCAGACCGAGAGGGTCGAACAGCCTTGCTATAGTTGATAAAACGCTTCGTTTTGTAATTACGGGGGATGATGATAAATTAAACGTAAATTGAAAATTATCCGCCGCAGGTTTCCAACACAGCCCTAGTATTTGAATTGCAGTAGTCTCTTCGATTTGTAAACATGTTGAGTTAATTCTCTTTTCAGTTTGAATAGAATTGAGGATTTCAGAATTGTTGGTTATCCATTTTTTGTAAGGGAAAACCGCCCGCGCCCCATACACAGCTGATTTAATTATTGAGAATCTCACACGCCTGTTGAAGGAAAATTGAGTTACTCCCTCAACAAGTCATGCACATATCTTCCGCGTTGTAAAACAGGAACAGCGAGTGAAAAGTTTGCTCCTTCGTCAGCGATTAGTTGATTCAATGTACTAGAAATGGAGTGCCAATCCATAAGTGAGCGTTGTTAATTTATAAGTAACAATATGGTGAGACTTGTCCAACCATAGAATACGTTGAAAATTCCAATCCTTGGGATGTACTTTTATTTGACGGTACATTTTTTCCACGTCAGTACTGAAACCAAATGAGAATATCGAATAAATCCAGTTGCAATTTTGCTCCCATATGTAACAAATCGTTTAAAGATACGCCGGTGCTACTGCGACTTGATCCATTGAAAACAACTCGTAATTTAGTGAGACTGTTTTCTCGTATCACTCTATGATGCGGTAAATAAAACGAACGTGGAGATTCCGGTTCTGGAACACGTCTCATATGATTAAGGTTCTCGTATTCTTTCATAAATGCTGAATATGAGGATGAATAGGCAGGTTCTTGTTTTCTTTTAGAAAGATTATTGAGAATTCGAACAGCTTTTAATCGAGAATCGCCAAGGCTGTTTGTCGATTGTTTAAAGGGAACTACATCGGCATCTCGAGAATGTGTGATGAAATGCTGTTCGCACTCTTGAGCTTCTATAGATAGAGATGATGTAGAAGTTGTCGAGATTTCTTCAAATTCCCAGAATCTAGAAATTAAATCGTGAAGCTCCCGATTAAGTGAGACGTGATATCCTTGTATTTTATTGAGATTCACATTTGATCCAGCCGAGCCTGAAAAATGATCCATTCCAATTTCGTTTTTTATGCGATAAGGGAGTTCTTGTCTCCCTTTACAAGTCCGCTTTCGATGATTTGCCCGTAGACATCCGCTCCTAGTATTATGTCTATAGAATTTGGAGAAGTGAAATCTTCATCCGCTAATTGAAGTTCTTGTAAATAAGGCCAACTGCGCTTTTCAAGCTTTAATAGATGGAAGTGAGCCGGTCAGTTTTGGCAATATATGCGCAGTCATAGAACATTCTGGTTTAGAACTGAAGTGCGGTCTGATTTTAAAGGAGACGTTACCTCTTGTTTTGTTGGATTTCTTTCCTTCTATTCCAATTAACGGGATAGATAATCGCGTTCTTGGAAGTCGCAAAACTTGTGCGAGGTTCAGAAATTAACGAAATTTCAGATCCTTGATCGATTAAAATTCTGGCTCTTATGATTTATTTATTCGGTGCTATGATTTCCACTTGAGCTGTAGCCAGAACTATAGATGATATCGCGATTTTTGATTGCCCTGCAGCATGCAAAACATGAACTTCGGTGGATTTAAATTTCGTAGCGGATGAATCTTCATCTTAATTCCTTTCATCTTAGTTTCGGATGCTGTTCCTTTGTTGATGGATCGTAGTGTGATGATGTTTGTGCCCACATTTTTGACAGCGCTTTGTTATGCGACAGGCAGAGGCCGATGGATCCTAAGCAACTATAGTATAACTGATGCTTTGCAATGACAGTCAATCGTTGTTGGATTTGAGATGTATTGTGAACATTTTGTCACATAATGATTGGCAGAACAGATTATGCAGGAACTTGTTTTGCTAGAATGACTTTCTTTAGCCTTGCCCTGAAAATAAGACTTAACGGCATTCTGAGACGATAATTTACTTATCCGAGATTTTTCGAAAGCTTGGAGTGACAGCAAGTAAGCGAGTTATCAGAAATTCACTGAATTGCTTCGTTGGAGGATCCTTGGTGATCCTAGGTGATGTTCTCAAGCTTTGACAGATTCCAATCGCTGTATGGCGATAAAAACCAGAATATCGTTCCATGTTTCTACAGGTCGTTGTAAAGTTCCCAGTGTGCAATATATTTGCATAATACTTGTATATAATTTCATTAGTAGATTCCTTCGTCATTCGCTTGAGTGTCACTAACGAATGGAGAGCAGCATTAACCAATAATCGTTTATTCTCAAATAAAATGCAATTAATGCGTCCCAGGCTTTTTTTAAAATTATCTGTCGTCAGCGTAGTGTTTTTTAATAAATGAAACGCAGATCCGATCAAACTCGTTTTTAAATATTGCAATTTCTCGACAGAGCAGGATTTGCTAAAATGAAAGAGCTAAATAAATAAATCTTTAAAAGATAACCAATCAGCTAGAGATCCGTTAAACTTGGGAATATCAATTCGAGGCATGATGAAAGAGCACAGGGACGCCAGAGGTTTGAGACTCAGAATGAGTCGATGGCGTTCTTAATGTAGTTTGATTTTCAGAATTAAGTAATGAAGATATTTTTTCGACTGCCTCGAGATAGCATGCGTACTTGAGAATAAGTTTTCTGAAAAGTAAGAGTGATTTTTCTTTAAGCATGATTTTTCCTCTAAATTTATTTTGTTATAGACAATATGATAGCGTCATGGATAATTGAGAACTTTGCTCAGTTTTCGTTAAGAGAGGTGAGTCGTGCGTGCACTCTATGAGAAGTAATGTTGGAATATCCAACCTTTGCAAAATTATCGTAAGCATTATCAATCAATTCCTTAAGGGCTAGCTGTTGCTCGATACGTCTCTTTATATGATCGATTCTCATTCTGCTCTCCTCACTGTTTGCCATATTCGGCTCGAAGGACCAAATTTTTATGATTAGAATACGAGCAGTAATTTAAAAAGAGAGGGAGAGCAGTGAAAGGATAAAAATGCTTAATGAAAAATAAAAAGCGTTTAATTTATACAAAGCAAAGGAAATATGTTATATTACTTGAAAATTGAGAAATATAGTACTAAAATTAATAAAATATGAATAAGAATATCAATACAATCAAATTAATTACTAGTATGAATTGGAATCACGTAATTATAAGTAAAATCTCAAGAGATATGATTGAACAAAGAGCAAAACAAGAAAAAAAGGAGAAAGAGAGAGAGGGAGGACCTGGGCTACGCGTCCGAAGATCGATCCGGAAGACTTGATCGTAGATCACGTCTTTCCGGACGAGAAGATCACCTGGATTTTCAGCCGCCGTGATAGGCACTCCCTGTATCCATTCTTATCTGTGGTATGAACAGAGAATACGTATCTCCGTCGAAGATCCCGTTCTAAAAATGGCCGACAAATCTGACAAAGCCGTCCAGGCAGCTTGACTGAATCGTCCGTCGTGTTCCGTTTCCACTCAGAATTCCGGAAGGATATGGTCCACAATCATTTGCTGGATATCCCGGGGTGCGTTCCGTTTCACGCATAATGCGCATAGATAACATAGGGAATCGTTCTGTTTCAATCAATACGCGCATCGATAGCGCACAGAATTTCCTAAACCCTCACCACTTCTCGCGCATCAGTTCTGCATCAGCTATCACAGCTCAAACATGAAGCGTTTGATGTGTAAGTTGATGAGCCCGCGAAAAGTTCTTACTCTATTTCTTAATAAAGAAACTGCTGCGCGGGCTAACCAAGGTATTGAAATAAATACAATTAATATATTTACAAAGAGAGAAAAATGTTATTATAACCTCGAAAGTAACAAAAGTAATTTTACAGATGAAGAGTTTCTGCGAAGTACTATAAATAAATACCAGCAGAATATTAATGGATCAAAAGATGCAATGTCTGATTGTGACACAGAACCAAAAACAAGTAGTTTTTCACAATTTAACATTTTGCTAAACAATTATACATATATACATATATGTACAACAATTATACATACATACATATATATAGGGGTGTGTGTGTGGTGTGTGTGTGTGTGTGTGTGTGTGTGTGTGTGTGTGTGTGTGTGTGTGTGTAAATGTGTGCTTTATCATAAGTGTCCAAAATACTAGTTCCATAGAGCATCCAATTATTTGCTTCAGGAGAATGTTTGTTCTTCATCAAATTAATTAAAACATTTTTTGTTGTGCCTTCAGGTGGCCAATAACATTGGAATTTTTTTTTCATGTACTCATTTTTTATATATTGAATATTAAATAAGGATGACGAACATGGCTTTGAATAAAAATTATCTTGCTTAGTATACTTGTAACCTAATAAACATATACAATTTTCACAAGAAACAAAATTTTTAATTTCAATAATTATGTTATTTTTTAATTCTACAAATCTATCAGCTACTTTTGAAATATCTAAACAATAATTATTTGTTTGTATTTTTCTGTATTGTGCAGATGTGCAATTATTTGTCAAAGGACATTAAAATGTTCTATTAATATGTTGTGCCCGATGCGGCAGAGGGATGTGGAGTAGCCGGGAAATTTCCAAAAGAGGCAATGCGTCCAGTTTCCCTTAATAGCTTTTTTTATTGTGACAATATATATATATATATATATATATATATATATAAATCTATTATCATCAGTAACAAATATATTATTTTACAATACGCTGGTCGGTTTCTTTGAGCCTTTTCTCTTTAACGTCGTCCTTCCTTGAGTCGCGTTGTTCTTAGATTTAGAGCGTTTAATAACTTTCCCGGCGTTAGAATAGTGGTTAGCCCTAGATTCACACTATTTGTCAGTTGATTTTCAATTAACGATTGCCCGCCGCGGACCCGCGGTAAACGATTTTTAACACCTCTTTTTAGGGGTATTTTGAAGAGGATCGCCTAGCGACATGACCATATTTAGTCATGGAGACTTCCGGCGATCAAGCCTAAGTGCTAACGAAGGAGGTTCAAAGTCGAAACTCTTCATTAGCATTTTCTGCGTTTCCAGCGAACTCGCGTGTGGTTCGCTGAGACGGCGGTTTTTTACGCGGTTCGCGAACGTTCTAAAGAATATAACATTAAAATAAAGTTATAATCTCGCGAATTATAACATTTCTCCTACGTTGGAAAAGAAAAACGAAGGTTCTAACGGAGTTTTTCTCTCTTCTGAACATACATATTTCTATCTCTTTTAATACAATATATTTCCCGTGTACAATGTTTATTACAATCGTTTCTTATTTCTAAATAATTTATTTATTCTAGAATCGTGTGCTCTTGTTTCTTTTTAATATTGGTTTGGGCATTCCATACGATTTGTCAATTTCATCTACTAATGTAACAGTGGTAGTTGGTCGTTTTGATTTCTTTTCTCTTTTTTATGTTGTATAATTATCCATAGTATTAGTATTACAATAATTATTGTGATTATGGAAGCCACTGGAAGCCATTGGATAAATGAATTCTTTTTGTGTAAAGGAATTTTTTTTCATTGTTATTTAAATTGTTGTTTATTTCTTTTAACTTGTCATTTAGTTCTTTTAATTCTAGAAGATTATTTATTACGTCTTTGAGTTTTCGTTCGTCATTTGATTCGTCAATTTTTTGGGAAATTGTTATATTAAATTCTGGTAAGAATAATCATAAGCAAGACTCGTTAAAATTCAAAATTAATAAACAAAAAAATAGGCAAATACGAGTCAGAAATAACCGATGTAACCGAACAAATTCTAAGTGTTTATTTATTACATATGTCGCAAAGGTTAGATGTTAGACAAAAACAAATTAAATTAAACAAAGAATCAGTAACGACAATAGCGGTTCGAACGTTTCGGCTCCATCTTTGGGCCATCATCAGCGCAAAACATAAAAATTTTAAATAGATATGAATGCGATAAAAAACAAAGGCAGATAATTACAAAATAACTTTTTTTACAAAACGCATACACATTCTTACGCAGAAAAGTGGGGCGAAGAAATCGTAGACATAAGCCCAGGCGTGACCACGATCGATGTGTCGCAAATTTTACCACGGCGGTCGCTTTCTTAACGATGTTCATATCAGAAGTGGTTGCTTCAGACAATTCTCCATACATCATTGGCTAGTCGGCTAATAAAATATTTTAATGGAGAGAAAAAAATATAAATAAATAAATAAATAAATAAATATCAAAACTTATAATCGACTAAATCAAAGGCATAAAAATCTCCAGTGAGGAAACATAAAAAGGGGGGAAAGTTATGAAATAAAAAATAAGAAAAGAAAACTGAACATATAAAATAAAAAAATAAAAATGAGACAAGAAATAAATTAATGAAATAAAGGTTGAGAAAATAAAATGGTAAATTAAGAAAGTAAATTAAGGAAGTTACCCAATGATGCAAGAAATCGCCGGAAAACAGTCGGAAATATCGGTTTGATTCGCCGCTGAAGAGCAGATATGATGTTAATGCTCAGAGTGTCTCACAGCGACTGACACCGACAAGCAAACCGCAAGTAAATAGTGCAAATCAAAAACAGTCAACGAGCCAAAGGAAAATGCTTGTCATTTTAACAGATATTATTTAAATTTAGAAAAGTTCTGTACAACACTCCCATATCTTTCATCTAGATATTCGGTATCCGTCGCAAATTAATACCCTTTATTTGTCTACTAATGTGAATCATTTCCGAAATAAGTCTTTTGTGGTAAAACCGTTCCTTATCTAAAATCTTGGCGTTGTTCCAATCAAAATCATGGCCCAGCTCTAATCTATGCAAAGAAATTACTGAAAGGTTACTAGCGCTCTTTCTAATATCATTGCAATGTTCAGCAATTCTAGTCTTTAATTTTCTTTTTGTCTGTCCAACGTAAGAAGCCTGACAATTACAACAATCAATCTTATATACCACGCATTTCTGATTATTCTGAGCATTCTTCATCATTAAGTTTGTCTTTATGAACCTTAATAAGTCCCTGTAATTTGTTCATGCTGTAGAAAGCCAACCTCACATCAGATTCCCTTACAATTCGGAAAAATTGACTTTAAAATTTTTATGTTTTGCGCTGATGATGGCCCAAAGATGGAGCCGAAACGTTCGAACCGCTATTGTCGTTACTGATTCTTTGTTTAATTTAATTTGTTTTTGTCTAACATCTAACCTTTGCGACATATGTAATAAATAAACACTTAGAATTTGTTCGGTTACATCGGTTATTTCTGACTCGTATTTGCCTATTTCTTTGTTTATTAATTCTGGTAAGAATGTTTCTATATTTGTTTTATATGTAATTGTTTCTGTTTGTATTGTCATGTCTGCAGTTTTCAGTCTACAATTGTCGTTCAGAATAATTTGACTTGATTTCATGAGTATCTTTTTATATTCAGAATGATTATCGCAGTTTATCATAATTTGCTGTTCGGATGTCGTTGAATATAGCCAGGTGTGCAGCTGTTGTAACGTGACCCATAGTGCGGTTTATTATCGTATAGTCTATATGTTGCACTGTTCGCTATTATCTTGTGTTCTTATATACATTTTAATTTCACACGGGATATTCCTATTTACGTGATATATTGGTTGACTTTTTTCGCACAAATATTGATTGTTATTATTTATACAATTTAGGTTTTGTTTTGTTAAAATTACATATATGCGCATGTCTCTATTTATTGCGATTAACTTATTATTCACTTTCGTGTACGCAAATTTATTTACATAGTTATACGTTGGTAACGATATTACATTTAAAATATCATACATTGGTTGTCCGATTATAGGAAATTTTAGTATTGTATATATAATTGTATATATAATTGTTTTATCGCAGTACGCGCTTACTTTCATATAATTTTCTATCGTTAACCATTCGTCGTATTTTATTTCGAACGGAAAGTATAAACCTTGTGGTAACTGTAATACAGCTTCTTTTAAATTGGAAATTATTTCATTGGTGTTAATAGTGGATGCATTATCCCTTTACGTATATATGTGAGATATTCTAGAATGTCTTTCGTGTTTCTGATTAAATCTGTTAACATAGCGATAATTATAGTAAAATGTTCGTCTATTTCTTCTCGTGTCGAGTATTCTCTAATATAATGATTTGTTAATTTGCCATTATAATCTAGTATGTTTTCTAGTTTGTTTAGGTGAATTATGGTAGTTTAAAATTTTTATTTGATTTTTTGTGACGTGTTTTAATTTTTGTTGATTATTTTGTAATAGTTGAATTTGCTCGTTTATTAGTGTTTGATCATTCGCATCCATGAGTCCAAATAACGTTTTAGTTATCGTACCTACTCCATCTATCAGGCGTCTGTCTGATGTCTTATACAGATAATTTATTAATTTTATTATTTTAGCTAGCGTACTACAATCATTGTTGATAATGCTTTTTAAATTTTCGCACGTTTGTTTAATATTATTTTCGGATTTCATATTATTACACATTTCGTTCGTTTGTTGAACATATTTATTTACTTGCCAGGTCTTATCATTTAGTTCGGTTATATCTAATTTTATTACTAATTTCCAAGTTTTCTTGATTTAATGTAGGTATCCGATTTTCATAGTAAATTCCTGGGTTATGTTTGAATTCTTCAATTTCAAACGGAAGACGGGTTTCGTCTTGCTTGGTGGGAACGGGGTTGATCCCTAGCGTTAGCATTCTGTAATAATATATATTAAGTATTATATTATGCACCTGCGAGTGTCAATTCTTTTCTCGTTAGTTTATCAGTGTGGGATTAATTTTATTCTTTCTCGATTAGCTTTGCTGTACATTATATTCTTTTGCGAGCTTCAGTCTCTCGCAACCTGTGCTTGAAGAAGGTACTAAATAAAAAAAAATACAATACCGGATGTTCGTGGTTCTCTAGGTAATTCCTCCGATACTTTAAGTATCTCCTCCGATGGAGAGTTTGTATTTAATAATAGTGCTGTGCCGGAAGTACCACGGGATGTGTCCGGTGGCCTGCCTTTGCCGCGCGACCGATTCGCGCGGGCATGTATGAGAGTGCGTTTGTCTGAGTATATTGAACTAATGATGCGGGTGTCGGCAAATGAGAGGGTGTTATTTCTCTTACCCTTTGTGCGTGTTACCGCGTATATGCGCGAGAGCCATACGGCTTATCAGTGCGGGTGGACTTAACCACCGGCGCTCGCCAGGTCCGTGCTCTTGAGCCGTGGGCGCTTTCAGATCTCCCCGGGCTGTGGGCCCGTCTTCGTTTTCGACGGCAGTTGGACCACCGCAACTTCAGGCGACTGGCCTGTGAGCGCCAGGTAGGCCGTAACGGGGTGTTGCAGCCTCCTTCCTGGTGAGTTTTTTATTCATTCTTTAATTGTCTATTACTAATTTTAATTTATTTATGTGCATTCTGATTGTTTTTCTTTCCTTTTTTATTGTGTAATTAACATCAGAGTTTTTTTCTAAAATTGTATACGGTCCTGTCCATAGTGATTCTAGTTTCTAGACCTTCCGCGGCGTAGTGTTTCGTCGTATACTAGTACTTTGTCTCCTGCTTTAAATTGCGTTTCTTTTGTGCTTTTGTCGTAATGTTTTTTAGCTTTAGTTTTTTCTTCTTTGATATGTTCTTTTGCAAACTCATTTGTCGCTCTGAATCTTTTAATTCCTGCGCGTAATCATCATAATTATACATCGATTTAGGCGGTTTCGTCAATGCTGTCGGAATTTCAGCTTGATGTCCGTACACCAATTCAAAGGGTGTATATCCCGTATGCGGCGTTGTATTATAAGTAAACATCGCGAACGGTATCCATTCATCCCAATCTGTTTGATCTTTGTTTATGTAGTGTCTCAGATACTCGGCTAATGTGCGATGCGATCGTTCTAACGCGCCGTTACTTTCTGGATGATACGCGATTGTTTGAATTTTGTTTATTTTTAATAGTTTACAAGTATTTTTAAATATTTCGCTCATGAAATTAGTTTCTTGATCTGTCAAAATTTTTTCTGGTATTCCGTGTTCCAGTATTATTTTTACGACAAATTCTTTACTGATTGTATTGCTTCTTGATTCGGAATCGGAATAGCTTTGCTGAATTTAGTTAAATTGTCTTGAAACGTTAATAAATATTTGTTTCCATTAGTAGTAATAGTTAATGGTCCGACAATGTCTAACGCGCATTTTTCAAATGTTTGTTAGGCGTATCCGTAATTATTAACGGTACTTTATTTTTTCGTGATAATTTATTTTTTTGACAAGATTCACATCTTGCAATATATCGTTCGACGTCTTTCGTCAAGCCTTTCCAGTTATGTTGAAGTCGGATTCTTTTTATTGTCCGTTCTATTCCTTGATGCCCTCTTGTAGGTGCATCATGATTGGTAGTTTGTTTCGCAGTGTTACAATACGTTCCTGTATAACACAGCTGCATTATACAGGAACGTATTGTAACAGTGCGAAATAAACTAAACAGTGCTTTTAACAGAAAATGATATTATTTATGAAATTGCGTCGCCCGCATTTAACGCCATAAAAAATTTACAGGAAATAATAATAGTTAGACAAATTAGACAGTTTACAACAATTCTTAGTAATACAGCACTGAGAAAAACCAATAAGAAGTATTGTAATGAAATAGGAATAAAATTGGTATTAGCAGAATTTGCAGTATGGAGAACACGATATTCCAATTTATAAATAACAGTTTGGACGATATATATTTGATGAAATATATTTGATAGATGTAATGTATCTCTTATGTATGAAAATATATGAAAAGAATATATACTATAGTCATTTCAAAACTATTTTTGAAAAAATATTTTATTAAAAAAATAAAATAAGTACTTTAAAAATACTTTATTAAAAAAATTAGTATTTTATAAAAACAAATAAAATTATCATTTAGTGATTTTATAAAAAAATCTTCAATTTCTAGTTTCTGAAGCATTTCATCACCATCATATCATAAGAACATTAATAGAATATTATAAGAATAAAATGTATATGTTAACTTTCTATTTGAAAAATATATAATTTTTTATTATAAGACGCATTGACCTAAAGAAATTTGATTTTTTGTATTTTTAAATCTGAAAATTGAATACATAATATGATATAAAATGAGTTAATGAATCTAATGTATATGTTTTTCGTTTTGCATCAAACGATGCGCCGTAACTGATAGTTTTCGAAATGCTATTTGAAGTTAAAGCTAGGTGTGTTATCACACAATTAATTTGACAATAAACTTAATAATACCAGTACTATTACGTATGATTAGAATCATTGCAAACATACGTTGCAAAAAAATCTCTTTGCAGTGGTTCTAAATATATATGTTTATTAGTTTCGTTATTATTAAATTGATTTTCAAATTGACTTTGTAATATTACTATCTTAGTTTTAGCTGCAGGTAACGTTTCTGCAGTTACGGCACGTAGTTTGCTAGGCAAAAAATGTAAATATTACACCTTCTATTAGTATAATATACATAGATTATAAAGCTAAGATAAAAATTATATATTATATACTATTAGTACTGTTAAATTAAAGTTACTGAACCTGGAAAGTAGGAACAGTTCTTTGCTTTTCATTCAACGCATGTTATAAGCCAGAGGCGATCTATTCGTGGGCTGGCATTTTTTCTTACAAAGCCAGAGGCGGTCTATTCGTGGGCTGGTATCTTTTCTTACAAAGCCAGAGGCAGTCTATTCGTGGGTTGGCATTTTTTCTTACAAAGCCAGAGGCGATCTATTCATGGGCTGGTATCTTTTCTTACAAAGCCAGAGGCGATCTATTCGTGAGCTGGCATTTTTTCTTACAAAGTTGTAAGCGATCTATTCGTGGACTGGCATTTTTTTTATAAAGTCAGAGGCATTTATTCGTGAGCTGACTGTTATGTAAAATGCTAGAGACGTTTTCGTATGCTGACTCTATAGATAAATAAGCATCTATAGTGCTTAATACATACATAGATAAAATATTGTCATCTTATAAGAAATGCGGTTCTTTTAAAATATTTATGAAATGTAAAAAAGATTTAGGCATTTTAATTTAAATTCGAAATAAATTAAATTTAAATTCCATTATTATTTACAACTGTTTTTTATTTTAATTTTTAATTTTTAATTTCTTGATGAAAAGTTTTTTGGTTTAAAACTAAGAATAAATCAAACTTTCTTTTATATTATTTATAAGATGCACCATTATTTATAAGATGAACCATATAGAAATAGAAGAAAAGCAAAGAACGATTCCAATTTTTCAAGTTAAACTTATTTTAAGAAAAATACAAACTTGACAAAATGTTTTTTATGTTAATTTATTGTATACTATATTTATATAATAAAATGTAGATTGTAGAGATCATAATATAGAATTTTTCTAATTATATTAACATTTTATAAAGATCTATTCATTATATTGTAAAAATTTCTTTTCAGACGACTGGCATTGAAAAAAACAGACAGAGGAAGAAAAAAATAGCAAGCTCACTCATGGTGTTGACAAATTGTTACATCCTCAACTTTTGGATGTAATGAATTTCAAAATCAACACCGAAGTTGAGCAATGCTTAAAAGAAGAGTAGCAAAATTATAAAACTGAAAATGAAGGTATGTACGAAAAAGTTGAACATTGCGAAAATAACAATTTTGTTATCGACAAAGGCGCTTTGGATACAAATCATATCCAAGAAAGCATGCCTGAAGTTGCATTGTCGACTTTTTTTTTCTATGAAAAGAAATACATAGAATTCGACAACCATTCGCGAGGAATAGAGTGCCAATTTAAAGATTGGAAACTCGTCCGTTCTCGCAGTGGATTGCTGACGCAGTTCTTCTTCAAATGTCAAATGTGCAATTACGAAGATAACATATGATCAGAAACGAGAGAATTGGAAGATGTTTTAGACATCAATACAGCTGTTGTAACTGGAACTATTACGACTGAAATCTGTCATTTCCAGCTGCAAGAATTATGTGCAAGTATGAATATTCCTAGTATGTGTGAGAATACATACATTAAATATAGGGAAAATATAGTTGATGATTTTGAGAAAGCTGCTATGGAAAATAAAATGGCGGGCCAAATTGAGAAGCAACTCGCTTTCGGAAAAAACGAGACTATTAACGATATCCCGTACATAACTGTTGTAGGATGGTAGTTGGATGAAAAGATCATATGGTACTGCCTACGATTCACCTTCTGGTGTTGGTGTCATAATCGGTTTCCGCACAGGAAAAATTCTTTTCGTTGGCATTCGCAATAAATTTTGCGCGATTTGTGAAATGGCAGAGCGGAATGGTATCGAATCTAAAACGTACCGATGTTACAAGAACTTTGATCGCAATGCAAGTTCCACGAGCATGTACAGCGATGCCATTGCAGAAGGTTTTAAAAGTAGTCTCGAAATGCATGGACTAATTTACAAAACTGTTGTTGCCGATGGTGACAGCAACATATATCAATCTATTTTAAACAACAGACCGTATCACGAACAGATGATAATGGTAAGAAAAATTAAATGCATTAATCATCTGCTTCACAATTTATGTAAAAAACTGAAAACTGTACGCAACCAAAAACTAAAAGAATGCGTGACTTTATACAGCTACGAAATATTGTAAAAAATAATATTTTAAATATTCCAAAAGAAGTGATAGAGGCAGCTGCTTTACAAAGAGAAAAAAAATTATCTCATCATCGCAAGGCTACGGAATTACAAAACGACATATTGAATATTCCTAGTCATGTGTTTGGTGAGCATAAACGATGTAAAGAACGCGGTCGTATGTATTCACAAAATGCAAAGGAAAATTATATTCCATATTTGAAGACGCATGATCTCTATCCAAAAATAGAGAATGCTGTCGCGTATTTGAGCGCTTATTCTGATAGTTTGTTATTAAATTTAACAAACAATCCTACAGAATTATTCAATTCCATAATCTGTAAAGAAATAGGCGGTAAACATATTCATTTTGGTAAACGAGGCTCTTATAATGCTAGAATTGCAGGAGCAGTTGTGCAACATAATACGCAACAAATCCTCACGCAAACATATAAAAGCATGTGCAACGATGTTCCTTCCATTATCAAAAATCTAGAAAAGCGACGAAAAATAAAAGTTACAAGAAATAAAGAATGTCGAGAAATAAATGGAAGGAAGAAGAAATTCAATCAAAAATCAAGATTAGATCGTCATTATGGCCCAATTACAAAAACCAGATCTTACACCCGATGTATTCGAACAATTTCGTCAAAATCATGTAAGGAAGTTGTTTGAAAACGCGAAAAATTGGAAGCAAATTGAGCGTGATACTATATATCAAAGTGAATCGGAATTGTAGCACGTGAGAAATGAAATGTTGACGGCTTCAAATTTTGGAACTGTATGTCGCATGAGACCAATGACGTCTTGCGCAGCAGTTGTCAAAAGTACTTTATTTCCGTCAGTAGTTGACACCTCAGCTATGAAATATGGTCGCGATAATGAGAAAATTGCGATAAAAGAATTAGCTGTAAAAATAAATAAAGAAATAAAAGCTTGTGGATTTTTTATTGATCGTGAAAATCCTTACTACTCCCGCGGGGTGCTACTCCCGATGGGTTTATTGACGATGATAGTGTGATAGAGATAAAATGTCCTCTGTCAGCAGAGCATTTAACTGCAGAAGAAGCCATACAAACATTGCCTCAATTGAAAAGCATTTTTGATAAAAATAATCGTGATAAAATGAATTGAAATCATCGATTCTTCTATCAAGTTCAGGATCAGTTAAATATAACACAGCGGGATTATTGTATTTTCGCTGTATGGACACCACAAAGCTTAAAAGTAATACGTGTTAGTAGAAATAATACATTTTGGATAAATCGAATGCTACCGTTTTTAACACGTTTTTATAACGAATGTATGCTTCCAGAAATCTTGGATAGCCGACATAATAGACATATGCCAATTAGAGAGCCACGATATATTATGGAAGCTAAGGAAGAAGCATGCAAAAAAAGAATTGCTGTAAATAATACTTAAAATTACATAAAAAGAAAAAATGTTATCGAAGAGAGTAAACGATTAAAACTGGACGTTTTATTGAGCAATACTGTTACTCCAGAAATAGAACAAGATAATGATTGCATCATAATAAATTACTCGAACGAAAAACAAGATTTAACTGAGGATGATGTGGCAAGACAGAGAAAAATGTTAGATAATGTGACATCTTCTCTCTTATTAGTGAAAAAAAATGTTTTGCCCATAAATAGTAAATTAAATGACGAATCGCTAGATCTATTTTTACGCATTGTAAGAGAGACTTCTTGTTTTGAAACACAAAGTGTGTTATACTTAGAATATCCTCACATAATTGAACCTAGTTGCAGCGATAAAAGCTTACAAATTATTGGTGGAAATTGTAGCGATCATTGGCGATGCATTTTCTTTGATGGAACCAAACTTCGCGTATATGATAATCTACCTGGCTGTACATACAAGTTGATAGATAAAGAGAAAAATTATATACATCTACAATAGTTATCCTACAATAAACCAAAATAATATTATTTTTGAAAAGGTTCAAACACAACCTGATGGCATATGCTATGGGATTTATGCAGCGGCTTTCGTCACAACTATAGCTTTAGGAGGCAATCCTTGCGAGGAAAAATACTCGAAGAATGTAAAATGCATGAGAGAACACTTTTTCAAAATTATAAAAGGTAATAAACTGCTACATTTTCCACAGTGAAAAGAAATGATATTTCAAAAATCTTTCATAATATTCAAAGAAATATTGAGAAAAAAGATGTCTCAATCATTGTAAATTTTAATCGGAGAGACGAAAAATAAAATATTGGTTGCGTTTTCACGGGAATGGGCGATGGAGGGGCCCATTCTATATTTTTATATATTTTTATATGTCTATATTTCTATATTCTATATTTTCTATAATATAGAATATTATAAAAATTTATTATACTCTGTAATATAGAGGCAATATATTGTAAATGTTTGTAAACTACTTCTATTACATATAATAAGTATATAAATATTTACATGTATACAAATGGCTAATTGTTATTGCTCTTATGAGGAAACACATTAGCCACGAACAATTATGAAATTGTATTCCAATTATACATGTGATAAGACACACAAACATCTATGTTTTTCTATTATCTATGCTTATCTACGATTAAATATGAGCATGCGCGCGATATAATAGAAAAATGTAAATACACGATGCTGTCTGATTTCAACATGTCAATACAATTAGAAATTGTATTTTATAGCAAGTATAAGATTGATGGCAGAGTTCTCTGCCTAAATCACATGTATATTGTCGATAATGTGATAAATTAAAAGTGTCGGTAATGGTAAATTAAAATTGTCGGTATTACCGACAATTTAAATGAGGGCGCTATCCCGTAAAAGTTTGCCGTTCACTGAGGGATCCCCTTAAGGGACCGGAAATAAGTTAGCGCTGGAAGTTCATATTTTTTTAATTATTTTTTAAATTATAGCTCAAATGATTGCTCCTTAATTGCTCCATCCGAATCTACATTTGCTTCCCTTCTAAAATTAATAGTTCTTCTAATATTTATAAAAAACGTAAAATTGAACATTTTTACTGAAAAACATATATCTAATGGTTTTCAGCAAATATATTCTATATAAAACGATTGCTCCCTAATTGCTCCCTATTGTTCCATCATTAGTTTAACGATTATTGCATTATTTTATCGAAAATTAATAAATAAATAATTTTCACAAATGACGACGACGCCACCTGTCGGCCACTTGTCGGAACTAAATGTTTTAATAGATTTCGGCAATTATATCTAATATAAAACGATTGCTCCTTAATTATTTTGCATTGCTCCATCGTTATAATTAATAATTATTGCATTTTTTAATCGGAAATTAATAAATTTTTAATCATTTCACTAGTGACGACGTCGCCACCTATTGACTACTTATCGGAATTAATATTTTGAAAGTTTTTAACAATTATATCCAATATAAAACGATTGCTCCTTAATTGTTTTACATTGCTGCATCGTTATAATTAATAAATATTGCATTTTCTATCGAAAATTAACAAATAAATAATTTTAGAAGTACGACGTCGCTATCTATCGGCCACCTAACGGAATTAAATGTTTTAATAGTTTTCGGCAATTATATCTAACATAAAACGATTACTCCTTAATTGCTTCGCATTGCATTTATTAATCGAAAATCAAATAAATCATTTTACAAATGACGACGTTGCCACCTATCGGCCGCCTATCGGAATACATGGTTGAACGGCTAATGGTGCGAACATTCAAACATAATGTATCAGCTCTATTGTTTAAAACTATATCGTGTGGGTTAACGGCTAATGCGCGAACATTCAAACATATGTATTAGCTCTATTGTTTAAAACTATATCAGTAAGAGAATAACCAACTTTTCCAATAGACGTTTTGGTAGAATAATTGCTCCTCGATTTCTTTATCGAAATATTCAATTGCTCCATTCGTACTATTAATAGTTTATTATACATTAGCCAAAAACCAATCATTTTCTTGGAAAAACATATTTCCCATAGTCTATCGCAAATATATCCAACATGAAACGATTGCTCCTTAATTACTTCGCATTGCTCCATCGTTATTTTAATAATTATTGCATTTTTTTAACGAAAATTATGAAATTAATCATTTCACTAGTGATGACGTCACTACCTATCCGCCACCTATCGGAATAAGTGGCTCAACGATCAATTGCGCGAATATTCAAACAATATGTCAGCTCTATTTTTGAAAACTATGCGCATTCACGCATGCTCAATTATGATATTTTATGTATCACAACATTAATTAAAATATCTTTATGATATATACTTTAGCTCAAAAGTTGTTGCAAAACGATGCAGTACACTTATCATTATTATCATTATTACAGTCTATCACAGTCTAAAATATATTGGAAAAAATTAAAGAAAATATAATGGATTGTGGATTTACTGTTTTGCAACAACTTTTTTAGCTAAAAGATATATTATCTATGGCGGCTGGTGTGATTTGCGTGGCCTCCTTAAATGCGCGTTCTTAACTTAGTGTGGAGTCCGTGCCGCAGGAGTTAATGTAGGTGCGCCTTGAGTGAAAGAGACGGTGTGGTCTAATAAGTCTATATTTACAATGTATTTACAGGGCCCTGAAAAGGGCCGTTTGGTTTTACACGCGTTCCCGATATGATATCCGCGGGAGCGCCTTGGTATATCGGAGTTTGCTCCGGGGACGGTTGTTGTTCTCGTCCACTGTTTCCTTGAGTATCGCAGGCTCCGTCTGCGTGGCGGCTGTGCTGGTGCTGATGTTGGTTTCCCAGTCAGAGTCGGACTGGGTTTCTTGCTCTGCCGTCGTCGTGGGTGCCCGTGTCGCCTGTACTCCTCGGTGTACCCGGATGACAGGAACGGTCTGCGTCTCCTGTGAGGTCCGGCTGACCGGAGATGGAGGCAGAGGAGACAACGCCTCCGGGATCGTCCAGGTTACAGTCGGTGAGGTGTAACGTCTTATCCGGATGTCCCACGTTGTCAGCAGCTCTCTAGGTGGCCTGGTGAAGCGAGGTGGTTCCAGCAATGTAAAACAATTAAGGAGCAATCGTTTTATATTGGATATAATTGTTAAAAACTTTCAAAATATTAATTCCGATAAGTAGTCGATAGGTGGCGACGTCGTCACTAGTGAAATGATTAAAAATTTATTAATTTCCGATTAAAAAATGCAATAATTATTAATTATAACGATGGAGCAATGCAAAATAATTAAGGAGCAATCGTTTTATATTAGATATAATTGCCGAAATCTATTAAAACATTTAGTTCCGACAAGTGGCCGACAGGTGGCGTCGTCGTCATTTGTGAAAATTATTTATTTATTAATTTTCGATAAAATAATGCAATAATCGTTAAACTAATGATGGAACAATAGGGAGCAATTAGGGAGCAATCGTTTTATATAGAATATAATTGCTGAAAACCATTAGATATATGTTTTTCAGTAAAAATGTTCAATTTTACGTTTTATAAATATTAGAAAAACTATTAATTTTAGAAGGGGAGCAAATGTAGATTCGGATGGAGCAATTAAGGAGCAATCATTTGAGCTATAATTTATTAAAAAATATGAACTTCCAGCGCTAACTTATTTCCGGTCTTAAGGATCTACAGGACCTACAGTGGCGACTCCTGTCGGCCGGCTGTGAACTACGGAATCGTATTTTACGTATTATGGCTAAAATATAGCGAAAATCGCAATAAAATTATGATATTCTTAATCAGCAACACCATCCGCAGGTTCCTAAAGAGCGATTTTTTGGAAAAAATGTCGAAATAAAATTTCCAAAAATGTGCTGTCGACTGCGAGTTATCGAGAGTCAGATGTAGCTGCGAATTGAATTTATTATAAATTTTTAAAAATCAAATTGCAAAATCCGGCTCTTTAGCAAAATTACAATTTTTATAAAGAATATATTAAAAAAAGGTTCATATAAATATGACTTTTTCGAGCCAAAAAACGAAAAGTACAAATATGCTGTCTATATCTAAAATACAGCTAATGAATCAATGTTGGTAGTACTGCGTGAAGTTAGAAAGACAAGGATAGCACGCGATTGTCGCTCCTTGTCTGGCAATATCTGTCAACAATCGTGTCCATGTGCTCGATATATCAATGTTTGCTATATATCAATGTTTGCCTATATGGATGCTACTGCATATGCGTTGCAAGAATGACAAAGAAAGATAATAATGTTGTCTTTGTCTCTCTTGCAACGCATATGTAGTAGCATCTGTATAAGCACAAACATCGATATGTCGAGTACACGGACGCGAATGTGGCAGATAATGCCAGACAAAGAACGATAATCGCATGTTATTCTTGTCTCTCTACTGCTACTGTATCAATATTATGCATGATCATCGATAACATGATTCATCGATAACGATTTATCAAATTAATAATTAATTAAGGGAATAGAAAATAGTTTGTACATATGTGTATATACATATATATATTTTATTTATTTGTTATTTTATTTTTTAATTTATAATAGATTTATTATAGAACTGAATAAAGAAGATAGTATAAAAGATATAAAAAGAAAAATTAAAAAATAATTAATTAATATAAAAAATTTGTATTTTCCCTCCCCAACCTCGGCCCCATCTTTCCCAACCCTGACCTCTTCCTCTTCTCCATCCTCCCCGTCGTTGCTGTTGGGGTGGTATTTGTACTACTTGTGATGCCAGGCGGGTCAGATTTTTCGCGCATGCGTAGCAAACACGGCCTCAATGAAGTATCTAATACAGATAAAAAGGTGTGCCGCTGGTCGCCCGAAAAAATGTTCTCTTCGAAAATTGTTCCGAGCAATCAACGGCACACATTTTTATCTGCGTATATATGCGCACCCGTATATGCGTACGCGTATATATGCGTACTTATATTGTGCGTATATTTTATGTATTTTATATTATGCGTATGTGTTTACACATACGCATAATATAAAATACATAAATGCCGCACTTTGCCGTGCATGTGTCCCGCCGCTACCGTCCTCGCACCGCGGACAGTCAGTGGATTTTATGTTTCAGTCGCGATGGGAAGTTGCGGTACCACCGACAGATCCGATGAGCCCAGAACATCCGGCTAGGCACGCCTAAAATTCAGGCGTGAATCCAAAAGGGGGGATGATGTAACGATGCGCCCCGAAACGCATCATTTCCAAACACTTTATTTTCAAATAGCGCAAGACGCATGCGACATACTTGGATGCGTACAGACGAGAAAAACAATTTTTTTCCAGATAGCACAAGTCGCATTCGACATACTTGGATGCGTACTGACGAGATAAACACTTTATTTTCATATAGCGCAAGACGCATGCGACATACTTGGATGCGTACAGATGAGAAAAACACTTTTTTTCCAGATAGCACAAGTCGCATTCGACATACTTGGATGCGTACAGACGAGAAAAACACTTTATTTTCAAATAGCGCAAGACGCATGCGACATACTTGGATGCGTACAGACGAGAAAAACTCTTTTTTTCCAGATAGCGTCTGACCATAAGACCTATTTGGATGTGTACTGACAAGATAAACACTTTATTTTCATATAGCGCAAGACGCATGCGACATACTTGGATGCGTACAGATGAGAAAAACACTTTTTCTCCAGAAAGCACAAGTCGCATTCGGCATACTTGGATGCGTACAGACGAGAAAAACACTTTTTTTCCAGATAGCGTCCGACCATAAGACCTATTTGGATGTGTACTGACGAGATAAAGACTTTATTTTCATATAGCGCAAGACGCATGCGACATACTTGGATGCGTACAGACGAGAAAAACACTTTTTTTCCAGAAAGCGTTCGACCATAAGACCTATTTGGATGCGTACTGACGAGATAAACACTTTATTTTCATATAGCGCAAGACGCATGCGACATACTTGGATGCGTACAGATGAGAAAAACACTTTTTTTCCAGATAGCACAAGTCGCATTCGACATACTTGGATGCGTACAGACGAGAAAAACACTTTATTTTCAAATAGCGCAAGACGCATGCGACATACTTGGATGCGTACAGACGAGATAAACACTTTTTTTCCAGATAGCGTCCGACCATAAGACCTATTTGGATGCGTACTGACGAGAAAAACACTTTTTTTCCAGATAGCACAAGTCGCATTCGACATACTTGGATGCGTACTGACGAGATAAACACTTTATTTTCATATAGCGCAAGACGCATTCGACATACTTGGATGCGTACAGACGAGAAAAACACTTTTTTTCCAGATAGCGTCCGACCATAAGACCTATTTGGATGCGTACTGACGAGAAAAACACTTTTTTTCCAGATAGCACAAGTCGCATTCGACATACTTGGATGCGTACTGACGAGATAAACACTTTATTTTCAAATAGCGCAAGTCGCATGCGACATACTTGGATGCATACAGACGAGAAAAACACTTTTTTCCAGATAGCGTCCGACCATAAGACGTATTTGGATGCGTACTGACGAGATAAACACTTTATTTTCATATAGCGCAAGTCGCATTCGGCATACTTGGATGCGTACAGACGAGAAAAACACTTTATTTTCAAATAGCGCAAGACGCATGCGACATACTTGGATGCGTACAGACGAGAAAAACAATTTTTTTCCAGATAGCGCAAGTCGCATGCGACATACTTGGATGCATACAGACGAGAAAAACACTTTTTTTCCAGATAGCGTCCGACCATAAGACGTATTTGGATGCGTACTGACGAGATAAACACTTTATTTTCATATAACGCAAGACGCATGCGACATACTTGGATGCGTACAGACGAGAAAAACACTTTTTTCCAGATAGCACAAGTCGCATTCGACATACTTGGATGCGTACTGACGAGAAAAACTCTTTATTTTCAAATAGCGCAAGACGCGTGCGACATATTTGGATGCGTACAGACGAGAAAAACACTTTTTTTCCAGATAGCACAAGTCGCATTCGACATACTTGGATGCATACTGACGAGATAAACACTTTATTTTCAAATAGCGCAAGATGCATGCGACATATTTGGATGCGTACAGACGAGAAAAACTCTTTTTTCCAGATAGCGTCTGACCATAAGACCTATTTGGATGTGTACTGACAAGATAAACACTTTATTTTCATATAGCGCAAGACGCATGCGACATACTTGGATGCGTACAGATGAGAAAAACAATTTTTTTCCAGAAAGCACAAGTCGCATTCGGCATACTTGGATGCGTACAGACGAGAAAAACACTTTTTTTCCAGATAGCGTCCGACCATAAGACCTATTTGGATGTGTACTGACGAGATAAAGACTTTATTTTCATATAGCGCAAGACGCAAGCGACATACTTGGATGCGTACAGACGAGAAAAACACTTTTTTTCCAGAAAGCGTTCGACCATAAGACCTATTTGGATGCGTACTGACGAGATAAACACTTTATTTTCAAATAGCGCAAGACGCATGCAACATACTTGGATGCGTACAGACGAGAAAAACAATTTTTTTCCAGATAGCGCAAGTCGCATGCGACATACTTGGATGCATACAGACGAGAAAAACACTTTTTTTCCAGATAGCGTCCGACCATAAGACGTATTTGGATGCGTACTGACGATATAAACACTTTATTTTCAAATAGCGCAAGATGCCTGCGACATACTTGGATGCGTACAGACGAGAAAAACACTTTTTTTCCAGATAGCGTCTGACCATAAGACCTATTTGGATGTGTACTGACAAGATAAACACTTTATTTTCATATAGCGCAAGACGCATGCGACATACTTGGATGCGTACAGACGAGAAAAACAATTTTTTTCCAGATAGCGCAAGTCGCATGCGACATACTTGGATGCATACAGACGAGAAAAACACTTTTTCCCAATTAGCGTCCGACCATAAGACGTATTTGGATGCGTACTGACGATATAAACACTTTATTTTCAAATAGCGCAAGATGCCATGCGACATACTTGGATGCGTACAGACGAGAAAAACACTTTTTTCCAGATAGCGCTGACCATAAGACCTATTTGGATGTGTACTGACAAGATAAACACTTTATTTTCATATAGCGCAAGACGCATGCGACATACTTGGATGCGTACAGACGAGAAAAACACTTTTTTCCAGATAGCACAAGTCGCATTCGACATACTGGGATGCGAACTGACGAGATAAACACTTTATTTTCATATAGCGCAAGACGCATGCGACATACTTGGATGCGTACAGATGAGAAAAACACTTTTTCTCCAGAAAGCACAAGTCGCATTCGGCATACTTGGATGCGTACAGACGAGAAAAACACTTTATTTTCAAATAGCGCAAGACGCATGCGACATACTTGGATGCGTACAGATGAGAAAAAACACTTTTTTCCAGATAGCACAAGACCTTTGGATGCGTACTGACGAGATAAACACTCTATTTTCAAATAGCGCAAGACGCATGCGACATACTTGGATGCGTACAGACGAGAAAAACATTTTTTTTTCAGATAGCACAAGTCGCATTCGACAACTTGAGCTACAGACGAGAAAACTTTCAGATAGCGTCCGACCATAAGACCTATTTGGATGCGTACTGACAAGATAAACACTTTATTTTCATATAGCGCAAGACGCATGCGACATACTTGGATGCGTACAGACGAGAAAAACAATTTTTTTCCAGATAGCGCAAGTCGCATGCGACATACTTGGATGCGTACTGACGAGAAAAACTTTATTTTCAAATAGCGCAAGACGCGTGCGACATACTTGGATGCGTACAGACGAGAAAAACACTTATCTTCCAGACAGCGTCCGACCATAAGACCTATTTGGATGCGTACTGACGAGATAAACACTTTATTTTCAAATAGCGCAAGACGCATGCGACATACTTGGATGCGTACAGACGAGAAAAACTTTTTTCCAGATAGCCGCATACGACCACCCTTGATGCGTACTGACGAGATAAACACTTTATTTTCATATAGCGCAAGACGCATGCGACATACTTGGATGCGTACAGACGAGAAAAACACTTTTTTTCCAGATAGCACAAGTCGCATACGACATACTTGGATGCGTACTGACGAGAAAAACACTTTATTTTCAAATAGCGCAAGACGCATGCGACATACTTGGATGCGTACAGACGAGAAAAACTTTTTCAGATAGCCCGCTAAGACGCATTTGGATGCGTACACGAGATAAACACTTTATTTTCAATAGCGCAAGACGCATGCGACATACTTGGATGCGTACAGACGACGAAAAAACACTTTTTTTCCAGATAGCGC
>JAPIVC010000448.1:0-70735 GCA_030586385.1 Camponotus fellah
AACGCGGAAAAGTGGCGGCAAGAGGAAAACGAGTACGAGAAAGAGAACGAGGAGCCGGATTCTTCCTGCAGCGAAACGCGGCGGTTTCTTACCGCTGTTATCCGCATTCGGGGCGTTAGGATCGTTGATCGGTGGAGCGGCTGGTGTGGCAAAAATGGTGAACGACAAAGCGACGCGTCGACAATTGGAGGAGCTGCAACGGCACAATCGAGCGATGGAAGGTCGCGGTTTATATCTCGCGCCTTACAAGCGCGGTGGTGGAAGCGTCGCGAGAAGAAAACGCGTGATTAAGAAAAAAAAAATCGCGCAAACATTAAATAACGTTATAATTCCAATCGGCGTCACGACGAACGAACAATTGAACCGCGCGGCCGTGCGCGCTCGTGTGCGTCACTTCAGAGGTGTATTTATGCGTGACGCGCTGCCCGCGCAAGTTCGTCGCAACGAAAGCGGTATCGAATGAATCTGGACGACATTTCTGGACCGGGTACGCATTGGATGGCGTATGCCAAAAAGGGAAAAGAGGCGATCTACTTCGACGCTTTCGGCAATCTTCGACCGCCGCGAGAACTGGAACGTTATCTCGGATGTGATACGCGTATCGCGTATAATCGTGACTCTCAACAAACTTACGATCAGAGTGTTTGCGGACAATTGTGCTTGCGTTTTCTCCGACAAATCGATTGGAGGGTGGGAAAAAATCTTTCGGTATCTAACGATAATAACGCGCGTTACTATGTCGCTGATTCTTACATTAACCGGAAGAAGCAGCGTTCTCACGGCGAACTACTTTCCGCCTTTAGATCTAAGTGATAACGATTACGAGCTCGGTTTAACTAATTTCGAAACCTACAATACAATACCGAATGTGAATGCCTCGAATAATAAATTTTATTTCGACGATAACGACGAGATGATCTCGATTCCCGTAGGATCGTACGAACTGCGCGACATAGCTGCGTATTTGAAAGCGGCAATTATTCACAAACGACGACAACGGCCGGACGAGAAATCTAAGAAGAAGGAAAACGACGGTGACGACGATGACGAATATCTGTATGATATCGAAAACGAGGAGGAGAACGAGAAAGTCGACGGTGGCGATGGTGGCGGAAACGAGCGCATTCTCTCGTTACGCGGCAACGACAATACCATGAGAAGCGAGATCAAATGCGCGTATCGAGTTAATTTCGGCAAAACAAATAATATCGGCTCGTTATTAGGTTTTTCTCCGTCTCGCGTATTACAGCCGAATAAATGGTACGCGTCCGATAAACCTGTGAGCATTATCGCGGTTAACATGATTCGCGTTGAATGCAACTTGACGACGGGCGCGTATGTAAATGGAAAATCCGCGCATACGATACACGAATTCGCGCCAAACGTTCCACCGGGATATAATAAACGGGAGAGATTCTTAACGCAAGTGAAATGTCCGATCTCGTTGTCTTCGCGCGTCGTATCGCTCAAGTACAACAGATTAACGATTCATATATAACTCATCCTTCGAACATCCTGGGGTACAGCTCTCCAGCGGCTCGATGTCCATATTAAGACCGGTGTCTTTTCGCTGATACGGAAGTAATTCGGCCGTTTTACTTCTCATTTCCAAATTCTTCTCCGACGTCTTCTTAGGGGATTTCCTCTTCATAGTCGATGTTGTGGACATTTTAGAATAATTTTCCTTCTTTGCAGGGAAGGGTCCAAAGCCATCCTTGAGTGATTTAACCTCTCGTTCTAGATTAAACATAGCTTTTCGTAAGTTATCTATTTCTTTACGTTGTGTTTCTTCTTTACGTCTTAACTCATTAACCTCTTCCTTAAGGAAGAAATTTTCGTTACGTAAGCTAAATATATCACCAACAGTGGTGAGCTTCTCTATCATTGCTTTGGTGATTTCCGCAGCTATATGTCTACTTTCCTTCATCCGGCCTGCTACTCGGCCGGAGATATTACTGCAACGACTTCGTTGCTGCTCAAGTTCAGACAAGTGTGCCAAACATCTCTCCCCTAGAGCTGCAGGATCCATCTTCAGCCAGTCTTCTCGAGTATTCTGCATTTCCTTTTCAGCTTCCTCCTTAGTGACTATAATCGGCACCATTGTCCTCCTTCTTTTAGATTGTTGTGCTGTATTTTTGTTAGTATGACCTTTATTTACTTGTGTCTTACCTTTGTATTTCTTTCCAGTGTGAGAACTATCAGTTTCCTCACCATCAGAACTACGATCCGAATATGTATGAGAAGTTTCCTTCAACTTCTTCTTCTTACTTCTGCGAGTTGTTCTCGACGAGTCAGATTTTCTAGTAGTCTCACTATTAGACCAATCTATATCAGATTTATTGCTATCATTAGCTTTGCGCACATGCTTCACCAGCTCGTCAATATATCTCTCTTTACTATCCCGAGAAGATTTATCAGACATCTCTCCCTCCCCTTGTTTCTGGGGGAGACTTGACCGACTTTTCTTAAGTTTTTTGTTACGAGACTCCATAAGTTGACTAAAATCCGCAACTTCTTTCGTTCTTCTATTGGCAGCTCTCGTGACACGTTGTGTAGCCGGCCGCACAACCTCATCTTGATCAGATTCCTCTTCAGCCTCGAATTCTGAAGCGCTATTGGAATCATATTCATCTGCTTGTTTTTTAGAGTGATCGTCCGGTGATTCAGTTGAGGCGATTACTCTAGCCTTGATAGGCCTACGAGAGGGGGTTCCACCAATACTATCATTCTCGTTAAGGGGTGAGCTAGACGCCCTCCTCTTCCCACTGGTTGCCTGTGTGGGGATCTTTTCCCGTGTCTCATCGGATACATTTCCCAGCACACATTCAACAATTTCTGATGGATGTCTCTCGACAGTAGCCATTTGTACTGCTGGGGCGCTGTCCGAAACCATCCCAACAGTGCCCACGTCCGATGACGACCTAGCGGCATCGGACTCGCCACTCTGCCGGTCCCTGGAGGCTCCGAACTCCCCCTGAGACGGTAACTTTTCCTTATTTTCCTTTAACATAGCCATATTTGTATAATTTGGGAACAAAATTCGGGTGTCCCCATCCCTAGAGCGATTTATTGAACATATGTTCTGGGTACACTCAAACCCTTCAGATCCTTGGGAGGAATTTGGATCCATATCTAATACGGACGCTCTATTAAGATCTTTGGATGATGTTAAAGATCTGGACACCTCGTCCTCCTGTTTTTCGATGTCCAGTATAATTTTTCTCTTATCCTCTATCTGCATGCTGATATCTTGCAGCACAGCTCTTGACTGGTCGATTGTTTAGATTACTTCTGTATCAATGGCGATATTCAATTCAGCGTGACATTCTTGATCGCCGCTTTTATCACGCGGTTCATTAGTGTTGGTGCTGCCAAAGGAAGAGAGTCCCTCTCCAAGGGATTGAGAGGTAACTCCCCTTAAAACGCTTATTTCTAAATTTAAGTCGTTTTCACGAACTTCTAATAACTTAATTCTATGCAACAAATACGTCCGGGACAGCTGCATTTGTTGTCCAAAGTCATACAGCAATTTCGCATAGGCTATGATTGCACGGACGCAATCCTTCCTGTTACAGATCTTATTAGGCGCCTTAAAGTTATCTTCAATGGAATACAAATTGCGTATAGATCGGTCTATTAGTTCTTTAGGAGAGATATTCCTGCGCCGCAATCTATCTATCAGATTATCTATATTTAAAACTTCCATTGTATCTAATTTCAGTTGAGAGAGACTTGCCTCGTGTTATACGTCGACCGTCCAGTCTTCAAGCCGGGAAAGCTGAAAAAACAAACCCACAAAAAATAACTCCCCCGAACGTGCATACAATTTCCCTTCTGGGGAATTACTGCGCTTATATACTAATTTAATTATAAGGTCGATAATGGTCAGTAACCATTACTGACCAAAACGCAAATTTAATTAACCAATTACAATTATCACTGACTTAAAAAGAAACTAGTTATTCTTAGCTACTATTACTATCAGAATTATTAAATAGTTAGCGCTTGTATAGAATAGCTCCTTTGCAAACACATCAAGGAAGTATAATAATGAATTAATATTAATTAAAGACTAGTGAACTAACCTATAATATATAATCACGACTAAATATAACTATACCCTAAATATCATGTATATACCCATGATTCGCATTTATATTAAGCAGAATCTAATTTTACACTATATTACATAATAATCAGAGAAAAGAAAAGAACACAAGTCGCTTTAACAAGATGACGGTTAAGACAACTACGTCCACCTCGTCATCGGAACTCAAAAGATTACAGGAAATTACAATTTCAATCTCCACGCAGTCAGTCTTTCCGCGATAATTGATTCAAAAGTTCAAAATAAGAAATTTCATAATTAAAATTTCGAATTTAAAATTTCAAAAATCCCGACCTGCCAAAAGGTAGTCTGGGTCCATAGGGACTCCTTCCCACCGTTGCGCATTCAAATTTCTCAACGGGGAACTACCGCGCAGCCAAGTTTCCTCTTTTGGGAAAAACAAAAATCCAACCACGCAAAATAGTTAATCGGGTCTCCACTAGACCCATCCACCCCACGCGCATCCAAATTTCGCGCTCCAAAACTTCTGCGCAGCCAATTCTGAGTTTATGATTAGAAGGGGGGGGGTTTAATGTACTCAAAATCCCCCAATGCGCATCTTCTTTGAAGTCCCCAAACCGACTGCGCAGCGAAACAAACTTGAACTTCCGGTCACCGGTTTCTAAATCCTTATTGGTTGGCGATCACCACAAGATGGTTTCCACCAATCCAAAGTCAAGAACTAATCTGTTATAAGCGATTTATACCATACCGCTTCCTATACATATTAATAACTAAATGTATTATTATTAACATATTTCCATCAATTTGCACAATTATATAGTGTAATTACTTATAATACTCGACTTCCTTGCTAGTTGAAAGCGCTTCTTAGTTGATCGCATATGTAAACGCGCTTACTATTAAAATATTGAACACCCGGCAGTGCACGCCTCGCTTAAGAACAAGCCTTAACGATGCAATACACGAGTTTCACAAGATGGCCGCCGTACACGTGTATACGCACAAGACAGCTCCGCGTTCTTTGTTATTGTGCTAAATATTCGCTTCTCACGCGCTTTACAAGTGATTATGTTTATTTATAATAATGTTCTGTGCTTTCAGGCGCAAGCTGTGGCCAAGAAAGTGTGACAGAAAGTCCACAAGACAGTGAAAATGTGCATGCTGTCTCCTGTGCATGGAATTCGATGTATCGATTATTCCGTCTATACACAACAACTTTCATCCACAAATTAATAATAGCAATCAGTATGCCAGAAGCAAAAGAAGAAGCAAAAAGAAAAAGTGCAGAGAAGAAGTCGACACTCCTCCCATCAATTTTATGAAAGTATTTTATAGTAATAAACGTTCATACTAATGACAGTCTGAACACAAGTAAGATAAGATATAAATATAAATTATCGTTAATTGAGTAATATAATTAAGACAAAGTCGTTATTATCACATTTATTGATAAAATCAGTAATATTGACGTTATACTGCTTGCAGGTTAGACATCATTATGTGACAGCCTCCTGCCGCAGCACTCCCCTGCACATAGAATCTACTAGTTTTACACAAGAGTCCACTTGTTATTATCGCTATAGTAAGTTAAATAATCAGTAATTGAAAGCATATGTGTATATATATATATATATATATATATATATATGTATTATCATACTATTAATGTTTAAGGATTTACTATGGATATCATGTAACGTCTGCATGCACACATCCACTTGATCAGAAGGATCTCAACGACCAGAATTGAATCATAAGTTCAAGCCCTAGGTTATGCTTAATATATTTAATTTTGATTCTTATCAATGTGTTCTACTAATATATCTAAGTTATAATTATTTTATTAATATATTATTTCGCTATGCCTATGCTAAACAGGATTCAAAAAATATTCGCTCCGCAGAAATTATTATATGTATTCATACATCTGACTTAGAGTTAATTCTTATTTAAAATTATAACTATGTTTATCCCTATGAGTTATTCATAACGTTTATACACAATAATTGACCACAATCTGCTCTAGCTGCAGAATGGTATATGGTTATCGCAAAAACCAGTATACTATTATTATTAATAACACAACTTAAAATGTATTCCGCAATTCTGCAATATACGCTACATATCTACACTTGTAAATCAATATACAATAATCCAAAAATATCACATAAATTATATGTAAATCTGGGATAATGAAGAAATTTACATTCAAACTTGTTATTACTAAATTAATC
This sequence comes from Camponotus fellah, assembly GCA_030586385.1. NCBI lineage: Eukaryota > Metazoa > Arthropoda > Insecta > Hymenoptera > Formicidae > Camponotus > Camponotus fellah. Next base: position 6,307 of record JAPIVC010000448.1, read on the forward strand.
TAATTATTATATTATATTCTAGTTCTATGAGGTGATACTTGAGAATAGATATGTATCGGGTTACAACTACGTTTAGATTACGCTCTTGACCTTTATGAAGGCCAGTCGAATTACATAGCGTGATATACAGTTATTGCTAAGTTAAGCAATTATTATTACTAGCCAAATTAATATGCACTTCTCTCATCCTACTTAAAACTATTTCAGTTCTTTTATTATTTAAATGTTAATTTATATATTGAAAATCCTATGACGTTTAATATAGTACTTAATTATTTATTCATTTATGTTCCAGGTAACAAATACGAAAAATATCCAAAACAAAAGGTCATTCAGAACTAACACAATTAAATTAAATCAAATTGATTTAAATTAAATTATAATTCAGTTCCAAGGACGGGGAGACTATGCTCGCCAGCATCAACTCAGGAAAACTGGACCAGTTTAATTATTTTTAATTATATTTAGCAATAATATTAGGCTATCACTTCTAATAGATCTAAGTCAACTATACAGGGTAGAAGATAATATAGTGATTTAAAGATTTCATTTATTACATCATAATACAAATCACTGATTAATTCCTATAAATATTTCAGATATCAGTTATATTTATAACCGTAAGGAGAAGGATGGTTGAGGTTTATTATTTACTACAAGCAAGCCGAAAATTCAGTCTCCAAGGACGGAGAGACTAGCTCACCAGCGTCAACTTGGAGAGACAAAATCAAAGTTAACTGTACTTCAATTAGTAATCAGTCATTAAGCTAGTTATATTAATATTAATCAACTATTGTATTTAAGAGTCAAAAATAGGGGATAAGATCTAATGATGCTATATTGATTATATATTGAAACGTATTTATAATTATTATAGCATTTACTTCCTATTTCATATATGCTTAGGTAAATTTAAGAATTTAATTCAGAGTTATCACTATTTAATTCATTAATTATATTTATATTAGAGGAAATTCTTATTATTAACAGTCACTTGTCCTCGATATGACTATTATTACCTCAGTATTTCTTCTTTATATTAATTATTACACTATCTATTATAAATGTTACGTAAATATAAATCAAAATCACATGACGTTTATTTATCACTATATTGAACTGCAATATGTACCGTACAAAGTCCAAGAGATCATTTGCAATTGTCACTTGGATTGTACTTTAAAAATATTAATTATTAATTACAAACTATATATAAGGAACCTTGATATAACTATTATTACATTGATATTTCTTCTTTATTATTAATATTATTGCGCTATTTATTATAAATGTCACAAAACTAAATTATATATTGCAGTACGTGAGTTATCCAAGGATCCCGCACGATTCCTGCATCAACTCAGAAAACAAAAAGCCAAGCTTAGTTATACTTCAATCAAAGGATCAATAGCTAATCAGTTAGTTATATTAAATTCAATCCATCTATTCATATTTAAGGATGAAAGTAATTGAAAAACCAATATTCAGTCATTTGTTATTACTTTCTAAGTATCTCTAATATAAGTATAAATCACATAACGAGTTATTTATCACTGAATATTTAATTACGATATATGCCGCACAAAGTCCATAAATTACTTGCAAATATCACTTAAATTATACTTTAGAAATTTAATTATTAATTACGTGAATTACAATCAATGAACTCAAGTAGAAATGAGAACTCATAGTTTACACAAAATATTATAGTTACAATAATAATACTAATATTCCCTCCCTATTATAATATATATAGAGGGAAAACTTATATTATGCAAGTATGTGAATATTTATGGTGTATGTTGTTATGGTCGTTTATCGATAAATATGGCATATACTACTATATGCCATCCATCGGCAACCTATATCACACCATAAATCAACCTACAAGATTATAATTACACTAACGTTATATAAACATAATTAATGGCGTAAAGAGGGGAACATCATCAATAATATTTAGTAAATAAATACTTGCGATGGCCCTTAGTTAATAATATGCGTTTAGTTTAAACACGCCAACATACTTATATGAATCTTTTTCTAAGAGTATATAATCCACATTCAAATATATGATATATAATTGATTATAATTAACATATAAGGTTGTTTATAGACACTAAGCCACCCACAGTATCTCATGTCTATATCAATATTTATAACAAACTAAAAATCTATACTTACGATTACATTCACACTAAGTTGAATCATAAATCTATTATTCTTAAATGGAATCAAGTTAGATAGTAACACATCAGACAAATTATATAATTATATAATTATATAATTAATTATTTGTAGACACAATTATATGTTCTTAACTGTGTAAAGATAATCTACAAATGTAAGCTAAATTAATCTTAAGGCCAGTGACAGCAAAATATGTCACTCATGTAAAAGTCTTCTAACCATACATATTACGTTGTGTCAGCGTCTTACCCAACGGACACTATATAATCCACTCAAATATTAAGTATTAATGATTAATTATACTTTAGACTAATAATTACTTAATTATTATTATATATATTGTATTCCAACCAAAGTAATATGATAAGTGAAATGTATTAATAGTATCTGATTCCACACAAAAGAATTCTCACTATAAACTTTACACAGTAATTTATTTACCATTAACTTTCTTTAAACGCCTAATATTTATTCATAAATTGTTCTTTAATAAAGTACATAAAAGTGTGACAGAGTACAGCACACGAACAGCACAGTATTGCCAATCTGTTATTTAGCACGAGCCGTAGACAGAGAATAAGGATCCGCGCATAACGCCACAGCCTACGTCATAAGAGTCCAGATGTGCCACTCCAAGTTTGAACACGCGCACTGCGCAGAAAGAAGGAACAGCCTACACTGCGCATATGCACTCAACACTACACCGAAAATTATAATTGATAATATAACGTAAATAAAGTATAAGAAAACATTAAAGTCATCACTAATAGTTTAATTGCAACATCCTGCACCCATCCATAATTGGCAAGAGTCAGAAATCACTGTGTCCTTTTAAATAACAGCAGATAACATTTCTCATTTTCGACAAGTGCAAGAGAGACAGAGTTATCAAAGGATTAACGATAAGATTATAACTGATCTAGACATAAGTTCATAAAAATATGTGTCTTTCACTATTGTTCTAAGCACCACACTTCACCAAGAATAAGTCCATTAACTGTTATTCACTCCAGGAGAATATTTTAATGTCTAAAGAGTGCCACGTCAACATACATGGCGGTTTCCCTAGGAATGGGAAGTCTGGGCCACAATTAATGTTAATTTATGTAAAATTAACGACATTCCCATGAAAAACCACACATATGTTCAACACCAAAATTCACTTTTTTACAAATGGGTCTCATTCGACTCAGAGTATCCCAAAACGCGTAAATAACACGGTTTTAAAATTTCCCATTTAAAAGTCAACTTTAGTGGGACTTAGTCTCTAGACCTCGACCTGACCTGACCTGACCTCAGGCGTGGTTGAGGTTCGCCTGGAGCAAATCATCCCAGGCTTATAAGGGGGGGTTCTCTTGGGCAGGCTCCCCCTCACCCCCTCACTCACCTCATCCTCCCATCCTTCCGTCCCATCCCTGGGCCAGCCGCCTGCCGGCACATGGGCATGGGAGGCTTCGCCCTTTCCACCAGGCGAAGAATCCTCCCTGATGATCCTCCGTCTACTTCTTCTCAGCCTTTGCGGCTGGGAAGGAGACGGAGGATCAATCTCCATATTATGTGGGGATGAAGCGTCCCTTCCTCCCCCCGGGGTGCCCATTCCCGTAGGGGAGAATACACCTCCCATTGGACCCAATGCTGCACTACCAGCAACTGGGTCCTTTCCTCCAGTTAGCGGAGGGTTCTTTCCCCTCCTACCTCTAATCGGCTCTTTCGAGGGGGGCTGCGGCCTTGCGTGGCTGCGCTCCGCACCGGGCGTCCGTGCGGTGATTCGCCGCACGGCCCGCCCCCGCGCAGACCACACATTTTGGGGGCGCTCTGCAGGTGGCTGCTACGTGCCCCTCTTCGCCGCACCTGTAGCAGCACCTGCTCCTATCAGTTGTGCTGGGGCACTTTTGCTGGACGTGCCCCAGCCCCAGGCATTTGTAACACTGGAGTGGACGTGCGTCCAGGACATTAGTCCTGCACGACGTCCACCCCACCGTTATTTTGCCTGTCCCTGCTACCTTCTTGGCAAGCGCTAATGGGCATTGGGCTATGACCGCCCCCATACCGTTGGGGCCGGCCGCCACCCTCCCCACCTTTATACTATGGGAGTCACCTCCCCCCACTCTAACAAGGGCCTGGACGATGTCTTCTTGATCGATCGACTCGTCCAGGTCCCTTATTCTAATTTGGGCCATCTTCAGGGGTCGGGCTATCTTGATGTCATCCCTTTCCCTGAAGACGGCTTCCAATTTGGAGGCCAGGGCCCCCGCCTTGGCCTCTCTCTCCTCTCTGGTGCCCCCGGGGATCTCGAGCACATACGCACCCGTCAGTGACTTCCGGGTGCGCAGCTCGACGATCCCCAGGTCTCTGAGGGCATCCTGCCCCAGCGCCTTCCTCGCCGTCTTGATAATATCACCATAGCCGCCATCCTTGGCGGCTATGGTTATAGCTGCCGTGGTGGGGAAGTTTCCTCCTTGCTGCTATCTTACCTTGCCCCGCTGGGGGGGCTCCACTCCCCCCAGCAGGGTTTCCTACCCTCTTCCTGTTTCCGGGGTTCCCCACCCCCTTCTTCTCCCTCCTGCCAACCACCACCGACCATGGTTCGGATGGTGGGGGCACCTGTTGGGAGGGGGGTCCTTTCTTCCTCTCCTCTCTCCTTTCCTTCGGGAGGAGAGAGGGCTGCCCTCGGGCAGCATCTCCCTTTCCCTTCTTCCCGGGAGGGGGAGGCTGCTTTCGGGCAGCATCTCCCTTTCCCTTTTCCTCGGGAGGGGGGGCTGCCTTCGCGCAGCGACCTCCTTTCCCCTCCTTTCTCTATCCACACCTCTTATCTTTAAGGGCGGGGAAGGCTGTGGTTTCCCACTTCTGTCTTTCTCCTCCCTTTCTCCCCTATTAGCTGGGAGGAGGAGGGGGAAACTACCAGACAGGTGGGGGGCTCCACTTCCCCACCCATCCTCTCTCTTCCTGCAGGGCTCGCCCCCAGGGGTTGGCCCAATGCCCGCCCGTACTGCTCACCAAGTGGTTCCAGAAATTGGAGCCTCTTGGTGAGGAGCCTTTCAAAAATCTCCTCCATTTGCTGGAGGAGAAACACCCCGGCATCATGACTCGCCAGGGGAGCGGCGGCAGAGAGGACGGGGGCCGACTGGCTGCCGTCCCTCTCCCCCAACGGGGGCCACTGTCCACTGGGGGGGCTCTCCTTCCTCCTTTGTCTCAGGGGGGGAAAACTCCCCTCTCATCCCTGCCTTGATTTCGTCAAGGGATGTTCGGAGGCGCTCCATCTCCCTCCCTGACTCCATTAGTGCCGTCCTCGCACTTTCCCCCTCGGCTGCCAGCCGCCCATTGTCGGCTTTCAAAGCACGCACCTGCCTCCTCAGGGTTTCCACCTCTCTCGAGGAGGCAGAGTCCGTCTCCAATCTCTGCATCCTCACAGTGAGCGTCGTTATCGCCGACTTGATATTCAGGGCCGCCAGGTTTAAAGTTCTCCTGGCGGTCCCTTTTAACTTTGTGGAAACCTGGGCCACTCTCGCCACCCCGTCGACATGGCGCATGGTCTCCGCCGTCAGGTCGGGGGTGGGCAGGTGGTCCATATCCTCCATCAGGTCTTCCACGGAGGGGAGGTTTTTACCGAACTTGAGCGGATGGGCCTCGTCCATGATCTGGGCTTCCTCCATCCGCTCCTTCTCGGCGGCCAGCAGCTCCTCCTGTTCCCTCCTCTTCTCTTTGAGGATGGCATATTCCCCGGTGGTCTCGGGGCGGCCCCTCTTCCTTTTCTTCGTCAGGGAGGCACCACTGACGCTGCCCCCAGACTCCCCGCTCGCCAGCTCCCCGTCCGACCCCGTCGGAACATTCTCGGGAGTGCCAATGTCCTCCGCATTGCCGACCACCGTTGCGGTCTCGGACACAACCAAGGTGGTGTCCGCCGGGTCCGGCGGCGGGGGCATCAGGTCTTCCCCCCCCATCATATTCGGAGGCAGGGTCAGTCCCTTTCCTACGGGGACCGGAGTTGCGGGCCTGGGGATCTCCATCCTCGCGACCCTCACTACAAGCTCCCTTCGGGTCCCCGAGGACTCAGTGCCTCCCATCTCCGACTCGCTCGACACCCTGGAGTCGGCCGTCATGTAGGGGGTATCGGCGAAGGACCCCCTTCGCTCCTTCTCCTCCCCTTCTCCTTTCAGCGGAGGGGTTCGCTGGATGAGGGAGGCTCTTCTTCCCCCCCCGTCCTTGCGCAAACCAAAGGCTGCCGCCTCGTCCACCTCCTCGAGGTCCAGGACGGTGTATTTGTCCTCCTCCTCCCTTTACCCTCCTCCCATTCCTATATTTTTGTTTTTTTTTTTTTAAGTTTTTATTTGTCCGTTCATCCATTGTGAGTTAATCCCACTAACCCCCAGCAGCTCCCTGGACCGGGTATACCCTCACCCCCGCCGGAAGTGCCCCGAAACATGACCGGCAGCACTCCCGACGAGGGGCCCTGAGTTCCCCCAGGGGGTCCAGATATACCACAGGCCGACGGCCTGGTGGCAGCGTCGGCACGGGGTTCCGGCCCCTTACTCCCCCATGGGGGTTTTTACATCCCCATGGGCTTTCAGGGGTCCCACGCCTCCGACAACGTGGGCACTGCTGGGGGTGGCGCCACCCGGGGGGCCCCACGGACGGTTGGGGTGAGGTCGAGGCTCCCCGGCCTCACCTTACCCGCCGTGGCGACCAGCCGCCCCCACACCGGCAATGCCGGATCTGGGGGGCACACCTTCTCGGTGGGGTCACTTTATAGTGGAGCCCTCGTGACACCCACCGAGTCTGCCTCCATCGCCGCCAGGCCCCGACCTGGGAATATGTCCCAGCGGCCCTGGCGGCCAGGCTGCCGGGGGGGCCGGGGGGGGGGGCGCGGGGGGGCGCCGCCCCCCTCACCACCGCCCCGGCCCCGACCTCGGAAAACGTCCGAGCGGCCCGGGAACGGCCCAGTCCGGTAGTCCAAGGACTACCGGACCGTCTCTACCTAGATTTACACATAGGGTGTCATTGACCAGGAACCACAAGCCCGAGGAACCGGCCGGGTGACTTAGTCACCCAACCTGATGCCAGAGGCAGGTGGACCTGGACTGCACCCACACCCCCCCACAAAAAGCCCCCGCGGGAGCACCCGCCAAAAAACCCCGGGATGGTAGGCCCCGCCGCAAGCAGCAGGGTCATCCCTAACGGTCGGGTCGACCGGGCGATTGAAGTCAGGGCCGCCTACCCCTATGCGCATCAGGCCAAGGTGCCCGAAGGGAGCGCAACCCCCCTTCTCATCCCCCGTCAGCGGGCCTGTGGACAAGTCACGTACCCACCTTCGAGAGATGAGGAAGTGCAATGGTGTGCTCTTAGACCCACAGCAATGGCTGCAGTGGGAGCCTCTCTACCACGACAAGGTGGCACACCACGGAGAGGAACCTTTTTTTTTTTTGGTACGCAGGGGAAATCCTCATGGATACCCTCCTCCCCGGGGAGAGAGGAAGCTGATATTCTATCAGCTTACCGACATCATCCAGTAAACAGAGAGATCGGTAAGCCGACGGGTCTTCGGGATCTTTCCCCCCCTTCGGAAGGAGGACCAACCTGGCCTCCTTCCAAAGGGAGGGAAACACTCCTTCCCTAAGACACCTCGTAAAAAGGTACCTTAGGAGCCCCCCAATGTCACCCATAGCCAGGGTCCAGACTTTACCAGGAATGCCGTCCGGACCAAGAGCCTTATTCGGCTTCAGCCTCCGGATGGCATTTCTCATTTCCCCAGCTGTGACCTCCCATTCCTCCCTCCATTCCGGACTTACCTCCGGAAAAGGGGGAGGAGACCTCCAGCTCCTCCGGGAAAGAGAGTGTCAATCACCTCCCGGAGGAAGCCAGGGGACAAAGCTTCCGTGGTCGGAGGCGCCCTCGGTCTCAATTTGTTGCGAACCATTCTGTACGGACGCCCCCACGGGTCCTCGTCCAGAGAGGCCACAAGCTCCTCCCAGACTCTGGCCTTGGACAATGGCAGCGCCGAAGGAGTGCCTGGCATCACGGCACTCCCTCCGCGCTCTCTCCATGCACTCCTCGCTACTGCTCCTCCTCTTCAGAATCCGCTGGAGCCGGCGTCTGGCTCGGAGGATTCACGGAGGACCGCGATTTCCTCCGTCCACCAGTACGCCGACCTTCTACCCCCGCGACTCCTTACCCTTGGCATCGAGGCATCGCAGACCCCAGAGGGCCTTGCGAAGCCTCGACGCCCAATCCTCAGCACTGGGCCCCTCCCACGCAGCGGCATCCCCTCCCCACGTCCATAGCGAGGCGCGCATCGACGCCATCAGGAGGTCCGGGTTCAACCTGGTGACCACCTGCGCTCCTCCCTATTCCCTTCCTGTGGGGGCTTGGGGACAGCCAGCCTGAGCTCGATACACCTATGATCCGACAGCGTCTCGAGCTCAACGGCCACTCTCCAATCCCCACAATGCGCAGGGCCGCAGGGGAGGCCCATGTCAGATCGACAATGGACTTCCCCTGCGGCCTCACGCATGTACTCCTATTACCTACATTGAGCAGGGTCAGGTCCTGTGACCCCGCCCAATCCAGCAGGGCAACCCCAAGCCTCCGATTTGGCGTTGAAGTCGCCCATCACGATGACCGGCTCGGGGAAACACCTCCTTATCTCATCCCCCATGTCGCTGAGTTCGGCCTCAAAACGAGTCAGGCCCAGCGACGAGGGGGCATACATCCCCATAACACAGGTGGTCCCCACCTTACGCCCACGTAGTACCCGCCGCAGGTCACCATCCTGAGGGGGGGGCGAATCCTCCTCGTCCCCCCTCACGATGGCCACCATTGGCGTCCCCTCGCCTCACTCGCGGTCCACGATGGGTGTCCAGGGGGAACCACAAAGGGTTCCGATATGACGGCCAACCCACAACCACGCTCCGCCATATTGTGCAGGAATAAATCCTGCGCACGACGCGCGTGGTAGAGGTTGGCCTGCAGAATAAGTATGGACTTACCCCTGTCCATTTCTTTGCTCCTCCCTCGTCGCCTCCGTCGACCTCCTCGCCATTGGGGGCCTCTTCTCCAATGGCGGTGGGGAGATCTCTATTCCACTTAAGGCTTCCGTCCTCACCGTCCTCGTCTCGATGTCCCTGCGAGAGGGCGGCTCACGGGGAAGGGGGCATCCCGTCCCGCATCCAGGTCCGCCCAATCTGTGGTCCGCAGTCCGGCGTCCCTGCAGACCACGCAGTGAAGGGCCGCGCGACAGTTCGCTGCCACGTGCCCAGTGCCGCCACACCTGTAACAGGCTGCTGAGTGGTCTACGCCGCCACATTTGGCGGCCACGTGTCCCTCCCCCCAGCACTTAAAGCAGTGGGTGGGGCGTGCAGCCGTCCCATTCACTCGCGCCGTCGCCCAGCCTACTCTGATGCGACCAGCCCTGAGCACTTCATCGGCCACTCTGGATGGGCATCGCACCCATACTGTGCTCATACCAAGGGGGGGGCCTGGTGATGGTTACCTTCACCTCTCCCTCCATCGCTCCTCTGGCTGTAAAGGCCTCCTCGACGTCCTTTGCTGTTACTGCCTCGTCCAGGTCCTGAACCCGGACCAGTACCAATGGCCTGGCGATTCTAACGTCCGGGTCCCCGGCAAAGACCTCCTTCATCCTTTCCGCGAGGGCCTCCGTCTTCGCCTCCCTCTCCTCCTTCTTGCCTGGGATTTCCAGGACATAGGCCCCGGTCCTCCCCCACCTGGCCCCATATCCTCGATGCCTAGGCTGCGGAGGTCATCCGTGCCTATGCTCTCCCTGACTCGCCGCATCACCTCCGGATACGTCCCGTCGCGTACTGTGACGGTAATGGCGGCGGTGGTCGGTGCCCTCCCTCCTCTCCCTCCAGAGGTGAGAGGGGGGAACATCAACCCCGGCGCCCGCCCTCGTCGGACTCCTCGGTTGGGCTACAGCCAAGGGACGAGTTCCTTCCGTCTCCTTCTTCCCTCTTCTACTTGCCACCATGGCCCAGGTAGGCGGATCCTCCATCCTTGGTTTCGCCGCCGGTGGAGGATGCTCCTGCCCCCCATCAGCAGAGAAATACTCCATCTGGGAGGCAGTGCTCCCCTTCTTCCTCTTCTTTTTTCTTCTTCTTCCCCTTTGGCTTCCCCTCGGCAGCCGGGGCCCGTATCATGGGAGTCTCGGGTGCCGAGAGGGGGTCAAGATCCTCCACCATCATCGGTATGTCAGCATCAGAGATCGGGGGGGTATTATGGATCCCCACGACCCCCGAATGCTGAGCTTTCCCACCACTTCATTCACGATCCGAGTGATCACCCCCTCCATCTGCTGGAGGAGGGAAAAACTCGGATCGAAGTAACCTGTAGCCCCCCCAGTGGGAGGGAGGGACGCGCACTGGCCTCCGCTTTTCACGGGAGACATTCGCGCCCCCCGCCCCGGAGGATGGAATAGAAACCCGGGGGCGCAGGGGCTGTGAGGGGGATCCAGGGGGGGATTCCCCAACACAGCGCTCCTTCACCTCCCGCATTTCTCGCTCAAGATCGGCTATCTTCTTCTGCTCATCGCAGTTTCTCCTTACCTTCTCCAACTCCCTCCGCACAAGGGTCGCCTGCTCCACCTCGCTCTCCAGTCTCTCCTTGTCCAGCTGAAGGGCTCTATTCTTTTTGCGGAGGTCCGCTATGACATCATCCCGGTCTCGTTGCTGGATCCTACAGGCCAGCAAGTTCGTCCCTGCATGCACTTTTAGGGCTCTGATATATCCGCCCTTCAGATTCTTCGCAGTAGTGGCCACTTTCTCTAGTGTGCGCACCTCCTGCATCAGTTCTGCAATTAGGTCCGGTGTGGGCTGGTTCTCCATTTCCTCCACCATCTCCTCTAATGTTGGCAGGTCGAGGCAGGGGGGACGACCAAATTGGGATCCTCCATCCTCTTCCTCTCCCAGTCCTCGCGCTTCTGTCTCCTTTCCTCTTCCCTCTAGGCTTTCCTGGCCCGTATCTCATCGATAACATTGGTAGTTCTGAGCGGGCCTACCTTCTTCTTCTTTGATCTCTCCCTCGCGCCTGTTACCGCCGAACCCTCGTCCCCGGTACCCGAGACTGAGGTTGCCGATTCGGAGGAGATGCTGCGGGCTTGTTTGTTTGCCCTAGTGGGGACAAACATAGTGGAGGAGGCTTCGCTCACTTCCCCTCCGTCTTCCTGGGTAAGGGTAAAGTCCTCAATTAATGAATCCTCTCCCGTCCGTGCTGTCCCCAGGGGGGGTGGATGTTTTCCTGCTCCTTGTCACCTCCATTCTGTCAAGGCGGATCAGAGGCTGTAGGTCCTCTCGAGCTGAATGGCCCCCAGTCTCCATGCCCGCCTTCGCCGGTGGAGAGTGCATAATGAGGCTGCTCCTCCTAAAAGCCGCGCCCTCACCGTTCTCGTCCCCAATTCCCCGTACAGTCTCGATGGAACTTTCCTGGGGAATGTCCCTCGTTGACATACCTTTGGGGCTCAGGTATGTCTCGGCCCTTCTGTCGAAGGTCCTGACCCCGTTCACCGGAACGTCCTCCTCTTCGTCACCCCCCCATAACCCAAAGATTGCAGTGATATTTTCCATAATAGTTCCTGAAAATAAACCGATTCGGCCATCATGGCAGCTCCACCTCAATGGAGCTCCTTCCCCGGTGATTAGTTAGCCCTATTTATGAGGAAGGGAAACAAAGAGGCTGCTTTCGGCTAGCCAGGCCTATCCCTCCTTATGACTCTAATTGAAAAGGATTCCTGGAGAGGGTCAGGTCCACGTTCTGATGCTAAAGGTTTAACGTTACCCTTATCGAGTGAGCCCCGTGGATCCGAACTACAAGTAACCCAAATCTCAGGCTAGACGTCGCCAAGCATTCCCCGCTCGGCACAGGATATGAGGAAATACTGGTCAGGTAATCCTCCATACACACGCCCGGTTATCGAGCTTCAACCCCGACCTAGGCTCCGCCAGCAGAGGGGGAGCGGTCTTTTCACATTAAACATGACCTTTCAGGCGGTTTTTGTCTAGAGATCCAGGACTTATGCACCCGCATCTTCCAGGCCAGAGGTCAGGTACCGACATCACCCCTCCACCGCGGTCGGGGGCTACTACTACTCCCTTGATTAATCTGTCGGGAATATCCGCCAGGGCCGACCGTGTCCCACACACACACTCACACGCACGCACGCACGCACACCCTGGGTGTCATTGGTCAGGGGACCCACCTCTGGCTCGGCATGGGTGACCAAGTCACCCGCCAGTCCCTCGGGCAGGATCCCGACCCGCACCCCCTTTCCCACTGAGGGACGCTTCATAGTGGGAGCACCCACCGCTCAGCACCCTCATCCCGCAGAAGCACCTGCTAAGAGGGTCACGGGCAGGGAGCAGTCCTCCCCCAACGGTGCCGTGCCACCGGGCGATTGCACTCAGGGCCGCCTACTCCTTCCAGCGATTGGGATTTGGTCTACGCAAGCGCAGACTTCGTCCCTATGGAGTCGCTGGGCTCCCTTGTACCCTGATAGAGGGTACTGTGCGCTCTTAGCGACCCTTCCACCCCAGAGGGCTTAAATAGATGCCTGAGAGGGTCACTCATAACATCACGGACAAGGGCCCAAATCTTGCCCGTGATTCCGTCCGGGCCGGGAGCCTTCTGGAGGGACATCTTCTTAAACGTTTCCTCCAGTTCCCTCCCCGTCATTTCCGGGACTTCGTCGGTCCCAGAAGCGTTATCCCCACATAGGGGGTAGGGACCCATTCCCACCCGCCTATCGGGGAATAATCTGCTGATGATCTTCCCCAAAAACTGGGGGGAGACCATCTCAGTGGTGGGAGGAGCCTGGCCCTTTAGCTTTTTGAGGACCATCCTATATGGTCTACCCCATGGGTCCTCATCAAGCGAGGCCAGTAACTCCTCCCACGCCCTCTTCTTAGCCCTCCTAATGGAGTCCCTGAGGGAGCACCGGGCCAAACGGTACTCCCTCTCCGCGTCTTCCACCTCCTGGGCGTTCTTATAACGCTTCCTCATGGCCAGGTAAAGCCGGCGTCTGGCGGCCACTGCGGACCGACGAACCAGGGCAATTTCGTCGGTCCACCAGTACGCCGACCTCCTTGGGCAGGGCCTGGACCGCGGCATCGCGGTATCGCATGCGCACCACATGATGCCGCGGATCCGCTCCCACTCGTTGTCGATGCTGCCCTGCCCACTAACACCGGGCCAGGTCTGCGCATATAGGGACTCCATTAGAAGGCCCTCGTCGAGCTTTTTCACGGACCAGCGATAGCGCTGGCCCGCATCCCTTCCACGCTGTGGTATGGGCCTGTGGGGGGCGGCAAAGTAGCGGAGCTCGATATACCGATGATCGGATAGAGTTTCGAGCTCCGCCGCCACCCTCCACTGGTGGGCCCTATTCGCGGCCGCATGGGAGACCAACGTGATATCCACGATTGACTCCCCCTGCGGCCGCACACACGTACTTATTGACCCCACATTTAGAGATGTGAGGTCAAGTTCGGCCATCCATTCCTCGAGGAGCCTCCCCCTTGCGTCTGTGCGCGGGCAACCCCATAACGCCGATTTGGCATTGAGGTCACCCGCCACAATCACTGGACCGGGGAGGTGGGCCCTAATCACCCCCCCAATCCCCTCCAGTTGTCTTTCGAACCGGGTGACGTGCCACGACGGGGGGGAATAAACCCCTACTACTAGGGTATCCCCCCATCTAACCGCCACGTACCCGGTCCCTCTTCTAACTAAACTACAAGGGGGGGACTCCTCGACTCCTCGCCAGATAACAGCCGCCATGCATCCCCCCCAGGAGCGTCGATAAACCAATTCGACGCTCCCTCAGGGGGGCGATACGGCTCAGCGACCACTCCCAAACCACAACCACGCTCTGCCAGCGTGTGCAGGAATAAGTCCTGCGCCTGGCAGGCGTGGTTGAGATTCGCCTGGAGCAAGCTGCTCATCCCAGGCTAATAAGGGAGGGGGTTCTCTTGGGCAGGCCTCTCCTCACCCCCCTACTCATCTTATCCTCCCATCCTTCAGCCCCATCCCTGGGCCAGTCGCTTGTCGACACATAGGCTTCACTCCTCTCACCAGAGGGAGAATCCTCACTGATTATCCGTCTACTTCTTCTCAGCCTTGGCGGTTGAGAGAGGGAGACGGAGGATCTACCTCCATGGACGGACCGTCCTTTTCTCCCCCCGGGGTGCCCATTCCCGTAGGGGAGAACTCTCCTCTCATCGGACCCAGCGCTGTGCTACCAGCGACTGGGTTCTTACCTCCAGTCAATGGGATATTCTTCCCCTTCCTCTCCCTGGCCCTATCTCTTGGGAGGACAACCTTGCGTGGCTGCACTCCACATCGGGCGTCCGTACGATGATTCGCCGGACCCTGCCCTCGCGCAGACCACGCATCTTGGGGGCGCCCTGCAACTGGCTGCTATATGCCCCTTTTCTCCGCATCGATAGCAGCAGTTGCTCTTATCGAGCGCACTGGGGCACTTCTGTTGGACGTGCCCCAGTCCCAAGCACTTATAACACTGGAGTGGACGCGCGTCCAGGACATTAATCCTGCACGACGTCCACCCCACCGTCACCTTCCCCATCCCCACCACCTTATTGGCCAACGCCAATGGGCATTGGGCTATGACTGCCCCCATTCTATTAGGGGGACCAGTTGCCACCTTCCCTACCCTAATACTACGGGGGTCACCACCCTCCGCTTTGACGAGGGCCTGGACGATATCTTCCTGCTCAACCGATTCGTCCAGGTCTCTTACCCTTATCTGTGCCATCTTTAGGGGTCGGGCAATTTTAATGTCATCCCTTTCCCTAAAGACAGCCTCCAATTTGGAGGCCAAGGCCCCCGCCTTGGCCTCTCTTTCCTCCCTGGTACCCCCGGGGATCTCGAGCACATACGCACCCGTCAAGGCCTTCCGGATGCGCAGCTCAGCGATTCCCAGGTTCTTGAGAGCATCCTCCCCCAACGCCTTCCTCGCCGTCCTAATTATATCGCCATAGCCGCCACTCCTGACGGCTATGGTTATGGCTGCCGTAGTGGGGAGTTTCCTCCTTGCCACTACCTTCCCACCTTGCGCCGCAGGGGGAGATCCATTCTCCCCGGCAGGATCTCCCATTCCCTTCCTTCGTCCAGGGTTCCCCGCCCCCTTCTTCTCCCTTCTGCCAACCACCACCGACCAAGATTCGGATGGTGGAGGCATCTGTTGAGAGGGGGGGTAAGCGGGAATCCTTCCTTTCTCTCCTCTTTCTCTCCCTTCAGGAGGAGGGGGCTGCCTCACAGCAGCAACCTCTCTTCCTCTCCTTTCGGGAGAGGGTCTGCCTATGAGCAACGTCCCCCCTTCCCTTCTTCCCGGGAGGGGGAGGCTACCTTCGGGCAGCGTCTCCTCCTCCCTTTCCTTCGACACGTGGAGATCGAATGTTGATTATCTATTCTCGAACACGTTCAGGAGGAGGCTGCCTTCGTGCAGTGTCCTCCTTTCCCCTCCTTCTACCTTCCACTCTCCCTGCATCCTGCGACGGGGAAGGCTGAGATCTCTCACCCTCATCTCCATTTTTCTCTTCCCTTCCTCTCCTGTTCCTTCTCTCCTTGACAGAAGAAGAAGGGGGGAACTGCAGGACAGGTGGGAGCTCCACTTCCTCACCCATTCCCTCCCCCATCATCACCTCTCTTTCCACGGGGGTCTCCACCAAGAGTTGGCTAACAGCCCGCCCATGCTGCTCACCGAGCGGCTCCAACATTTGGAACCTTCTAGTGAGCAGCCTCTCAAATATCTCCTCCATTTGTTGGAGGAGAAAAGCCCCCGCATCATAATTCACCGAGGGGCGGTGGCAGAGAAGACGGGGGCCGATTGGCTACCGTCCCTATCCCCTAACGGAGGCTATTGCCCGCTCGGAGGGCTCCCTCTTCCTCTTCTGCCTTAAAGGAGGGGAGAACTCCCCTCTCATCCCTGCCTTCACCTCATCGAGGGATGCGCGGAGGCGTTCCATCTCCTTACCCATCTCGACCAACGCCATCCTCGCACTTTCCCCTTCTGATGCAAGTCGTCCATTATCCGCCTTTAGGGTGCGTATTTGCCTCCTTAGCGTTTCTACCTCCCTCGAGGAGGTAGAATCCACCTCCAACCTCTGCATCCTGACTGAAAGTGTCGTCAGGGCCGACTTAATATTCAAGGCTGCCAGATTCCTCCTGGCAGTCCCCTTGAGTTTGGTCGAGACCTGAGCCACCCTCGCCACCCCATCCACATGGCGCATAGTTTCCGCCGTTAGGTCAGGAGTGGGGAGATGGTCCATGTCCTCCATAAGGTCCTCCACAGAGGGGAGGTTCTTCCCGAATTTGAGCGGGTGGGTTTCGTCCAAAATCTGGGCCTCTTCCATCCGCTCCCTTTCGGCCACCAATAACTCCTCCTGCTTTCTCCTCCTTTCCTTAAGGACCGCATACTCCACCGTAGTCTCAGGGCGGCCCCTCTTCCTCTTTTTCACTTGGGAGGCACCATTCATGCTGCCCACCGACTCTCCATCCGCTAGTTCGATATTGTTGGCACATTCTCAAGGGTACCAAGCTCCTCCGCATTCCCCACCATCATCGCCGTCTCGGACACAACTAAAGTTGTGTCCGCGGGGTCCGGTGGGGGAGGCATCAGATCCTCCCCTCCCATCATGACCGAAGACAAGGTCAATTCCCGTTCCATAGGAATCGGGGTTGCGGGCCTAGGGATCTCCATCCTCGCCACTCTCACCACAAGCTCCTTTCGGGGCGCCGGAACCTCCACCCCTCCCGCCTCCGACTCACTCGAGAGCCTGGAGCCGGCCGTCATGTATGGGGTGTCTATGAGGGATCCCCTTCTTTCGCTCTCCTCCCCTTCCCCTTTCGACGGGGGAGTTCGCTGGACGAGAGAGGCTCTCTTTCCCCCTCCATCCCTACGCAGACCGAAGACCGCCGCCTCATCCACCTCGTCAAGGTCCAGAATAGCCTTCCTGTCCTCCTCCTCCCGATTCCCTCCTCCCAATTCTTTATTTTTATTATTATTTTTTTGGGGGTTTACATTGATCCAATCATCCATTTTCGTTTATCCCACTAACCCCCAGCAGCTCCCTGGACCGGGTATACCCTCACCCCCGCCGGAAGTGCCCGGAAACATGACCGGCAGCACTCCCGACGAGGGGCCCTGAGTTCCCCCAGGGGGTCCAGATATACCACAGGCCGACGGCCAGAGGCAGCGTCGGCACGGGGTTCCAGCCCCTTACTCCCCCATGGGGGTTTTTACATCCCCATGGACTTTCAGGGGTCCCACGCCTCCGACAACGTGGGCACTGCTGGGGGTGGCGCCACCCGGGGGGCCCCACGGACGGTTGGAATGGGGTCGAGGCTCCCCGGCCCCACCTTACCCGCCGTGGCGACCAGCCGCCCCCACACCGGCAATGCCGGGTCTGGGGGGGCAACACCTTCTCGGTGAGGTCACTTTACTGTGGAGCCATCGTGACACCCACCGAGTCTGCCTTCATCGCCGCCAGGCCCCGACCTGGGAATATGCCCCAGCGGCCCTGGCGGCCGGGCTGACCCGGAGCCGCCGAGCTATGCTCATTACGGCCCGCGCCAGCCCTCACCACCGCCCCGGCCCAGACCTCGGGAACGTCCGAGCGGCCCGGGAACGGCCTAGTCCGGTAGCCCAGGATCTAACCTCTAACCCTACCCTACCGGACCGTCCCTTCCTATGTGTACACATAGGGTGTCCTTGACCAGGAACCACAAGCCCGAGGGACCAGCCGGGACTTAGTCACTCAACCGGGCCAGAGGCAGGTGGACCTGGACCGCACCCACCCCCCCCAAAGCCCCCGCGGGAGCACCCGCCAAAAACTCCGGGATGGTAGGCCCCGCCGCAAGCAGCAGGGTCATCCCTAACGGTCGGGCGATTGAAGTCAGGGCCACCTACCCCTATGTGCATCAGGCCAAAGTGCCCGGAGGGAGCGCAACCTCCCTTCTCATCCCCCGTCAGTGGGCCCATGGACAAGCCACGTACCCACCTTCGAGAGATGAGGAAGTGCAATGGTGTGCTCTTAGACCCACTGCAATAACTGCAGCGGGAGCCTCTCCACCACGGAGAGGAACCTTTTTTTTTTTACGTAGGTAAAATGCGTTACGCATACCCCTCTCCATGGGACGGAGAGGGGTTATGTGGGACTCCGGATCTATCTGCCCGTTTACCCACTAAAAACCCTACGGTGGCCACCAATCGCGCTAATGAGGAGATCGCGGGGACGCCAGAGACATTCTTCCACGATCTCAGCGCATCCGCCCCTTGAGGCGCCTCCCAATACGGTTATACGCCAAGGATACTCCTAGTTGTCGGTACAGGGCCACACTGTATCGAGAAACTCTTCCTCTGGGTCAGGAAGTCCGGAACCTCGTTTCCCAGGCGGGGCTCCTTAGACCCATTCCAATGCCTGCCAGTGAGGGGGGGAGGAAATCATCTCCCAAGACAGCCTGGATATCCCCGTTCGGGTGGGGAAGGGATCATCCCTACCCGTCAACGCTATCGTGGGTGAGGGAGGCCAAGTCCCTCTCACCCGCTAAAAAAAAAAAAACCCTCCTTATCGCGAACACCACGGACCTAATTTACCACCCTCCGGGGAACTGCTGGCGCATAACCTCCCAGAGGTTGGTAGTCCTAACTAACATCCTCCGTAATCCCACTATCACTCCCCCTCGCCCCCCCTGGGGAAACATGTTTTATTCTAATGCCTCAGGTCTTGTATTTGCAAAGCAAAACACAGCCCAGGCAGGTATAAATTAAAGAACTGAAATACTATAAAAACTATGGGAGAACAAGAATAATAACTTAAGATTAATAATAACTAGTGATAACGGTGGTATAAGCTCCAATGAATCTCGTTACGATCAGTAACGCCACGGAGCCCACCAAATCACCAAAGGGGAACAAGTACGGCATAATTCATTAAAATCCTCGTACGACATGTCGGTATTCACGTAATCGTTGTACACGTGTTTCGAATTTGTACCGTCCTGTTTAAACAGGATCAGCAGGTTCGCGTTGTCGCGTATATGTTTTGGTATTCTCGCGTACGTCTGACAGAGATAGAAACAGTCAACGCTCGAGTGACGACCCATTGAAAAGTACTCTCTTATCGTATTTTGCTTGTCGCACGCCACGTCATCGAAGACAAAAATTGAGTTTGGACGTGCCTCGCTCGGTGGAATGACGTCACTGTTATTCGAGAACGTAGTCGATTAAAGTAGTAGATTTCGTCGATCGGCGTCAATAAATTCTCCAGATATCGATATTTCGGCTGTTGCAACGACTTCGAGTACACGTACACGTTTTCGAAACGTACACCGTGTGGACTTTCCAGTAAACTTATTAGAACGTTGGTTTTATCACAATTCAAGGGACCGCAAACGATCGCGCGTATAGTAGTCGGTAGCATCATACCGTGTCTGCGCATCTCCGCGTTGTCCCCCATTGATCGTAATCTATCGTCGCAATTCGTCACGCGTATCGTCAAAGGCTGTCGTACGAATCGCATGTTTTCTCTTTCGAATCAATTTTGCGAATGATCGCGAGGGGGAGACCTATTTATAGAGGTGTCTCGACTCGAAACCGTTCAGTATCAAAAATATTTCTCCTTCTGTCGGATGAGAGAGACATTCTCGGACTTACCACCAAACAACTGCAGTATATTCCAAAGATTTTTTTATTGCAAAATTTCGGTGATTACGTGGAACGATTGTGGGACAAGCTCCCAGAACATATAAAGACTGATCCGGAGGTTCGACAATATCGTTCGTGCATGCGACATTATAATCAGCCGTGGCAGCGAACGCACATTGACGCGCTGAACAGGTTACATCTTTCTGTGTCCATCTGAACAGGTTGCATCTTTCTGTGTCCATTTGAACAGGTTGCTTATTCCTATGTCTATCTGAACAGGTTGCATCTTTCTGTGTCCATCTGAACAGGTTGCTCATTCCTGTGTCCATCTGAACAGGTTGCATGTTTCTGTGTTCATCTGAACAGGTTACATGTTTCTGTGTCCATCTGAACAGATTGCATCTTTCTGTGTCCATCTGAACAGGTTGCTTATTCCTGTGTCCAACTGAACGGTGTCCAATTGAACGGTTTCCAACTGAACGGTGTCCAAATGAACTGTGTCTAAATGAACGGTGTCCAAAAGAACGGTGTCCAAAATTTGGTGTCCAATTGAACCGTGTCCATTTGCAATGTGTCCAATTGTACTGTGTCCAAGTGCACCGCTCCCAAAATGCCGCAGGGCAACTACCAACGTACAATTGTTGCAACTGGCGAAACGTATGCGCATTCCATATTTTAGAGGCGTTTTCATGCGCAACTCTTTACTGACCGGTGGTATTTGCCAAAACGAGAGCGGCATCGTAAATTTAAATAGCGTCGAAGGACCGGGTACTCATTGGGTAGCGTACGCAAAGAGGGGGAATCGCGTTATATATTTCGACAGTTTCGGCAATCTTCGACCACCGAACGAATTGGTGCGATATTTCGGACGAAACGTAACGAAGATACAGTACAATCACACACCTGTTCAAACTTATGATCAGAGCATCTGCGGACATTTGTGCTTGCAGTTTCTTCGAACGGTCGATGCGCTCGAATTTAAAGACGGATATCGTGCTATTTAACTCAGTATTCGTTAAACACTTTTGTCGACATGTCTATGACATTCACGTTGAGTGGGAAGAGTAGCGTTCTCGCTGCAAACTTTTTTCCCGCCGTAGATTTGAGCGACGATGAATACGAACTCGGTCTAACGGATTTTGAGACTTATCACACGATACCGAATGTAAATTCCTCGAATAATAAATTTTACTTCGGCAAAGACAATGCGGAAATTACGATTCCCGAGGGATCGTACGAGTTGCGAGATATACATGAATTTTTGAAACGTGCAATTTCACGGAAACATCGCGATAAGAAACACATTGACGGCGGTGACTATGAAGATGGCGAATATCCGATAGTGCTCCGCGCTAATTACAATACGATGAGAAGCGAGATCAAATGCGCCTACAGAATAAACTTTACCAAACCCGACAACATTGGATCGTTGCTAGAATTCTCGAATCGTATTCTCGAGTCGGGAAAATGACATGAATCAAACATGCCGATTAACATTATCAACGTGAATATTATCCGCGTAGAATGTAACGTGACTGCGGGCGCGTACAACAACGGCAAACTCGTTCATACGATACGAATTTTCACCAAGGGTACCGCCGGGATATAAGATATCGGAAACGCCGGCGCAGATCATTTACCTGCCGATCATCGCGCGGAGCATTACGGATTTAACGTTACGCGTTGTTGATCAGAACGGACGATTGCTCGATTTTCGAGGAGAAGAGATCACCGTAAGATTGCACGTACGACGGCGATAACGTACGTATGTGACGTATGAGATGCTCGTATTGAACGGATCGAAAGACGTGAGAGATAACGCAATCTTTACAAAACCAACAACAACAACAACAACAACAACAACATCGACGTTCGCTAATATCCAATCATCCAAGAAAAAGAAACTCAGCGCATCGAACGTTGCGTTTTTGCAATCTTTGGGATTCGCGGTACAAAACAGCTGAACGATGACCGACATTCTCAACATCGGTGACGAACCAATCTTTGACGATCGTATCGTCAAGATGGAGACTCACACGTACAACCCGTTCGCCAATACAATGTTCGGACACAGTGACGAGATAAGAATACCCATACAACAACAGGATCTATATACGCTGCCGCATGAAAGTTTCCTATACATCGAGGGACAACTAACGAAAAACAGACCAACAGCTGACGGAGGTGATGTGGCGCTGGGAAATAATTGCGTCGCATTCATGTTTGATGAGATTCGATACGAACTCGACGGCGTTGAGATTGATCGCAATAGAAACGTAGGAATAACTACTACGCTCAAAAACTATGTGACGGTATCATCCGATAGAAACGTGATTATGAGAAACGCAGGGATGCGTCGACCGATGGGAATGGATATTTCAATTTTTGCGTACCGCTCTATATGTTGCTGGGATTTTGCGAAGATTACAGACGCGTGGTGATTAACGCTCGTCACGAATTGATCTTGATACGATCGCGCAACGATAACAATTGCATGTTGGGAAATTCGACCCTGGAGCCTGTGCTCAACATATTCAAGATACAATGGCGAATGCCACACGTGCTGTTGAACGAAGTAAAAAAACTGTCGATGCTGCGTGCTCTGGAAAGCGGACGATATCTCAGCATGGATTTTCGCTCGTGGGATCTGTACGAGTATCCGCTATTGCAGCTTACAACCAAGCATTCGTGGGCTATTAAGACCGCGACTCAACTAGAGAAACCACGATACGTTGTCTTCGCTCTGCAGACAGGTCGGAAGAATGTCATGTCTGAGAATGTGAGTCAATTCGACAACTGCAAATTAGTCAACGTGAAACTCTATCTGAACTCGAAATATTATCCATACGACGATATGAATCTGGATTTTGATAAAAACAGATATTCCATTCTGTACGACACGTATATGCGCTTCTGCAAGAACTATTACGGATACGAGTATCTCGAGCCGAGTCTCTCCATCTCGATGTTTCTACTTAACGGTCCGTTCGTGATTATCGATTGTTCTCGACAAAACGAATCGGTCAAGAGCGCAACCGTGGATGTGAGATTGGAATTTGAGTGTAAGGAGAACGTGCCGCCAAATACCACTGCGTACTGTCTCATCATACGATCGCGTGGTCCAGTACAATCCGTTGACCAACGTTGTACGCAAAATCACCTAAGTGTTTGCGACAACATCGACGCAAGAGAGGGGGAAGAGGAGCATGATATAAATCAAAGTGCCGCGAGATGGTTTTAGAGCTTTGTCATTCCTCTCGACTGACGTATCGAAGAGAGGGAGAGAGATCTCGTCATGTCTGTACCAACGGTACGGGTTTGTGGATCTGCAAGGATTTATCATCGGCAAACTATTCTTCGTGAAGGAAGCGGCAGTCCTGAGAAAGGGATACGTTCTATCGCATTACTTTTTCGCAAGTCCCGTACCGTGGAGCGTGCTTACAAAATCTGAGCGATGTCAAGCCTCATGGTTGATTAGAAATCATCATGGATTACAATGGGAAGACGGAAACATTCCGTATGGTTTGGCTCAGCGTGCAATTACAACAGCTGTCGTTGGTACGATACACGAAGAAGAAGAAGAAGAAGAATCGCCTGTCGTGTACGTTAAAGGACTCGAAAAGCGAAAATGGCTGGCCGATATACTAGACGATGCGGGGAACGGCTATATTATTGAAACCTTGGATGCGGATTACGAAAATATCGATGCTCTAAATAAATTAGATGATACGAATAGTATGCGATGTGGAAAACATGTTAAGAATTGCGCATTACAAAATATTTAATTGGTGGTCGCGACGCCAGAAAGAATTGCGAGAAAAATAAAATATGTAAACATTAATATGCGTTATCTTTTATTTCCCCACTCTAATCCTTTGCTTGCGTTTCTAAGAATTCTTTTGTTCGAGCGCCGCCTCCCTCTTCTCCTAAATTCCAATGCGTTAGAAGCATTAATCCCTCACCACTACATTATACTTTTGGTAAATGAGCATCGGGTATAACCGATTAATTCCTGTACGACGTATGACCAGTGTCGTGTTAACCGCTCGTGGATTAACTTTTCATAACCTCCAAGAAAAATGTACTACGTTGAAAAAAGCAGCAGCAGTAGCGGTATCGAAAGACGCGAGAATAATTACGAGCCGAGTCGTGATAAAACTTCATCGTTCGAGAACAAATGCGCCGAGTAAGTTTCGTTTAACATTTTTTTTCTATTTTTCTATTTTTACAAATTGTATTAGTATTATTTAATTTTAATTTTTGTAGCATTTCGTTGGAGCGTCGTGCGGTTCGTATACTGGGCAGACGATACGCATTGACAGCTACGGAATTTAAATTTCTCGAAATTGGAATTAACGTGGGTCCGCCGAGTTACGTGGAGATTGTCATAGGAGATCATCGGGGAAAAGAACTGATATTATCTCTCGAAACATGGAAGGGACTCTGCGAGCAACGCATAATATTCAATTCCATAATATTCAAAATCTCCTTCGGAATGACTCTCCCGACATCTACAATTGTATAAGTGTTGGACCTCTAACAGTGCGAATTCGTACGATTAACAACGCTAGACTCATAAGTCTCGAATCTTCAGATGTACGCATGATGATGGTTGAATCAACGTTACCGTATGTTTGATCTCGATAGTTGCATAGAAGTAACTTTTGATCGATTGGATAAAATTATTCAAACAGTCGATGTCAAATTTACGCAATTCTCCAATATCGCGTCCATTGTAACGGATACTAAAGAAGTATCAAATGTAATACGCGCTAGCGACGCTTTCAACAAGCATCAACTCGTCGATTGCGAGCTGGCAGCTTTAGCTTTTAGTCCATGTAATATGTAAGACAAAAATATACAGGGTGGTCCGTTTTAATCTATCGGTCGAAATAACTCCGAAGGAGATGGTTATATCAAAAAATGTTTCAGACAAAAGTTGTTTGGTTTCCAGGGGCCATAAGATGGTACCATTGGTTTGACTTTGGATAGTCATTTGTAGATGGCGCAAAGGTCACCTTAAATTTTTTAAATTGGACACCCTATATTTTACTGCATATTCTTGTAGCTTACCTCGAGAGATTTCCAAAACACTATAATAAAATATTTTTTGATTGAGTACTTTTTTGAGTTATTAAGGTTTCAAAGTTCCAATATTTTGACATAAATATCTTACAAAATATTCATTTTTCAATAATCTTACCCTAATACTTTTATGCACAGAATAATGGGACAAATCAACTGGTGTAAAGAAAAACACATGCGGCGCAATTTTTTTTAAATTTACTGCGAAGAAATTGTTTACCGTCCTTTAGCCGCCAGTTTTCTGCACGTTACCGACTCTCACCATCGGGGAGGTAGAAGAGGGTCATTTTTTTAATTTTTTTTATTTAAAAAAAATTTTTTTTTTTCATTTTTTAAAATTATATTTTTTTTTGTTAATTATTTAGTTTTTTATCCTTTTTTTTGTGTTTTTAAAATTTTTAATCTTTTTTTTGTATTTTAAAATTGTATGTCCTGTCTTTTGTTGATTTAAAACTTTTTGTGAAATTTTTTATGATCTATTGTGTGTATTAGCATTGTATGTATTGTGTGTATGATCTATTGTGTGTATCATGTCAACAATTTCAGTAAGAGTATAATCCGACATGTTTACCTCAAAGAAATTACCTACGTATTGGAAAGTATGGCGCGCTATTGGAAAAACTATCGAGTTTCTCAATTAATGTTCTCAATGAGAGTTCTGACAGTGAAATCTGACCGCAGTAATAATCTTTGAAATAAACATGTCGGATTATACTCCTACTGAAATTGTTGACATGATTATGATTTTAGGCGAAACTCAAAATAATCTTGCAGCTGCTGCACGACTTTATGCGCAACGTTTTCCGAACAGGAGACATCCAAACAGGGTATCCATTCGTGATCTGGCTGAAAGAGCTCGAGAAGGGAGAATGACACGTGAACGCCCTCATCATGAATATGATGAAAATGACGCATGTGCCATTACTGTTCTTGCATTGGTGCATATGAATCCCCATATTAGTAGCCGTCAAATACAACGAGAAACAGGCATATGTCGGTCAGTGGTGCTAAAAATTCTGAAGGCAACAAAGTATCATGCTTACCATATTGCATTAACGCAAGCATTAACACCAGCTGATATGGTAGCACGTGTTCAGTTCTGTCAATGGGCTTTGCGAAAGATTCAATGTAACAACCAATTTTTTAGGTACGTCCTTTTCTCTGACGAAGCTACCTTCCAAAGCACTGGGCATTTAAATAGACACAACAGTCATTATTGGTCAGACGTTAATCCTCGCTGGCATAGATCTATTGACAATCAACATCGGTGGTCTGTAATGGTCTGGTGTGGTATTGTAAACGGTTACTTAATTGGACCCTATTTTTTTGATGATAATGTAATTGCTGCAAGTTATTTGCAGTTCCTCAGAAATGATTTGTTAATTTAATGGAGAACGTGGATCTAGGAACGAGGCAACGGATGTGGTTCCAACAGGATGGGGCACCTCCACATTTTGCTCGCATTGTACGAGATCACTTAAATGAGCAATACCCCAATCGCTGGATTGGACGTGGTGGACCATTTCAATGGCCTCCCCGTTCACCCGATTTAACATCACTTGATTTTTACTTATGGGGGATGTTAAAAGATTGCGTTTACGCACAACGGCCGACGACGCGTGATGATATGAAAGAACGTATACGAACTGCTTGTGCAGCAATACCCCGGACTGTGTTATTACAACCAGTGGACAACTTTCATAAAAGATTAAACTTGTGTCTACAGGAAAATGGAGATAATTTTGAACAGCATCTTCATTGTTAGTTCTAAAAGGCCAAATTGTGAGAGGCAAGGGACTCACATACCGACCCGATAACGCGTTATGATCTATTGTGTGTTTTGCTAATACACACAATAGATCATAAAAAATTTCACAAAAAGTTTTAAATCAACAAAAGACAGGACATACAATTTTAAAATACAAAAAAAAAGATTAAAAATTTTAAAAACACAAAAAAAGGATAAAAAACTAAATAATTAACAAAAAAAAATATAATTTTAAAAAATGAAAAAAAAAATTTTTTTTAAATAAAAAAAATTAAAAAAATGACCCTCTTCTACCTCCCCGATGGTGAGGGTCGGTAACGTGCAGAAAACTGGCGGCTAAAGGACGGTAAACAATTTCTTCGCAGTAAATTTAAAAAATATTGCGCCGCATGTGTGTTTTCTTTACACCAGTTGATTTGTCCCATTATTCTGTGCATAAAAGTATTAGGGTAAGATTATTGAAAAATGAATATTTTGTAAGATATTTATGTCAAAATATTGGAACTTTGAAACCTTAATAACTCAAAAAGTACTCAATCAAAAAATATTTTATTATAGTGTTTTGGAAAGCTCTCGAGGTAAGCTACAAGAATATGCAGTAAAATATAGGGTGTCCAATTTAAAAAATTTAAGGTGACCTTTGCGCCATCTACAAATGACTATCCAAAGTCAAACCAATGGTACCATCTTATGGCCCCCTGGAAACCAAACAACTTTTGTCTGAAACATTTTTTGATATAACCATCTCCTTCGGAGTTATTTCGACCGATAGAACGGACCACCCTGTATAAAAGAACAAGAATAAAAAGTTTTAAATTTATTATATCGTAACATAATTTCTTTGCGTTTGCCCGTCCCAGCTTTCATGCATAGCTCCTTGCGAGAGAGTTATCATTGCCATTTGTTTATAAATTTGCATGCCTTGTAATTCAATGAGAGAGAGATAAGGATACGTCGAACGAAAAAAATATAGAATTACTTATATTGAGGATGAGGGGTGTACTGCGAAAGCGCAAAGCAGCTGAACATCGGCGCTGATATACGAGCGGTGCAAGGGTGCAAAGCATCCGAACGGCGCTGATACGTTGCAATTCTTCCTAGAAAAACATGTAAGATGATTCTGGGAGGGTGGCATTTGTTTATATTGCCAAGTACCGGAGGATTCTTACCCCTCGGGTGACGGGTATACCAGGAAGAAATTAAAAATGTTTAACGTTTGTCATTGTGCAATCGCTACACTAGTGTGGTCCTTCGATGCACAGAGAAGAATCATGGATCACTGAGTCGTCTCTGAGTTCTGATCGAGAGAAGAAGTATATTACGAAAGTAGTGTCGTTCGTATGAAACGTAGTTGTTTTATATTTAAATAAAATAAACGTTATAAAAAGCTCCTCAAAATTAACAAATTAAAATGAATAATAAAAGGCAGTAAAGAGCCAACGCAGTTGTAGGGCGTGAAAAATCTTTTACAAGACAATCAATTTTTAAGAATCCTTCTTCTTTATTCCATCAAACGTTTCGGACTCAATTCGAGCCTTCTTCAGTGATTCTGATAAAAACAAGAAACAAAAATGTCAAATAAAATCGCGACAAAAATGCAATATTAATAAATTAGCGCAAAAGAAGAGAAAGTATAGTCACATGCATGCATAGTCTATAAGAGCGACGCGACTTCGTTAGAGCCGATCCACCCAAGAAAGTCCGATGTAAGTAGCCCTCTCGACGATGCAAAACGCGAAGAGCGATGCACTAACAAAATATACATCTAATCAAAACCAGATAGGAGAAGTTAATTGCCACTGGTCAAAAATCACTTACTCGGACACGAAAAGATCGGCACAACCGACACGATCACTCAGCACGCTAACAGTCGACTAGGCCGAAAATTCAAACGGCAACGATAAAATGGTGTCAAATGATTGAACAATAACAAACAATAAACATTGAGGACAAAATCAGTCAAACAAACAACGACCCGTTAAAGCTTAGGCATGTTTTCAATTATCGTCAGACATGAAGTATTTAATTTTGAAGTATCACTTTGGAGATTCAACGCATTTTTTTGGCGCTTAATATAAATCATCTCAGATATCAATCTTTTTCCTAAAAACGCTTCCTCATCCAAAATCTCGACCTCATCAAAATCAAAAGTATGATTAAGCGCTCTATGTTCGGCAATGACAGACGTGAGATTCTTTCTATGTTCTTTGATCCTCGTTCTTAGTGAGCGTCCCGTTTGTCCTACGTAAAAGGCGTCGCAATCAGTGCAGTTAATTTTATACACTATATTGTTGCGTGAATCTTTTTGTAAGCTATCTTTACCAACTTTAATAAATTGGCGCAAATTGTTTATTCCAGTATAAGAAAGCTTAACTTTGAGACCTCTGACACAATGTCGAAAACGTTCTGATATATTCCTCAAATACGGAACATTAAAATATGCAGTCTTATCTTCTTCTCTGTCAACGTCAACCACACTCTTACCATCCATCAAACCGTTATCATATTTGTTGTTAAATCTATGAAATAGAATGTTAAGTCGGTTACTAATTGTGTGAAAAATAAGAGAGAGCGGGTATCCATTGTTCAAAAGAATGTTAACGACAAATTCAAGATTTTCCTTGTGAAACCTTGGATGAGAAAGCCAAAAAACCTTGTCTGTCAGACCAATTATTGTACCCTTCTTCTGACAAAGGGGGTATCGCGACTCAAAGTAGAGGTATCTTCCTGAGAAGGTCGGTTTATGGAACCAATTAAATTCAATGTGTCCATTTACTGAAATAATTGTGACGTCAAGAAAATTCAAACGATTGTCGACACCCTCCTCCATGGTGAACTGCAACCTCGTGTGGAACGAGTTGAATGTGTTCAAGACAATATTAAGCATTGAGGAGGCCGCCAATACGATGTCGTCGACATATCTAAAATAAAACGGAAGATCCACGGAAAAAGTCGCAATCGCCCTTGATTCTAAATCTTGAAGCGTGATCTCTGCGATAATCGGGGAAAGAGGAGAGCCCATGGGCGTGCCAAAAGTTTGCTGATAACAAACATTGAACATAAAAAACGTAGAGTTCAAAATGAAACGAACTGCAGTTACAAATTCATCGCGAGGTATCTCACGTCTGTCATTACCGAACATAGAGCGCTTAATCATACTTTTGATTTTGATGAGGTCGAGATTTTGGATGAGGAAGCGTTTTTAGGAAAAAGATTGATATCTGAGATGATTTATATTAAGCGCCAAAAAAATGCGTTGAATCTCCAAAGTGATACTTCAAAATTAAATACTTCATGTCTGACGATAATTGAAAACATGCCTAAGCTTTAACGGGTCGTTGTTTGTTTGACTGATTTTGTCCTCAATGTTTATTGTTTGTTATTGTTCAATCATTTGACATCATTTTATCGTTGCCGTTTGAATTTTCGGCCTAGTCGACTGTTAGCGTGCTGAGTGATCGTGTCGGTTGTGCCGATCTTCTCGTGTCCGAGTAAGTGATTTTTGACCAGTGGCAATCAACTTCTCCTATCTGGTTTTGATTAGATGTATATTTATTTTGTTAGTGCATCGTTCTTCGCGTTTTGCATCGTCGAGAGGGCTATTTACATCGGACTTTCTTGGGTGGATCGGCTCTAACGAAGTCGCGTCGCTCTTATAGACTATGCATGCATGTGACTATACTTTCTCTTCTTTTGCGCTAATTTATTAATATTGCATTTTTGTCGTGATTTTATTTGACATTTTTGTTTCTTGTTTTTATCAGAATCACTAAAGAAGACTCGAATTGAGTCCGAAACGTTTGATGGAATAAAGAAGAAGGATTCTTAAAAATTGATTGTCTTGTAAAAGATTTTTCACGCCCTACAACTGCGTTGGCTCTTTACTGCCTTTTATTATTCATTTTAATTTGTTTTATATTTGACTGTGAAAAAATTTGGATTTGTGTGTGATTGTAATATATGGTATATAAACAGTTAAAAGTATTGGACAAAGATAATATTTAAATTTTTAAGATTAGATTAATTAAAAGACAAATTTTATCAATACATATGTGTGGACTATAGCATATAAAATAATATTACAACAATGGAGCTGCTAACACATATAGAAGAATGGAGGCACATAATAAACCTTTTCCGAGATAGTGCTATGAAAAAATCGAACACTAAACAGATGTCGATAACACAATATGTGCGCGATCGAGAATTAGGCATACGAGGTATGTGTAAGCAACGTTTCGTCAAACAAGCAGAGGTTACTATATATGAGGATGGTTATACCGAATGGCCCGATCATGTACAACTGAAAATTTTTCGTGAAATTCGAACGATGCATGTCCTCTCGATGATGGATATGTACGGATATGGATATTGTGATGATGACGATTACTCTTATTCCGGTAAACGTAAAATTATTCGATTCATAGACTCGAAAGATGTTTGGCAATACCAATGTATTAGACACCATAGAGGATACTGCGATCCAATATTTGAATATGATAAGAATGTTTATATATATAAACAAATCGATTACAGTTGGGTAAATAGGTGTATCAATGAAGGTACATACACGCCGTGTATAAATATACGTATCTCAACGGGTATAAACCAAACGTACATAGATTTAATAATCTGGAATGATTTTGATCACAATATTAAATATAATGAGTTTATGAGAAAATGGAGAGTTGGTAATCATCATAAATTATTATTATATATAACGCGGTATTGTACACAATGTCAATCTCGTAATGTGAATGTCCGCCCGAAATTATATACGAAAAGTACGCATGGGAAAAGAAAGAGCAACAGGAAGAGACTGTACAGGTAACAAATAATTTTTGCTAATATAATTACGAAATTTGAAATATTTAAGTAATTAATTTTGGATGATTTTTTGTAGGAGAATGTTTCAGGAGAGATGAGAAATCTGAATGAAGATCAGAATGGAGATCATAATGGTGATCAAAATGAGAATCTAAATAGAAATCATAATGACGATTTTGATGTAAATTTTGATGAGCTATGGGCATCCTATACGTAACGGATTAAATTTTATATTTTTCTTATTATACTTATTATTTTAAACACGCACACACACACACACATTTTTAAAATAAATTTATATTTTAATTTAAAAAGAAAAAATATGATTTATTTACGAGCTCCCCTTTTCTTGCTCCCATTCCTTACGCTAGTTGTAAGAATCGTTGTCTCGATATTATCGTTCTCTCTCGCACGCGTTACCGTTCAAATGCTACTGTTTATATTGTTTATAAACCGAACATTCGTACACAATACTGTTTATAAACCGGGACCTGTAATATAATATTGCGATAAAACATTTAACTCGCGTTTCTCCGAAATCCCCTCCGTCCCGCGTGACGTCATTCCCCCGCGCCTCCGTAATCCCCCTCGCGCCTCACCCCCCCTGAAAGGACTTGAGTTAGAACCCGCCTTATATACCTACTATTGTAGAAATTGATACGAAATCGAATGCGAAAACTCTTCTCTTTTGAACATAAAGACATTTGCTTAGAGTTTGGCAAAAATACTTCTTATCAATAAAAAAATATTAAATATAATATTTTGTTCGCAACAATTCATATCTTATTTGATATTTTAAAGATATTCAAAAATTTCCATAATTTATTTCAAATTATTTATATGTTATGTATAATTATTTATATGTACATTTACTTTTTTTATTTATCTTTATCAATCGTGCCTGCTTCTAAAAAAAAGTTAATAATAATATTAATAATTTCTAATTTCGCAGGAACCATTAATCAACGTTTAATTCAAAAAGTTGGAATAGTTATTTGTGCAAATTGTTGCACAGATTTATTTATTATGATAAATAAATTTTAAATATGTTATTAGCCCTATTTCCAACTTTAAGTCTTCCAGATAACGCAAAAACAAATAATACTACAAATATGATTTTGAACAAAAACCAGAATTTTTTTGAAGAAATTAAAATTACTATCAACAGATTTTCAAATTTTAATAATTTTAACACAAAATCACAATTTTATTTATTGTGTTTATGTATATATAAAAAAATTTATGAAGGATTTAAAAATTTAAATTGAGGGAAATTTAAATTCATATTTATAAAAGCATATTATAGACATTCTTAGATATATCTAAAGTGATATTTATTTGCTCCTAAAATTTTTATTAAAATTTCTATTAAAATTTTTAAATTCTAATATAAAAATTAAGTCATAAAATTTGAATTTTTATGTTTTACATCTTTAATTATATATTAATTTTTACATGTTTAAATTTTTTTTGATGATGATTATTAATAGATTAGAATATTAACATTATTGAAGACGTTATTATGTGCGCATGTATTTTATATCACTTGTTTATATGTCCTAAATATTTATAGTATAATACTTTAAATAGCTTCTTTTAAAAATTAATTTAAATCAATAATCATTTTATCAAAATACCGTAGTGTCACAATAATTTTATTATAATAAAATATATAAATAATAAAATTTTATAAATAATAAAATTTGTGTTATAAGTAAAGTTATTAGTAAAGTTTTATTAGTAAAGTTGAACAATATTAATGCATAATTTTGACTTTTAAATATAAAACTTGTATTTGTATTTAAATATATACAACGCAGTATATCAAATGTTAAAGAGTAAGGGTCAATGTGCACAGAAAATGATGTTTCACGTTCCTTAAATTCTCTATTACTCATAGCATATATGTAGCATAACGGGAGAATTATGCTACAAACGCTACGCACGAGCGAGGAAGAACGAAGGAGCAAAAACACGAAACATAGTAAATTTTGTTGTACATACATTTTTATCCCTTACTCTTTAAATAAAGATAAACATTTAAATTTACTATGTCTATAATATACAGACTGTATGTACTGCATCTGTTATTATCTCTTTGACCACAATATAATATTAATATATACTGATCAACTAATATATACTAATTAACTAAATTTAATTCTTTATTTTGTGAATTTTATACGTATTAATAGCAATTGATTGATATTAACAAATTGATAATGACAGATTTTAACTATTATACAAATAAATTGATTTACTTATCTTTTAATGAAAATTTAAAATGGTTATTCTACTAAATTAATAACTAAATTTAATAATAATAAATTAAAAATTACATGTCCTTAATCATTAATTAATTGAATTATTACTAATTAATTTTTGATTAATTTAAAGCAAATTAATTAATTGTATTCTTTGCCTTCAGTATTATAAATTTTAAGAGCAGCAGATTGTGCGATTTAATAAATTAAACATGTATCATATTTAAATCAAGAAGATTTTAAAGAAAATAAAAATAAATTACAAACAAATTAGCAAATGATGGTGGTAACATATTTTTTTCTTTCATTATACAGATATTCTTGTAATACAATTGTATTATAATTACATAATTTTGTTTATTCTTAAATATAAACATTTGCAAAAAATAAAATAATATATACATTATAAATAAATCAATCATATAATATTTTAACAATGATATATTATATCAAATCATATAATTTTTTATTTGCTAGATATATTTACTATTATATGTATACATTTACACGAAAAATCTGGGTATAACTGAAATTATGGTAACAGAAAATACACAAATATCTAAAGGAAATGAAGAAAAAATTTTTGCCCAACATAAGAAATTAATTTATAACACTAAAACATATGAAACCTACATTTCTTTTCCATATGATTTATCACGAGGATATCACACTCAAAACATGAAGTTTATTAGACTTTTAGCTGAAAATGGAAGCTTTAGAACTTTTTACATAAATCAACAATATAATAGAGTGTGAGATATTTTTCAAACATTAAATGATTAGCTATACAGGGTGTCAATTTTCGACTTTAACGAAATAAAGAAATAGATTGGCTCAAATTAAGAAGAAATGACATATGTTGTTTTGGGATTGTCGCAATAATTAACGAAAAATTAAATAAAGAAAATCGGCTAATCTGCGTAAGT
The DNA here is from genome assembly GCA_030586385.1 of Camponotus fellah. NCBI lineage: Eukaryota > Metazoa > Arthropoda > Insecta > Hymenoptera > Formicidae > Camponotus > Camponotus fellah. The sequence goes on from JAPIVC010000448.1 coordinate 41,035, forward strand.
AGAAGCACGCGGTGACGAGAATCGTCCCACTGTAATCCGATACTACGAGCGCGGCGAAGCAGTGGGCGGGTCGCTCTCCGAAACATGATGGTGGTTTACGATATATCGCAATACCGCACCAAAAAATGACTCGTCCTTTTAGTGGCGAGAAAATGATGCGATATCATTTCCACACCATCTTGTGGTAGATAGCATGGTGCGCTTTTTTATAGTGGATTCCCCAGGCCTATTCCACTCTCAATTTGAAAATTATTCAAAATGCCATTACTGTACGCTGAATGTATCGCAAATGTAAAAAATTGATGGTGACAGTACTTTTTACAAAAATTGATTCGTGAAAATCCCTCGATAAAATGTATTGCACGATGATGATGATACGACGATAAAATGCTTCAAGAATCCTTTCTTCATCTCGTACGAAGACACACTGCTGGTTATTTCGATATTATGCACGACACCTAGTTTCACATATTATTGCACAACACGTAAATAGTGCCACTTGGTTTTCGTGACGCCAGGAAAATATTTCATACAGGCCGCGCGATAGTATTTCCCGCAGCCGTATGCCACAATCATATTCGTATATTCCTCCAGAGTATACTTCATTTTCACTGTTAATTTACTACGCAAACACAAGATTTTTATTAAAACGTCTTAGCTCTCGCACGCTGTTACCAGATTGCATACGCCAGCAGCACGCAACTACAGCTGACAGCTGAGCGGACATGTAAGTGTAAGTGTACGTGTGAGTTCGACGCCTGCGCACTATAATTGTCCGCTCAGCTGTAGTTGCTGCTGGCGTACGCAGTCTGGTAACAGCGAGAGCTAAGCCGTTTTAATAAAAATCTTGTGTTTGCATAATAAATTACAGTGAAAATGAAGTATACTGCAGGAATATACGGATATGATTGTGGCATACGGACTAGCGGGAGAAAATATTTATCGTGCGGCCGCAATTTACATGAAATCATTTTCCGGGCGTGCACGAAAACCAAGTAGCCGTACAATTTTACATGTTGTGCAATAATTATGTGAAACTGGGTATCGTGCATAATATCGAAATAACCAGCAGTGCGTCTTCATTCGAGATGAAGAAAGGATTCTTGAAACATTTTATCATCGTATCATCATGTGCAATACATTTTATCGAGGGATTTTCAATCACGGATCAATTTTTGTAAAGGTACTGCCACCATCAATTTTTTACATTTACGATACATTCAGCGTACAGTAATGGCATTTTGAATAATTTTCAAATTGAGAGTGGAATAAGCGTGGGGAAACCAGTATAAAAATGCGCACCATGCTATCTACCGCAAGGTGGTGTGGTAATGATAGCGCATCATTTTCTCGCCACTAAAAGGACGAATCATTTTTCGGCGCGGTATTGCGATATATCGCAAACCACCATTATGTCTCAAGGAGCGACCCGCCCATCGTTTCGCCGCGCTCGTTGTATTGGATTACAGTGGGACGACTCTCGTCGCCGCGCGCTTCTACTCACGCAGATTGGCCGATCTTCTTTATTTCGTTAAGGTCGAAAATTGATGGACATCCTGTATATATATATATATATATATATATAATATATACAGGGTGCTATATATATATATATACGCGCGCGTGTGGTGTGTGTGTGTGTGTGTGTGTGTGTGTGTGTGTGTGCAAGGTGTTCCGAAATTACACCCATATACATTATATATATATATATATATATATATATATATATATATTGGGACGCTTGGCGGTCCGTCACAAGGATCGCGAGATCCGACCGGAAACACTTTTGGGCCCTCGTTCTCCCTTGATTTAGGGAGAGAGAGCGAATATGGGAGGCGAGGATAGACTCGCCTCTCGAGCGAAAATTTTGTTTGCGTGATTTATTAGAGTAAAACTTAGCGATTGTGAGGATGGACATTGACGGGATCTCATCCGATGACTCGACCCGGCGTAGAAGACCCAGCTAAAGGAAGTTCGGGACGAGCGGAGGCGCCGATTAGGAAGAGAACGCCGAGCTAAGTATTCTTACCCGCCCTATAAAATTTGCAACACCTATTTCAAACTGTCGCTGCCGCCCCTGTAAATCTCCGTATAACCAACAGGTACAAGGAATAATAGCGAGGATCCCGAAAACGGAGCCAGCTCGGCCGAATTCAGCGCTACCAAGAAATCGGAGAAAGATATCGGCGAGCAGTTACCGGAAGGAAACCTCCCACTGAGCTGCAGCAAAAGAATTAGGAAAATTCCGAGAGGAAACGGGGTGCGACAGGCGCAAATACGGCCGTGAAGGCCGCAGGAACAATTGAGGCCCGCGACGATCCTGAGGGTTGCGGAAGCGCCCAAGGGCCTATTTACAAATTAATTGCCGGCGCGATTCCGACGGGCCTCCCGCTCGTCACTGTTCGGCGGACCTGCGTGAGAGTACGACGGCCCAAATATATCGATTACTAGTGCGGATGCCGAGAGCGTCGAGGATCTACAGGAGTCACCGGTGAGACGAACGTCGACTTCCTCAGGCCGTTTAGTAGAATATCAGGTAGAGTTAGCCCGAACAGAGTCCGTGCCGAATTGTTGCCGTCTTAGAGTCTTTTATTCGCGTTATTGATAATTGCGCAGTAGAGACGGCCGGCCGACATTCTTTGTTCGAGCTACAATAATATTAAAGCCCTCTCTCCCGGTTAAGCGCCGACAGTCATTTTTGTATTTTGTAATGATTAATGTAATATTGCGAAATTCTGTGTTTAGTAATTTTTCGATTTGCGAACTCACACACAAAGGCGATTGCGATATTCGATAGCCGACGATTGCGTTGCGGCATCGACTCGCGTATCCCCGCGGCGTGAATCTCCCGATATTTTGTTATAGTTTATCGTTCGTGTTTTTGAGATTTATATTACCGATTATTGTTCGCGTTTGCGTCCGATCTTTTATATTGTAAGATTATTCAGTCAAGTGTGCCTGTATTATCACTCAAGGTTTATCTTTGTCTAACTCACGTTTATTAGAGTCGATTCTCTCGCTTTTGTATTTGACCAGTTTATTTATCGTTATTATTAACATCTTGGATTTATAACAGATGAACGTCAGTAATCGAAACTATCATCGCGGCATAAATAATCAATAATTTAATTTGAATTTGTGACTGCCGAGGCTCTATTACGTCTCGCGTAGCGCAAATTCCGAGACTTTTTATGTTGCTTCTTATATCGAGTAACACGTGATATCGCGATGATCACGTTCGAAAACCGGCCCGTCGCTGCCGGTAAATATCATTCAAATCGACTATATTATCTGAAATAAAACGTGAATCTGTCTTACATCGACCATTGTCGGTTATGTGATCTTTGTTAAATATATTTTTTTTTTTTTTAATTTCTTTTTTTTTCATGGTCCCTGTTTTTCCTCTCCCCCCTTGTGCGTTATCAAAACGGACCGCCCCTCTTCCATCCGAGACGGGGCTAGCCGAGCGTCCGTCGCGATTACCTTTTTTGAGTGTTTGTAAATTTTTATTGCGTATGGTCAGTATTGTTTCTGGTTTTAGAGTGGTGCGAATTATCGCACCTGGCGCCCAAACACTTCCGAAATACATTTTTAGTAAAAATCGCGCCGAAGGTGTGCCGTGGGCCAACGACATCGGTCCTAATTAATTTCTTGCCCAAAATAAAATTAACGGTCACAATATATATATGTGTGTGTGTATATATATATATGTATATATATATATATATATGTTGTGTGTGTGTGTTTATAGTGTGGTTATAGTGTATATGCTTAAATGTTTTTTCTAATTTCTTTTTATTTTTTTTCAGAAATTACTGTCCAACTGTATCACATAAGAAATTTTTAGTACTTTATTAAAGACGATATATATATATATATATATATATATATATACGTAATAATTACGTATATAATTATATCAAATATAAATGTTTTAATTTCAATTATATTTCTATCTCTATTGTAAAATACTTAATTTAAGAAATAAAAATTTTAATTATATTCAATTTGAGTTAATATTTGTAATTTACATAGATGAAATGTGATTTATAGATAATATTTTCGAATAAATATTTTTTCACTTTTTAAGTACTCTTTTAATTTCAACATCAATATGATTTATATTATATTAATATTAGTCATAGTTTCAATTATTTTTATTACATAAGTGCTACAAGTTCTGATACCAGATTGTTTGATTGTATTTGCTACATCAATCAAATTGTTACAACAGATAAAATTTACATTCCTATGGCCTCAATTCAATCGTCATATCACTGATCAGATATTTATTTCTATGATGATATTTCTTTGATAAAAACAGAGGAAAGGATATAATAAATATTTTTCTGCGTCAACCACATATAAAAATGATATGCCAATTGAATCATATAGTTAAGGCTGCTCTAATACTTACAATTAGCAAATAGCAAGTCACACGTCACATGTTACAAAATGTTAATAACAGAAAGAAAAAAATTATGTCATAAATAATATTAATTCTAATAAAGATACAAGAAAACATTTTATGCAAATATATATAGTAATTCAAAAAACAAAATTAAGAGGGACTTTCTTTCTAAATCATTAAAAATTATTAAAACAATATCTTATTTTACAACTTAAAGCTAAAACTAATTACTAATAACAAGCTAATTATATTTTATAATATTTTACACAATATCAAAGAGAACAAAAAAAAGACAAAATTAAAAGAAAATTTAAAATAAATAAAAAATAAATCCGATAGATAAATTTAACCTATAATAATGTAATCATTCTATAACATAGTAATGGTATAATAACTACGTAGTTACGTTATTTTTATTTTACTCGACAATATATCTCTTGACAATATATCAGTGTATCACTTTTCATGTTTTTCTAATATTATAATTTAGCATTGTAATGCAACGAGAATAAGGCAGATTATCCTCGAACGGTCATCTTTGCAACTTTAGCGGCGTTTAAACATTAAAATGTTTGTAAATTTGTTAATTTTATTTATAGCAAGCAAAATATGTTTTTCTATTTTAATGTATATACATTTACCTTTAGTGTCTTACATTTCTCTCTAATTACATACTTTTTAATTTTTTTTTTTTGATTCAACTGATTACAGACTGGATTCTGCAAAGCACATATGAATTTTCTCATAAATGATAGAAAAAAAACGTGAAGAAAAAAACAAGCCAAAAGGCAAGACGTTCCTCGAAAGACTGCCCCGTAGCAGATTACCGACACCAACTGTGAAGGCCGACTCTCATCTGACCAATTACATCAAAGTTCTGACAAAATTTCAGTGATTGGTCAGATGAGAGTCAGTCAGTCTTCACAGTCGGTAGTCTGATACGGGCTGTGATAAACTGATTGGCTATTGCGTTTTCTTTTGCCGCGCGGCAAGCATTTCCGCGTCCAGGATCCCATTGACTTCTATCATCGACATTTAAAATGCGTTCCGTTTCGCATATGAAACACGCATTTATTGCACATGATGCGCGCATTTATTTATAGCATACGTTACGTATACTATAGACAAATGAGCACATCATGCATTTTATGCACGAAATGGAACGCAATCTTAGAATGGACTGAGCATCGCGACAGCCAAGCGCACATCCGCTATCGAAAGAGAGATACTACATCTGAAGCCTATGTCTGTCTCTTTTACTTGCTCTCATTAATTATTTTCCTTTTACATCCTCTGGAAATAACCAATAAGATGCTAACAAAAGAGACAGACTAGACCTCAGATGTAGTATCTCTCTCTCGAAAGCGGGCGCGCTTTTGGGTGTCGCGATGCTCAGTCCATTCTAAATGTCGATGACTTCTTCTACAGCTAGAACGTTAAAGCCATGTTTATACGTAAAGCGTAATCTACAATGAGACTTTAAGACGTAAGACTTAAGAAATTAACCAATCATATTCATGATTCTTTTCTAAACTCAATTGTGATTGATTTATTTCTTAAGTCTTACGTATTAAAATCTCAATGTAGACTACGCTTAACTGGTAATTTATGGTCGTAAACTGTAAAAAATTGACCAATTATATTCGATCATTTTTCTTACACTCAACTGTGATCGATTACGAAAATGACCGATCTGGCACTGATACTCCCTTTACGCTATTATCAGATTCCTCTCGTAAAATGCTCTGTCTATAGAAATCAATGGTATTGATTGGCTATAAGATAGAGAAGTTCTCAGGTCTCTAGAAACTTTCTATAGTCCTCAACCTCATAATCGCAACCTTCCTATGATTCGATTATGATTGGTCGATTCATCTACTGCTTACGTCTTACTTCTTAGACTGATTGAGCGGAAATCTGTAGCAGAATAGAACGCGCGAAATCAATCACAACCATTCTTTTCATGCCATTTCATGATTGGTCGCGCTGGTTCCGTTCCACTACAAATTTCTGCTCAATGGGATGTCGGCCTTATGCTAAGATTTCATAAATGCGGTGAGCTCCGGCAAATGCTGGGGCGAATCAGGAGCCAGGCACCAATCAGGAGCCAGACGCAAGTCGAATCCGGCAAGCGCCGGCATGCCGCAACCGTACTGCGTTGAGATCAAAATATTTTAATTTTTCTGCATTATCGCACGCCATTCAGCTAAAGTCGAGAATCATGAGAATATCAGAGATTTTCGGAATGTTTACAGAGTGACGTTGTAGGTGTCGTATGAAACCATAAAGTTTATCAATAGTTCGTCAAATATGGAATATAATTCTGAGGACGTTAATGAACTAATCATTCATTACGTTAAAAGTCGCCCGCAATTATGGGATTTTAGAGATAAACAATATAGAGACAACGTTTTAAAAAAAAATTATGGTCTGAAGTGGCTTAGGAACTTAATGTAACTGGTATGTATTGTTTAAAAATCATTTCTAGTGTCTCTATAAAAAAAATGTATTATAAACTTCTAATCCTTATCGAAGAATATTAATTAAAAATATAAATTAATAGAATAAAGTTTTTTTACTTTTTATTATAATATAAATATAATACTATATACTTGAATCAATGCAAATATTTATCAAAATAAAATAAAATTAACTTCTAAAATTGAATTAATTTATAAATATGTATACATTATTATAGTATTAACATAAAATTCTGATTAAATTTAACAGATGAGTTTGAAGAACCGATGGAGGAATCTTCGAGATCAGTACAAAAGAGAAGAAAAAATAATAATAAAAAGTGGACAAGATGCTGTTCATATTTCTCCATGGCCACTCATTGAAAGTTTAAGTTTTGTCAAACGTAGTAGAACCTCGCACGTAAGTTTTACTTTTTCCAAATGTAAAGTTATTATGATCTTGTTGTAGTTATAATAGCATAGCAAAAATCATGATGTTAGTTTAATTATCATTTTAATGATGATTGTAATTATCAATTTCTCATTTTAATAAACAATATTCTCTTATGTAAACTAATTTTTGTTTTAACTTTTTAATTAGAATTGTAACGAATTACCAAAGCATAGAACCCTTATCACCATCTCACCACTCGTCGCCAGCACTAGCAGAAACATTTGATACGGAAGAATATGTACATAATATGAATAATACACAAGAAGAGTTTCAAGATAAATTAAACAAAAATAACAATATTTATAAATAATTTTGCAAACACAGTAAAATTCCTTGTACAATTTATTTTATATGTATCATATAGTTTGGAGCCGAGATGTACAAAAGTATGGTTTAATGTCATATAGTACATACTTTAATTAACATTTCATTACATTTTTTAAACATTATATGTAATTAACATTTTATAACATTTTTTTAAACATTATTTTACAGTGGACAATCCGTGGGATAATACAGAGCAAATAGGACAAACAGAATTTTCTTCACCGCATCTTTTAAGTACACAGTCTCGTTCTAATAGTGCCTCGCGTCGTCCTAATAGTGTCCCGCTTCGTCCTATTAATATTTTGCTTTATCTTAATAGTGCCTCGCCTCGTTCTAATAGTATCTCGCCTCGTTCTAATAGTCGCCTCGCCTTGTCTTCAGAAGGCTACATCTCATACTGTGAGTAGCCATTCTCAACAAACTCAAACTCAATCTGCAAAACGATAGATTAAGGTACTACTGGCGCTATCGAATGCGATCATGTGTTCGATTGAAGAATGCGGTAAACATAATAAACATTTAACATATTAATATTATTATTGCCGCAACCTACTATGACGAAAAACTGTTTGCAGTCGCCGAGTAATTATCGTCGCATTATCGCGTCATCGCGTCGTGTAGTAATGTGTCTGCGCATGCTTCTTTTTACTTCCGACTGCTGCCAACCTACGGTTGGCAAAAAGACGGAGGGAGTATGCGTTTCACCGAGCTCGGATCGGTAGTTACCAATTTACTCGATAACAATAATATAGTTCGGTGTCATCTTTTGCACATAAATTTTTTATTAACTAAAGGTGGTTTGAAACATATAATTATCATTCTTTATTCTATTAATAAAAATCGGAAAAACAATATTTCGTCTATACGTTCTCTCATTGGCTGCGAGCGGAACTAAGAAGCAAAAATGATTCACCAATGAGATTCATTCTAAGCATGCGTATCATCCGTATGTTGGTAATGGACATCTCGAAGTAGTGCCGCGGATTGACATAACCTTATATGTCAAAATATTGTTGTATATTGAATATATATGTTAAAGTATTATTGTTGTGCAAGTTTTATGAACATGGACATTGAAGAAAATATTCATAATCACGTAAGCTTTCTGTCTTTCTATTGTTAATAATAATTATTTGCAGCAAAGTCATAATAAATAATGTAATATAACATAATATGAAAGAGTATAATCTTCTGTGTGGAAGATTTTTTCTCATATTATATTATATTATTGTTGTATTATTTATTTATAATAATTATGTTTTTTTGCAGCATAGTCATAATAATAAATAATACAACAATAACATAACATGAGAAAGAATCTTTTGCGTAGCCACATAATTATAATTATATAGTATTTCTGCAAACATAGAAGTTTATATATTTGTTGCATTGCCAAGAATCATTGAAGAAATATCATATAATCATAATTATATGGCTATGCAGAAGATTATTTATTCTTGCATTATGGTATATTATTTATGTAAAATTTTATATATTTGTAGCGTAGTCATAATAATAAATAACACAACAATAATATAACATAATATGAGAGAGCATCTTCTAGCTACATAATTATGATTATATAGTATTTCTGCAATCATAGAAGTTTATATATTTGCTGCATAGCCAAAAATGATTGCAAAAATATAATTATATGGCATAATCATAATTATATGGTTACGCAGAAGATTATATTCTCTCATATTATGTTATATTACATTATTTAAAAAATAATTATTATTAATAAGTAATACAACAATAATATAAAAGAGTTCATCAAATCATAAAGGTATAATATAAACGTTAATAAAAAGGTATAATATAAAATAAAAAAAAAGTTAATAATATAAAATAATAAAATAAAAAGTAAATGAGAAAGTAAAAAAAATGTTTAAAAGTAATGTTAATTAAATAATAATAAATAAATATAATAATAAAAAAAATGTTTAAAAAAAACTTCCAACTGCTGCCAACAAAAATTATATTTTAATAATTATAAAAAAATTATATATAAAAATAGGAACAAAAAAAATTAATGAAAAAAGTATAATATAAAATTTAAAAAAAGTTAATAATATAAAATAATAAAATAAAAAATAAATAAGAAAAATCTTTAAAAAAAATGTTTAAAAAAAACTTCCAACTGTTGGCAACAAAAGTACATTTTAATAATTATAAAAAAATGCATATATAATAAATAAATAAATAAAAATAATAAATAATAAAAAATAAGAACAAAAAAGTTAATAATGTTACGTCCCGGCAGGACCGCGGCTCTGATGAGTGCTCGGGCCTTGTGCCGGCCTGGTCGCCTTTTTCAGGGGCTAGACCCTGGGGATACGCCTGCGACTAGGCTACCCGAACGACGGATCCCCTTCGGTGTAGGCGGGCGAACCGAACAGAGAGCGGGTATTACCGATAGCCAGTGAGTTATCGGTAATCGCGGTGTCGGTAAAGAATCCGTTTCATCGATCGTTGGGCTTCCCTAGGAGATAATGGAAGGGGAGTTTTATCGGTGCACTTGTTGTGGCGGTTAGGGGAAGTCTCGAACAATGAAGCTGGCGGGGATCGTACCCCCGACGCAGACCTTAATGGGATCGGGTAAAGAACAGTAATTAATGCCTTGTTGTCGCAATTCTCTGGCAAATCGGATATATGCGGCGATGCACTGGTCGCAATCGAACGGGAAAAAGGTTGCGAGGTTGCGTGAGCAGGCGATACAATAAACCCCGGCGTAGGTACTATTGTCTATAGCCAAGTGGGCGTTGAAGCGTGCGTATGAATCTTTATTGATATTATTAGAATTGACGAAGCAGTAGGCGCAGTAGGGTATCAGGTGTACCCTGTGAGCGAACCCGGAGACGTAAGTGCAACGTATGTTCGCGAGTCGGTCGTATATTTCGTCGTGTGGTCGTTCTGAATTCATGTGGACGCAGGTTATTCGAATTTGAGGTGAGGGAACAAATGAGACGAACAAATTCGCAATAGTTCGATTATTTATTCAACCATTTTAGGTCAGTTGTCATAAACGTAGGTATCCTCTCGCAGGTTGCTTCGGGAACTAGTGTCGGTCATAAAAGGTGGAACTCCAGGAGGGTCGGGGCAATAAAACCCAGGTAAAGGGTTAGCCGGCCCGGGCGACCCTTGCCTCTTCCGTGAGCAATAAAAGTGAAACGCGCAAGTGTTCCTGGTTTCAGAGATCGTATTTCAGCGCGTTCTGCTGAATTCGGAATGTACAAATTAATCTAATATTATTGGTTGGTCCGCGGAGCCCCAATGATCGGGAGTACTGGCGCCGTATTCAGTATGGAGGACTTCCGCGCGGATCTCGAGGTAGCGCTTCTTCCGGGGGTCTCCGGGCGGGTAGTTTAAAGGCGGCAATGATGGGTTATTATCCACGGTTAACAGGTCACGTGGCCACCGGGAGTATTCGATTGTTTTTATACGAATATCCTTCCTTGGTGGGTTAGGTTTCTTTGATTGGCACCGTGAGTCAAAGTATGCTTCGTATTCCGCGTCGAGGTAGTTGCGTTCTGTCCCTAGGTATTCGCTGTCGGCTTTGGTCACGGGGGCGTACTTGAATTTGTAATACAGGTTACGCGCGCAAAATTTGTGTCCGCCTCTCCTTGTTTTGGGCATCTACAGAAAAGATCGAATTAACAAATGCCTGGGTTCAACTTGTGAAGAGCGGTAGGGATAGTCGGAAATAACGTGCAGATTGTTAGCACCGGAATACCGACCCTTGGGATGGGAGTGCCGAGTGTGCAGAGTATTAGCACCAAACGGCGGGATTTATAGGCGATAATAACCGCGTAACAGGCACCGTATTATCACTGTCGCCAGGTGGTCGAAACCAGGTTTTTAATGAAGTCGCAGAGTGCCAATGAAAGGAGATGCGTACGGGGTTAAAGGTATTCAGTCTCAACACTATGTATTACGTTTTAAAGATATATTTTAGTCCACTTACATTGATGGATTTACAAATACAGGTCGTTCGAGAGCTATCGGCGCGGACACGGGTGGTGTGAAGTGATGATCGCAATAGCAACGCAGCCGGCAAGGGTAACGCAGTCGGGTGTCGTTGGAAATAGTAGGTGTGATCGGAGGTAGCAACGCACAGAAATAGTAATACTGCTAAGGAATAGGATTAGTGTCGCGAGTCAAGGAGCACTTCTGGAAGAGAAGTGGCTCGATTGACGTCTGAGATAGAAGTGCTGATTTTTGGGACTGTCTCGGGGTCCCTTGGTTTGCGTAGGTCAGGAAGGGGTTGAGCTGATGGGGATGTTTCTAGAGTAGGGGTGTGTCCAGAGTGGGGGTGGTTTTGGCCGTCTGGCGGAGTATTCGGGAGTCAGGTCAGTAAGAGAGGTAGTTTTTTGGTTGGGTGTCGATAAGGTAGTAGCTCGCTGTGTCGGGAGTTGGTATTACTTATTGCTGGTGGGTAGACGGTTAGCCCAAGGGAAAAAAATTGCGCGGGGGACGTAACAATAAAAAATAAAAAGTAGAAAAATATAAGCTTCAAAAAGTTTGAAAAAAAAAGTTTTTAACAAAAAAAAACTCCCAACTGCTGCCAACAAAAATACATTTTAATAATTAGAAAATAATAAAAAAATAAGAACAAAAAAGTTAATAAAATATAAAAAGTAGAAAAATATAAGTTTCAAAAAGTTTGAAATAATATCTATTTGTAAATATTAATACATTTATTAACAATTATATTAATTAACTTCAAACTATTATTAAATATTACATTTAAAAAATTATGCATATATATGAGAAGTAATTATTCTTATTTCAATTTATTCTTATTTGAATTTATTCTTTTCACATATTTAGCGTAATATGATTTACAAAGGCTTAAGATTTTAAAGTTAAATAATACTAACAAATTACTTTGTTACATTGTAATTATTATTAATTCTATATATTTTCAAGAGCAGTCGGGAGACGCCGCGATAAATTTAAAAACATACGCGCACACATAGACACATTCATGTATTCACATCGAACACACCTAACGCGGTGTCTCCCGACTGCTTATTATTATCTTATTCGATAACTTTTGATGTATTACTGTAATTGCTTGAAAGGGAAATGAATTTTCCAATAGATCGTACATTCTCAAATTTAACGTAGATATCACGTTGTACTCAAGTCCCACATAACTCACTGGATCGACCGGTGAGTATGCATAAAATGCATTTTCCCCTCTCTCGTAAAAAAAAATTACAGGTGAGTGAGCGAATGAAAGAGAGAGAGAGAGAGAGAGAGAGAGAGAGAGAGAAACATACAGACAGACAGACAGAGAATGTATGTGCTCGCGTGTCTGTATGTGTATAGCGAAGTCGTGTGAAGTTAGCCCCCCAATATTAAAAAATTCAATATTTTCTTTTTGCAAACGTTTGCTCATTGTTTGCCCATCAATGCCCCGTTGGAATTTTAGTTTGCCCCCTTTTAATTTAAAAATTATAAGCAACTCAATTTTGGGGGGGCCAACTCACGTTAGCCCCCCAATATTAAAAAATTCAAATTTTTTTTTGCAAACGTTTGCTCATCGTTTGCCCATCAATGCCCTGTTGGAATTTTTGTTTGCCCCCTTTTAATTCAAAACTTATAAGCAAATCAATATTGGAAAATTCAAAATTTTCTTTTTGAAACATTTGCCTACGAATATCCCGTTGGAATTTCCTCCCTCCAGTTAAAAAAATCATACGCAATTAAATTTTAAGAAAGGTATTATTTTCGCTCTCGTTTATTCGTTTAGAATAAAATTTTTGTATGTCACAAGTTGTCAAAATTTATAATAGGCATTAGCTTTACCCAAGGTGTACAACGTGGATGTTGCTCGGTGGGATTTACTCTTGTGTTTGTGTGTGCGTATGTGTGTAGGTGTGTAGGTATGGGTGTTTATGTGTTGTGTGTGTTTGTGCATTTATTTTTTTTATTTTTTATTTATTTTTTATTTATTTTTTTAATTTTTAATTTTTTATTATTCTTTTTTAAATTTTTTTATTTATTTGACTTATATATTTAGTGTGAAATTATTAAGTATCTCTTTCATTTTAATTTGATACTTTAACATATAATTGCTGGTCGAACTAGCGTGTTTGATAGGGATCCATTTGGAATTATATCTGCTTTAAATTTTAGATCATTATGTTGTTTCCATGATCCAGTTACTGTTTTGCAAAAAGCAATATAATGGCCAATGCCATTTTTTATTTCAGATGGAATAAAATGTACGATACCTATTAAAACATATTTAACATTTTTTATTATAATGGAGTGTGGTATTTCAGATAGAGGCATTTCAGATGAAAATCCGATATCTATTTCAAGCATATTGATAAAAGGATGTTCTGTATCAATTAACAGATATGGGCCTGGCTCTCTAGATTCATATCCGTAACTCTTGCAGGAATCACAATAAACTTTCTTGTTTGTTATTGAAAAATATTTATTAAGACTTTTCTCTAAACCAATTTTTAATCCTTCAGTTAATATCGGTTGTGAATCTATTTGCAGCACTGGTTCAATAATTTTAGAACTAATTTTACATTTTTTACAGTTGAACTCATTAATTGTACTTGGTATATCATGTAATAACTTTAAAATTAAATTCGATATATTATATGAACAATCCAGTGTGTTTGTCAGAGATTTATCAAGAACTTTAGACAAGCAAAGTGCTCTTTTAATGTACCATTTGCTTGTAGTTTTATTTAGTGCATAGTCAGTAACTAAATGAAAAAATTCAGAACCGGAAAATTCTGTTTTCACACATCTTTGATATACAATATAATCCGAGTATCCATTAACTATTAGTTCAATAAGTGAATCGAATGAGCAGGTATTCATAACTTGAACTTTTACTTTTTCTATTTTTACAGGAGCAAGTAAATTGCCATTTTATATTATCATATTCTTCCGTTTGCGTAAAGGACGATTATGCATTAAAGTAACATTTGGACAAGCCTGTAAATACTTTCCTCTTTTAGACGGAATCATTTTGTCATGCTCACTAGGCTTCCTTATATTCTGTCTGCGCCAGTTTTCTTCTTCTTGTAAATATTGCTCTGAAAGTTCTGGAACATCATTCATATTTTCTGATAACTCAACTACTTTTGTCGTAAAAATAGAACAATCATGAAACCTCATGTATATTTAAAACCGCATTATGGTATAAGCAACACGTTCAATTTTACATGTGGCTATAATTGAACGAATATGTTTTATGATAAAGAGCCTAGCGGAGTAAGCATGTAAAATCTACCCTTGATCATACAGAGCTGACAAGTTAATATCACAAGTTAGTACCAATATGATAAAACTTTCCACCAAATATTATTTTAAAAAATTCATTTTTTTAGGAGTTATGGAGGGAGAAAGTAAAATCAAAAATGTATTTTTCTCGAAAACCACTTGACCGATTTTGATGAAAAAAAATATATGTTATGTAGATTAATAAAACTAATTAACAAAAAAAATTTCCAAAATGTTTGCCAAAAAAACACCAAAAAAAATTTTTTAATATTTTTTTTGAGGGTGATATTTTAAAAATA
This sequence comes from Camponotus fellah, assembly GCA_030586385.1. NCBI lineage: Eukaryota > Metazoa > Arthropoda > Insecta > Hymenoptera > Formicidae > Camponotus > Camponotus fellah. The sequence continues at coordinate 56,245 of JAPIVC010000448.1, forward strand.
CCATTTCGAAATTTTTACGAAAATTTCTCTTAAGTGTCCACTATAACATACATTTTTTTCAAATTTTTTAAAATGATGGAACATAGTAAAAATACGAAAATCGTAAGCGTCGTGTCACTCCGGCTTAAGTGTAGTGCCATTCCGCGTTGCGGATGTTCAATGTGACTTTAATAGCACATATGTACGTCTGCAATTAACCTATAATATGTATACTTTTTAGTTTTTATAGTTTCCAGAGTTTACGTGGAGGTTGCAGTACGGTTTTAAACTCCTTTTCGGGGTGGCTTTTTTAACGTGAGTCCCTTCGCCTTTCACTATGTTTCCGTAAAATTGGGGTGGCTTTTTTAACGTGAGTCCCCTCTTCTTTCACTACACCTACGATTTATTTATGGTAATCTTCTTCACTATCACTGTCTATTATTGGACTGTTATTTGTTTTTCTTAAACAGATCGCTCAATATTTCTGCTGGTTTCAAAATTTTCTATACAGCTATATACAGGGTGAGCCATTTTAATTAACACGCAATTATTTCGGAAACAAAGCATTTTAGAGAAAAATGTTTCAGACAAAAGTTTTATGGTTTCGAGGGGGCCATAAGATGGTATCATTGGTTTGACCTGAAGAGTGCTTGCTTTGTTTCCGAAATAATTGCATGCGTTAATTAAAATGGCTCATCCTGTATCTTGCATGAGATAAATAATATATAATTGCGGCAATATGACAGCAGCATCCAATTGTTCGTAGCCCATTAGCACATTCACATGCGTAATGTGTTACTCCAAAAATTCCTGTGCTGTTAGGTGTATACCTTAAAAAACATCGGTATTTTGTGCGAGAAACGTGTCGAGACTGAATTTCAACTTTAAGCACATTTTTCTCATTTTTTACGAATTTGATTTTAGTGAAGAAGATTAAATAAATTGTAAGTGTAGTGAAAGGCAAGGGGACTCACGTTAAAAAAGCCACCCCGATAAGGAGTTTAAAACCGTACTGCAACCTCCACATGATAAACTCTGGAAACTATAAAAATTAAAAAGTATACATATTATAGGTTAATTGCAGACGTACATATGTGCTATTAAAATTACATTGAATACCCGCAACGCGGAATGACACTGCACTGTACTTAAACCGGAGTGACGCGACGCTTACGATTTTCGTATTTTTAACTATGTTCCACCATTTTAAAAAATTTGAAAAAAATGTATGTTATAGTGGACATTTAAGAGAAATTTTCGTAAAAATTTCAAAATGATACCTTTAAAATATCACCCTCAAAAAAAATATTCAAAAATTCAAAAAAATTTTTTTAGTGTTTTTTGGCAAACATTTTGGAAATTTTTTTTCTTAATTAGTTTTATTAGTCTACATAACATATATTTTTTTCAAAATTGGTCAAGTGGTTTTCGAGAAAAATACATTTTTTGATTTTACTTTCTCCTTCTATAACTCCTAAAAAAATGAATTTTTTAAAATAATATTTGGTGGAAAGTTTTATTATATTGGTACTAACTTGTGACATTAATGTCAACTCTGATCAAGGGCAGATTTTACATGCTTACTCCGCTAGGCCCTTTATCAATCCTAAGAGATTTACTGTCGTCGCACAGTATAATGTTTTTTTATTTCACTGAAATATGATTCAGATCTCGCTGAACTTGCTATAGCGTAATTTGTCTTGCTGCATTCAGACATTATGTCCACAAAACATAATAACGACACAATCGCATAAAATGTTTTGCGAATTCTGGAGCGTAATAAGGATTGGGTCGCATTAATGTACGCGTTTTTTCAGCTATCAATTTAGCGTTATCGTATATTTTTATTAATTGTGGACAATCAAACTCTTCATTAAGATCTGTTAATTCAGTGGATTCTGTAGAGGTATTTATATCATTGTTTATTTCTTCATCCAATTTTATTGAAAATGTTTGAATTGCGTTTAAAAGAAAAGTTTCTTGTTTTTCACAATCAGTCTCACTGTCATCACATTCACTTAAACAAACTATAAGAACGGTTGACATTTTTTCAAAATCTGAACTATATTTGCAAGTTGTCATAAGACCAATACACCGAACATAGAAATCTTTAATACGTGGAACTTTGTCATTGAAACACTTCCACTTCGTGATCATTTTTATTATATGAGCTATATCTACACGAATGTGGCACTTTATTACGGTCTGAATACTTGTGTCAGAAAGATGATGTCCATATAAATTTTCAAACTACATTCATTAAAAGCTAAGGAAATACCATTTAATAAAGCAAATGAAAAATCAGTTACAGTTTCATATGACGCAGGAGCGCCGGATCGTAGTCATTCTTTTAAAATAAGATATAGTATTTGCATCATGGCTTCTCTGAAAGAGTCTGAAAAACAGGAAATATTCTTTTTGAAGATGGGACAATAGTCTGGTATAAGAAAATTGCACTGGATTGATCATTAGGTCTTTTTAATTTGTGAACTATTGATCCAGTGGCATCAATTGATAAAGGTACTTTAGTTTTTATAATATATCTTTGTAAATAAATCAAGCTGCATCGGCGACCAGTACATGCAATAAAATTTGTCCATTGCTATTTCTCATATTATACTTGCAAATTCCACATTATATTTCATTTTTTGTAATGACATAAGAGGATCGGGAATCTTATATAATCCTAAATCTTTATCTTTTGCTTCTTGACGGGCTTTTCTGAGAACACTGCTACTATATAAATGGCTAGATTCTGGATCTCCATATGCCATAACATTTGTTGCTTTATAACGCCAATTAGCAGCCTTTATAGAAAGCAATTCTTCTTCAACTTTTTCTTTCTAGTCCTTTAAGCATAAGTTTACTAACGTGGGAAATTCCTCGAGTATCTATCGTTTTCACAGAAATTTTAATACCGTGACCAGGGCTGACAATGGGCTTTTTTAAACAATGTCCTTTAAAAGTTGCGCCGCATTTTTTGCATTTGCCAACTATTTCTAGATATACGCGATTTTGACGATCAAAAATCTTTGCTCTCTTAAAAGAATATGCGCAAGATAATTTACTTTTTCCCAGTAAGCTTTTTATATAACATCCGTCCAACCCTGTTTTAATAGGGTACGACGCTTGTTACTATATCGACTTTTCTCGTTATAAATAACAGAAAATGGCGCAATACTGTTCCATGAAGCATCATCTATATCTAACACAAATAATAAATCTGGACAATTATAATTATCTTTGCAGATTCCGCTAACACTGCTACTTGTATTTTCAATAAACCGATCATCTAAATCATCTTTCGATCTATTTACACTTATTTCATTTACATCTGTTATATTTATTTGTTGTTTTATTTGACTTAGTACGCCATTTCTGTCCTTTTGTACATGCAAGAATAAAGTATCACGTTTAATTTTATTTTCTAATAATGCGCAAAGATCATCTCAAACTTTGTTAGAGCGTGGCTTAAGTGTCCCTTTTATGTCTTGAAAAATATCAGCTTTCGCGAGAGCATCAATAATCTCGTTTGTGGAAACAGCGGCTGCTCGCGGCATTTTTAAATACAAGAAATCAAAGAATACAAGAAAGCAATTGTTGCTTAACTTAGACAAACAAATCATAAAATCAAATGGCACAGACAACTAATTAAAATAAATTTGCTTTTATAATGTCAAAAAAATTATTTTATTATTGAAAGACATATGGAAAGAAAAAAGAAGTTTGTTATGTAACCAACTCAGTTGTGGTTTGTTCAGAGAGCTCCGTCAGTCGACGAATGTCGCTAAAGCGTAAGTTACGTAAAAATGATACGCTGTAAGACGACTTACTGCGGAGGTGCCAGATTGCAAATGCAACAGCGCATGCTTAAAGGCATATGGAGGGGATATGGAAGGGACATGCACATTAAGGCATATGCGTCTACAGAGTGTCCCAAAAGTAACGGACCACTCTAATAACTCTTCAGTATTGAAGTTTCAAAGAAAATGGTCCGAATAAAAGTTGTAGGGTTTTAAGTGAGTTACCTTATGATGATCTCGATTTTGACCTTGATTTCAATTTTTAAGGTCATTTGAAAATCAACCTTATTCTGTCATGCGTTAACTACTTTCTTTAATAATTCGAAAACTAAGCTTCGGACGAAATTTTGCAAAAGGAAAAATCGTCTTAGAATTGACTCAAGAATGTGTCATTTCAGGGACACAGGGGTTATTTTGAATCACTCTATATATATATATATATATATATACAGGGTAGGCCAGATAAAGTGTACAGTTTAATATCTTTGAAACGGCTAGATGGATCTTAATGTTCTTGAATTCGATTTTCTCGATTTGATGTGCTTTTTCACGTGGACTTATTTTCATTTTCCGCAATCGGCCCTTCGTGGGGTGAGGGGCACCAAGCTCCGTTTTTTTAAATGGCATCTTCCCAAAAAATTAATATTAATGGATTCTATATTCAAAAAGAAGTAACTTTTATTCGAAAAAATTTTTTTTACAATCATTAATTTCCGAGCTACAATTATTCAAAATTTTTCGGAGCGCTGAACTTCACACTTATGTGAAACAGTGTTTATACTCTCAACCTTAGGCAGTTGTGGTCTAACACCTTTAGATTTCTTTTATGGGGATACATAAAGGAAAAAGCATTTAGCACAGTTCCTACTACGAGAGAAGAATTGAAGGAACGAATTCGGACTGTTTGCGCATCAATTACACCAGCTATGCTATTCAGTGTTCGCAGAAATATTATCGAAAGATTACTTAAGTGCTTGGAAGTACATGGTATGCTTTTTGAACACTTATTAAAATAAAAGTTACTTTTTTTCAACATAAAATCCTACTATAGACTAAGATTGTATAAACACTATTTCACATAAGTGTGAAGTTCGGCGCTCCGAAAAATTTTGAATAATTGTAGCTCGGAAATTAATGATTGTAAAAAAAATTTTTTCGAATAAAATTTATTTCTTTTTCAACATAGAATCCATTAATATTAATTTTTTGGGAAGGTGCCATTTAAAAAAACGGAGCTTGGTGCCCCCCCACCCCACGAAGGGCCGATTGCGAAAAATGAAAATAAGTCCACGTGAAAAAGCACATCAAATCGAGAAAATCGAATTCAAGAACATTAAGATCCATCTAGCCGTTTCAAAGATATTAAACTGTAACACTTTATCTGGCTCACCATATATATATATATATATATATATATATATACTTTCTATAAATCCATTGGGCGATAGTAGCTTTTATACCCTTCAGTAGCTCGTACTGCCTAAATGAACAAGAATAATTTTAGTATATTGATCATAGACTCAAAATTACAATAAAAAGGTCCATAATAAATTACATCCATATATCACATAGAACCTGACATAATAAATAAAATTCAACATAAAAATCATTACTAGCAAAATCATGACAAATAATGCTGCATATGTGCAAAGGAAAATTTAAAATCAATTCCCGAAATCGATAAGCAATGAAATTTTTATAAGGAAGTAACAAATAGTTTCAGCAGTAAATACAATCATATATGTATCCCGAAAAGAAAAATGTATTTATATACATGCTTACAATCAAAAATTCCATAAGAATTCCACGTTAAAATAATACTGATATATTAAGGAGTGAACTGAATTATTCTATGAGATCTTAATATTCACTTCAAAAATTATGCATTAATATATAAAAAGAATAATAAAATAAATATTAATACTTACCTAAATTTAATATTACGTCGTATCTATCTTCCCTTAGATAATGAATCAGCCTGCAATAACTCTATCTCGATACCTGAAAAATTAATAAAAGAATAATGCGGTCATAAAAATAACAACTTATGGTAAAAGTATTAATGACAGTATTCTGATATCTTATAAAAATTATTAGTAAATAATATATTATATTAGTAAATATTAGTAACTAATATATATACAAATAAAACTTATTAGTAATATATATATATATATATATATATATATATATATATAAGTAAAAATTATCAGTAAATAATAAAAATTCTAGGGTCAAATAAACGAATTAATAAATAAGATCTAAATAAAATAAAAACAAATATTCATAAGATAATTTAATTGAAATATTCACATAAACGTTTCGACTTTATTTAGTCTTCCTCAGTATGAAAAAAAATACCACAAAATCTAACATATTAAAATCATCCGCATTCATTTGCCAATATTATTCATATGTCGCCGAAAAATAAGTACAAATTTAATCAGAATCCTTCGTTAGAGCACTATAAATTAAGCAGTAAGAAGTCCACAAAAATACTCATAATGTTGAAAATAAAAAATGAGTAACTCGGATTGACATCTAACGTTCCATTCAAATCAGCTTCTTCGTTGAGAAGCGAGAAGTTTCTGATTTGAAACCATTTATGTCCGAGTCCTACACCTTCATGCTATAATTGTATTATTAAAATTCAAAAGATGCTATTGAAAATTCATTGAATTTAGAGAAGAGTAAAAATTGATAAAAAATAAATTGCTTACATTTAAAAATAATAAATAATAAATTAAAATTAAAATAAAAGGTTAATGATAATTAAAACTGGTTACGGCTTACATGATTGCCAAAAATGTGTCTCAATAAAATTTAGAAACAGTCTTAATGGCTTCCCACTGTTTCGGAGTCAAAAACATAAACTATCGGTAATGTCATGATGTACGTTAAATATAAATAAAATGTAGGTGACAGAATAAAAACAAAAACAACCACTATTCGTTAAACATGTTCTTCTAAAATATCATACCTCTAAAAAAACCTTACAAAGGTAAAAAATATACGCCAAGTACATAAAAAATATTTCACCTTGTATGCAACAAAACGTTTAATAAAAAGATACCCTTATAATAAATAATTTATTAAAATTTTCACTCAAAAAAATATATATAATTTTCCTAAAAAAAAATCAAAACTAAGTATGAAATCAATAATTAATTAACCAAGTACATTGAAGCAATTGATAGGGATTTGTAATTTGAAATATTTGTCACAAATTCAATCTTGCATATGTATTAGATTCTCGATAAAATAAAAATGATTTTCAAAATAAGTTCCAAATAAATTTGGAACTAAAAAAATTAAGAGCAAAACGACTTACAAAAACTTGGCATTACAGTGTTCTAGAAAGTTCTCGAGATGAGCTATAAGAATGTGCAAAAATATATACGGTGTTCCATTTAAAAAAATTGAAGTGGCCTTCACGTAACCTTCAAATGACTCTTCAGAATCAAACCAATGATACATACATCTTATGACCTTTCGAAACCATAAAACTTTTGTCTGAAACATTTTTCTCTAAAATGTTTTGTTTCCGAAATAATTGCGTGCGTTAATTAAAATGGCTCACCCTGTATATACACACACACACACACACACACACACACACACACACACACACACACACACACACGTATGTATCTGTATCTGTCTGTGTGTGTGTGTGTGTAGTGTGTGTATACATATTTGACTGTGCAATCATAATTACAGTTACATAGACATTTATTACATTTGCCTGCGTAGACACAAATATAGTCATGCAGACACATTCCCTACATGTTTAATTATATATATATATATATATATATATATATATATATATATTATAATAAATAATTATATATGTAGGGAATATTTCTGCGTAACTATATTTGTGTCTGCGCAGGCAAATAATAAATGTCTATGTAACTATAATTATGGTTGCGAAGTCAAATATATAAATTTCTACACACACACACACACACACACACACACACACACACACACACACACACACACACACACACACACATATATATATATATACATATATAATTATCATTATACATATAGGGAATATTTCTGTGTAACTATATTTGTGTCTACGCAGGCAAATGTAATAAATATCTATGTAACTATAATTATGATTGCGAAGTCAAATATGTAAATTTCTACACACATATATATAATTATCATTATAAGGAATATTCTTGCATAACTATACTTGTATCTACATAGACAAATGTAATAAATGTCTATCAGTACTTAATATTATGAAAAAGTTTATGCGATTAACCTTTATAGTTTGATAACTAAGTTTAGATATTTATAAATCTTTAAAATAGTAAAATTAAACTTCCTGGAAAGTATTGAAGCGATACATTGAAGATATTAATTGATTACCAGACTCTATGGGTCACCGCACAAGTCTTTCCTCCACACATTATATTAAGTACTGACCATAAACTTTGACTTGTACGTAACTTTAAATTTTAGTCAATAAAGTTTATACTTACTCTTAAAGTTTATACATTATGCCAAATTCTTATTACATTACAATTTTCTTTAGCATTGATTAAAATTTAAAATTATGTATGAATCTAAGTTGCGATCAGTACTTAATATAATAAAACATGTTATGAAAAAGTTTGTGCGTTAGCCCTTATAGATTGATAATTATATATTAAATATAAATTGATATTAAATATAAATTTATGGTATCCTCTCAATCTGTTTCAAGAAAGTTTATTTTCAGTATCACTTAAAGATGGAAAAGAGTTTCATCCTGCTCTCTTCTAGACTTTCCACAAAATGATTTTATCAATATTAATATAACAATGAAAAAATGTTTAAATATTTACCTTTTGATGAATATTGCAAAATTCACAATCCACTTGATTGTTAAGTGTCACACACAAATCTCTGTCTTTTTATTATATAATTTATAATAAATGTACTTAACATCGCGACGCTATCGCGTCGCTTGATAATAACCTTTAATTTCTTCCTTGTTACTATTCCGCACTATACTCTAATATAAATTTATCTTTCATTCATATGTACATACACACATACGTATACATATCACACGTATTTACACACATGCACACATATGATTTTGTCTCTTAAAGCATTGTACATATCGAAGCAATAATCGTATACGCAGCGATGTGAACACCGCTTGAGGGACAAAATCGCTTTGCGTGTGTGCGTGCAAGCATATGTACGTGAGTTATACTTAAAATGAAGGAAATGAAGGAACGAAAAATGTCAATTCTGATATTCGATCATCATTTCTCAGGATTGACTGCACCGATTTTGTTCAAACAGGTCGTAATCGAAAGCTTGTACTCATATTATATCATAAAAATGTGGTTATATTTTTGATTACGTCTTTAGTTTATGAAATATCTTAACCGAAAGTTTACTTGATTCGAAATTCCGGATAAGATACTTGGTAGCGCCGCGTCGAGAACAGTGACTCTCAATGCTTGAAACTCAATGCTTGGACCTGTTTTTTATGTTCTTGGCGTCGCGACGCTACCGCGTCACTTGAATATGCGCTATAGAGTAATTCTGTGTCTGTGCTAGAATTGATTCCATGTTTCTGTTCTTTGATGTGTATCATTTCAGAGATCTTTTCCTATAATTAGTCTCAATATCTAATATTTTAACATTTTCCCAGTCCATGATGTGTTGTGTTGAGAATATGCTCTGAGACCACTAAATGTTTCAAGGAATCCAACCAATATTCTTAGCGTGTTCCTTAAGTCTAAGTGCCCTAGTCCCTAAGTGCCCAATTGTCTTTTCGTTTGGCCCACATATGAGACATCGCAGTTATCGCAATTAATTCCGTAGATGACATTAGATTTAGACGCATCAATACTTTTGTCTTTTTGAATTTTAATAATTCTATCAAATTTGTTGAGACAACGGTACCCCACTAGAAAATCTGATTTTTTAAGGTGGATTCAACAAGATCTGAAATGCTGCTGATGTATGGGATAACAAAATAGTTATTATTATTTTCTTCAGTCGTGTTATTGATTGTCTGAGTTGGTTTTTGTAAATCATTTTTATTCTGCGATTAATTTCATTAAAAACCAAATGTAGAGGATAACTATTGCTCAACAGTACATTTATGCATGTTCGATATTTTTCTTGTGGAATACGGGGTGAGACAGCAGCATCGCTCTATCAACCAAATTGTAAATCGTTCCAATTTTATGGCAAATAGGATAGTTAGATAAAAAAGATAATAATCTACCCGAAAATGCTTTTTTATGGAACCAGTCAATGTAAATTGTGTTGTTAATAATTTTAATGTTTGATCTAGGAAACTTATGCTACGTTCCACCTCATACTCCACTGTAAACTGTAATCGTTCATGATAATCGTTAAATCTATTTAATATGTTAGTAACTTCATCCCTGGGTGCAACTAAAATAATGTCATCCACATATCAGTGCTAAATTGAAATATTAACATTCAAATATGAAGATCGATTCCAAATCTTGCATTACTAAATTTGCAATTACAGGAGATAGTGACGAACCCAGGGGTCCTATGAGATTGTTTATAAATATTGTCATTAAAATTAAAATATTTGGAAGACAATATGAACGTAATGATTGAAATAAATTCATTCTTTGGAATTGTCGTGTGTGTTTTAATATAATTCCATCCTATTATTAATGCTATCAATTGCAAGATTTGTAGGAACATTAGTAAAAAGCGATACAAAGTCTAGACATATTAACACATTTGACGCTTCTATTGTTTTATCAGAAAGTGTGCTGTATAATTCAAAACTATTATTCACATTGCTTTTTGGCTGGAGGAATACTATTTGATAGAATTTTGTAAATAAGTGGCAATGGAGTATAATGCCGTATTAATCGAGGAGACAATAATTCTGAAAGGAACATTTTCTTTTTGAATGAGTTTTTGCGGGCTTCTTACTGCTTAATTTATAACGCTCTAACGAAGGATTCTGATTAAATTTATACTTATTTCTCGGCGTCATATGAATAATATTGTCAAATGAATGTGGATGAATTTAATATGTTAGATTTTGTGGTATTTTTTTTTATACTGAGGAAGACTAAGTAAAGTCAAAACGTTATGTAAATATTTCAATTAAATGACCTTATGGATACTTGTTTTTATTTTATTTAGATCTTATTTATTAGCTCGTTTATTTGGCCCTAGAATTTTTATTATTGCGTTGCAACACATGAGCATTATTAACGTTATTGTTTTAAATTTAGCTCTTAATAAATAATATATTAATAAATAATGTATTAGAAATATTAGCAAATAATATACATACGAGTATATTTGAAAAAGGGAGAAGAAACAATTGGTCGACATAAAATAAAATATGTCAAACTAATTTGAAATCAGTAATAAACTCTATTAACGATATGCAAATTATACGATTTACGAATAGAATCTTACACTTAACTTTTTATTATATGCAGAATTATAAGCCTCCTTTATGATGTCCGAAGGCTAAACTTCGCTTACTTCGTTATCTCCTCTCGCGCCTGATATACGCCAACATTCGCCTTGTCTAAAGGAGTCGACTCTGAAAAGAAAGAATAATCGATTAATAAATGTCGAATTAAAAGTCTCATGAAAATGTATAATCATACCCACATAAACTATATATATATATATATATATATATATATGATATATATATATATATATATACATATCTTAGATTTCGAGTATTAACAATTTCTTCGGCGTTTGATGCACAGAATAGCGGAATTAGCCCCAGTTTCACACTCCTTATTGATTGATTTTTTTTATTTACGACTGTCCGCCGCGGACTCGCGGTGGACGGTTTTTAACACCTTATTTTTAGGGGTGTTTTGGAGGGGATCGCCTAGCGACGTGAATATATATGGTCATGAAGGCTTTTTGTGGCGGTCAAGTCTAAATGCCAGCGAAGAAGATTCAAAGTCGAATCCCTTCGTTGGTATTTTCGGCAGACTCGCGTGTGGTTCACTGAGGTAGCGGTTTTACACGGTTTGCGAATATTCTATCGGTAAAAATAAAATAAAATAAAGTTATAAATAAGTTATAGTCTTTCGGACTATAACATCCCTCCCTCGTTGGAAAAGAAAAACGGAGGATTTTAAACGGAGTTTTTCTATCTCCTAAATATACATATATCTATCCCTGTTTTAAATACAATATATTTCCCATTTACAATGTTTATTATAATCGTTTCTTATCTCTAAGTTAAAATTAATTTATTCTAAAACCGTGTGCTCTTAGTTCCTTTTAATATTGGTCTAGACATTTCGTGGTTTGTCAGTTTCATCTATTATTGTAACAATCGGTTGTTTAGATTTCTTCTTCTTATATTGGACCATTATTAGTATTATAATAATTATAGTGGTTATTTCACTGGAAGTTATTGGATAAATGAATGTCTTTTGTTTAAAGAAATTATTTTCGTTATTATTTATCTCTATTTATCTTTTCTAATTTGTTGTTTAGTTCCTTTCACGGTCTTACATACAGGTCTGGAAACTCCGGTGGTGGGGGAGGTCTCACTTAGTGTGTCTGTTTTTCGGGAGTTCAAGGCTTCGCTGCGATCTAGAAATCGCATACGAATGAGAGAGACAGAGATAAAAGGCAGTAGTCGGTCTCTCTCTAACATACGTCTCGCATTGCGACTTCTAGATCGCAGCGAACCTAGCAGGCAAGCCGTGAATTCCCGAAAACAGACATACTAAGTGAGACCTCTCCCACCACTAAAAAAAGGCCTGAGTTTCCAGACCTGTATGTAAGACCGTGATTCCTTTAGTTCTGTTGAATTATTTATTATGTTTTTAAGTTTTTGTCCGTCATTTGTGTAGTTGTTGTTTTTAGAGATTGTTATATTATATTCGGGTTGAAATGCTTCGATTTCTGAAGTATATGTAATTGTTTTAGTCTGTAACATTACGTCTGTTGATGTCATTTTACAATTGTCGCATAGGATAATTCGACGTGTATTTCTGATTATTTTTTTATAATTAGGTATTATTGCACCTTATTGTGACTTGCTGTTCGGATGCAGTTAAGTAAAGCCAGTGTGGCTGACGTAAGTCAATCCGTATCGTATGGTTTACTATTACGTGTTTTACGTTACAATATTCGCGATAATTTGTTCCGTATACATATATTTTTATTTCACACGGCGTATTTATATTTAAATGGTATGTCGGCGTATTTATATTTAAATGGTATGATTGCTTTCGCATATGTATTGTTTATTTTTATTTATACAATTAATTAAATCTTGTTTCGTTAAACTTAAGTAGGTACGCATTTCTTTATTTACAATCATTAATTTATTCTCTATTTCGATATAAACAAATTTATTGCTATAGTTGATTGTTGATAACGGAATGACATTAAAAATTTTGTACATAGATTGCGTAATAATTGGGAATTTTAATATTGTATATATAATATTTACGATTTTTCGCAATATGCATTTATTTTTATAAAATTTCTATCGTTATCTATTCGTTTTGATTAATTTCAAAGGGGAAATATGAGCCTCGCGGTAATTGAAGTCTTCTTTTAATTAATTTATGATGTCAATTGGGTGTTAACAATAGATGCATCATACTCTGACGTATACAGGGTGTCCCATTTTAATGTCTCAAATAACTTTCTTATTTTTAATTTTAGAAAAAGATGTTTCAGACAAAAGATGTATGGTTTCGAGGGGGACATAAGATGGTATCATTGATTTGACCTTGAAGAGTTATTTGAAGGTCACATGAAAGTCATCTTCAATTTCTTAAATGGAACCTACATTTTCTCATTACATATTCTTGTAGCTTATCTTGAGAGAGCTTTCCAAAATACTGTAATAAAATATTTTTTTATTGAGCAATTTTCGAGTTATGAGGCTTGAAATCATTTCTTAATTTTACATAAACCGTAATATATTGGGTATGAGAATAAGTTTTAATCATTTTTTCATAGATGGCATTAATAGTATCGCTTGCATCTTTTCTAACCTTTCGATATATGGATTTAAAAGATGTGTATGTTAGCTGTTAAACGCAATATAAGACTTTTTGGAGTGCAAACAACAAATATTCATCGCATCGAAAATGTCGAAATTTATTCCAAAAAGGCAGCATTTGCGGGAAGATCTTCTCCACTACTATCTTTTGAAGAAAACTGTTGCGGAAACGTGCCGTTTGCTTGTGGATGTTTACGACCATGCTCCATCGGAGCCAACTTGCAGATATTGGTTTCAACGCTTCAAAAGTGGTAATTTTGATGTCAACGACAAAGAACGCGATGGTGCTCCAAACAAGTTCCAAAATGAGGAACTTGAGGAATTGCTTGATCCAGGTCAGACACTTGAAGAATTGTCTACGGCATTGGATGTTGATCGGTCCACCGTTGGAAAACGCCTATATGCGCTGGGAATGGTTCAGAAGGTAGGAAATTGGATACCACACGAGTTGAAGGAAAGGGACATTGAAAGGTGTTTGGTCACGTGCGAAATGTTGCAGCGACAAGAAAGAAAGGGTTTTTTTTCATAAGAACATCATTGGCGATGAAAAATGAATTCACTACGACAATCCTAAACGTAAACTAGCATGAGTGAAGCCAGGTGAACCAGGTTCATCAACGTCAAAGCGCAATATTTACGGGTCAAAGGTCATGCTCCTGTATCTGGGGGACATGCC
>JAPIVC010000449.1:0-100925 GCA_030586385.1 Camponotus fellah
CGAAACGACGTAGAAGGAGAAGCTGGGGGCCTGCACTTCCACACAGATACAATGTGTAGTGCTAAGTTGCGAAACAAAGACCATTTGGAAATTGGGATTACAGATCGCCACTGCTGTCCACAGACGTTGCAAGCGCACAGCGGCAACTTTCATCCCTATACCTAGCCCTACGAAGGTGTGGCTCAAGCCCTGCTTCCTGACGTATGGTTCCTGCAATAACAGGATGTCAAGTCGCTTTCCGGCTACGAGCTGACGCACCTCGCCCGTTACCACAGCCGAACATCGCATGTTCAGATGCAGCATCTTAATACCCGTGGACACGTTACCTACGCTAACCGCTGTACCTAGCCTATCTAATTCTTGTGGTACCGGGCCACTCGCTGTGTGGGGTGGGGTGGGGTCCGCGAATCTAATCTTTCGCTCCGTTTTCGCGGATCTAATCGCAGGATCTAATCGCGGGCCTATTTATTTCGCGCAGATGCAAAATGTCGCGGTCGCGAACGGTCCGTCCGGGGATACCTGCCGTCCTCCCGGTGTATTTAGGCTATGCTATCGACTGTTTCGGAGTTTCGCACTCTATCGACGCGGATCTAATCTCGGTAATCAGGCAACGTTCTAAAACGGACTCGGTTTTCATCACGGCTACTTCGCGACGGACTAACGTGTTTCTAATGACAGGAAGGCCGTAATCCCGGGGCTGTGCACCATCGCGTTCTGTGTCTCGGGCCCGCGCACGCACAGCTCAGTGAGGCGCTCTCGAGGAGGCGGAGGCCGCCACCGAGCGCGCGGTCGAGCAGACCCGCGATTCAACGACGGAGACACCCCGCGCTTCCCTAACAGCGGCCGCGCCAGGGCGGAAGCGGTCGGCCAGGCGGACATTCCTCCTCACGTCAGAGATTATGTTTTGAATTTTTCCCATACTATTCCCACGAGTACGGTGGAAGAGGTGGTCAAACGACACAGAGCCACCTTTACGCCGCCAAGCCTAAATACACCGGGAGGTATCCCCGGACGGACCGTTCGCGATCGCGACATTTTGCGTCTACGCGATCATGCAGATCCTCGGCACCTAACAGTTCCTAACATCTTGATCTTCAGACATCTGCGGGACTGAACGCGACGAAAGCGATGACAACGACGACCTAACGACGCCTATCGACGAGTGTGTGTGTGTGTGTGTGTGTGTGTGTGTGTGTGTGTGAGATTATTTTTATTTATTTTCAGATACTTTGGGTTTCGACTGTTGCCGTCTGAGATTGCTAGCACGAGTCGGTGTCAAGTCTGCTGTGCCAAATGGCTCTTATGTGGCACTAGCGGAATGCCTCTAAAAACGGCATTCTTTCCCTTCGGGGACACACTACAGCTAGTGCCACATAAGAGCCATTTGGCCAGCAGAGCTGACACCGACTCGTGACTATGCAGTCTCAGACGGCAACAGCCGAAACCCGAAAGTACCTGAAAATAAATAAAAGATTAATCTCACACACACACACACACACACACACACTTCACACGCACATATACACTCACATTCACACGTGGGTGTCCGATTCGTGAGGGACCAAACAAAAAGTGATGATAGATTGGGTCAAAGTAAGAAGAATAGTCCTCTACCATTTTGCAAAATTCGCAATAATTATTAAGTAAGAAGCAAAAATGTACATAGATATACGTACATGCATACATATATGTATATGTATGCATATACATATATGCATACATACATATGATGATAGATTGAGTCAAACTAAGAGGAATAGTCCTCTACCAAATAATGAGAGGAATCAATTGGTATAAAGAAAACATACAGTTGCTTTTAAGAAAAAATATGGAATTGTTAATTGCAAATTACATATTTTTTCTTCGAAACAATTATGTGTTTTCTTTACACCAATTGATTCTTCTCATTATTTTGTACACAAAAGTATTAAGGTAAAATAATCGGAAAATGAATGTTTTACAAGATAATTTATGGTTTATATAAAATTAAGAAATTATTTCAAGCTTCATAATTCGAAAAGTACTTGATGAAAAAAATACTTTATTATAGTGTTATGAAAAGCTCTCGACATAAGCTATAAGAATATGCAATAAAAAATAGGAGGTCCCATTTAAGATTTTTAAGGGGGGTCGTCCCCCTTGAACCCCCTTGAGGGGCGACTCCCTTCGACCTCCTTAAAAAAGTAGCCCCTTGAAATGATCGAACACGTGTTTTGCGATTTTTCTCTAAAATGCTTTATTTTCGAGATATTTGATCGGTTCCATACTTTTTCGACATCCTCTATACAGGGCGATCCCGAACAACCTTCCGTCTGTAAAATGATGTATTCCTGACACCATTTTAAGACAATTTTTCCTTTACCAAAATTTGATTTGAAGCGTAGTTTTTGAATTATGAGCAAAAATAGTTAGTAAATCACGCGTCGGGTACAGAAGGCAGGCAGGAGCGGCGCGGCGCGCCGCGAGCGCGGACGCAGCTGATCGCCTGACGGGTGATTACCACCGCATAAGTCGCTAACTATTTTATCTTATAACATAAAATTATGCTTTAAATAAAATTTCAAAAAGAAAATGTCTTAGAATTATGTCAGAAATACATGTTCCTTAAAATAACGTTATTTCTTACGTTCTGACATAATTCTAAGACATTTTCTTCTTTATCAATATTTTATTTAAAACAATTTTATGTTATAAGATAAAATAATTAGTGACTCATGCGGTGATAATCATCCGCCGGACGATCAGCTGCGCCCGTGCTCGCGGCCGCTCCTGCCTGCCTTCTGTACCCGACGCGTGATTTACTAACTATTTTTTGCTCATAATTCAAAAACTACGCTTCAAATCAAATTTTGGTAAAGGAAAATTGTCTTAAAATGGTGTCAGGAATACGTCATTTTACAGACGGAAGGTTGTTCGGGATCGCTCTTATATATATATATATATATATATATATATATATATATGTATGTATATATATATATATATATATATATATGTGTATGTGTGTGTGTGTGTGTGTTTGTATATGTGTAAAAATTTATTTTAATACAAATATACATAAATTGACATGTATCGTATTCTTCCTAATTAAATATAAAAAAATAAATAATAATAGCACAATAATAATAATATAAATAATAATATAAATAAATAATATAATAATTAATGAAAAGATATTACATTGACAATAGTCGGGAGTAACAACAATAACGTAATATGAGTAAAAATAACTTTCTGTGCAGTTATATAATTATGATTATATGATATTTTGTATATAAATAATTAATAAGAGTAAATATTAGGGTTGCGCAACAACATAACATAATGTAAGAGTGAATATTAGAGCTGCGCAGCAACATATCATAATGTAAGAGTGAATATTAGGACTGTGCAGCAACATAACATAATATAAGAATGAATAATCTTCTGCGAGTCACATAATTATGATTAAATAGTATTTTTGCAATCATAAATGTTTATATATTTGCTACAATTAGTCAAGAATGATCGCAGAAATATCATATAATCATAATTATGTGGCTACACAGAAGATTATATTCTCTCATATTATATTATATCACATTATTTATTATTATGACTATGCTGCAAATAAAAATAATTATTATTAATAAATAATACAACAATAATATAACATAAAGTGAGAAAAAATCTTCTGCGTAATTATACAATTATGATTATATAGTATTTCTGCAATCATAGAAGTTTATATATTTGTTGCGTAGCTAACAAGGGGAGGTTGCGGTTGACTCTTCACCGATTTTGATCTCCTTTGGTGTGGTGAATCTATATCGAAAAATAGTTGATCCGTGTTCGAGCTTTTCGTCCAATGCGCCTTGTAAAAAAAATTTTTTTTTTCTCGAAGTTGAGTAAACTTGCCAGGTTCGTTATCAGGCCTAAAGAAAGACACATTTTCGATCAGTGCCTCTAGTCCAGTGGCAGAGCGCCAGAACAGTAATCCCGGGATCCCAGGTTCAAGACTTGGTGGTATCATATTGTTTGATGACGTGGACGTTTCATAATCATATATTTTCATAATCATAAGTTTCATAATCATATATTTTCACGATTTTAGAATTATATATCGCGATATTTCCACTTCTATAGCTCGTAGAGTAAAATAGAGAAAAATGGAGTAGAGAAAAATAAAGACACTTTTACTATATAATTCGAACATAAGCTATCGATTAAGCCTAATAAGAGCTCGATCCGTTCAGCGGTTATCGTAATATAATAATATGAAATAATCTGAATTGGCCTCAATTTCCCGTCTCGCGTAAAGAGCCATGGCGCGCGTCTTGCTAGAGAGATGAACTCGACTCAAGACACTACCGTGTCTCTTGATGAGCAGTCTTAAGGTTCGCGTTGAGCAATGCAAGATGAGCCCGTCGTTGTATGCGACATTCACACACCACACTTCCGTTATAAGCGTATAGCAATATGATTTCTGATGCCGGACTAGGATGAGCACGTGGCATGCGCGAGCAACAGCTCTCGTGCTGTGAGGCGTATTCTTTTAGTGAGCCGATAATAATAGATTCCGACACCGATGAGCAGAGAGAAAGTGTGTTAACACAAGCAAGCGCGGAGCAAAAGCACATAATGCGAATGAGAAAGCTAAACCGTGAGAATGATACGGAAGCGACACAAAGCACGTGCACTAGTGCACAACGTGTTGAAAACGACTGACGAGGAGTTTCCGGAAAAGAAGCCCCACTTTTGGGCCCGTACAGGGTCACGTGATATGCAAGCTCGAGAGGTGGTGCCGCCAGGCGGGCGTTGCGTGTTAGACGGCCAGCAACAGCGTACTCGATTCTACATTATCCTATTGATACCCGAATTATTCGCGAACAACATATGAAAAATATAATATCAAATTGAAAGAAGCTGCACTGAATTATGGCAATTTAATCATAGTTAAATGAAAGCTACGTTCGATGACATCATTAAGAAAGCTAAACAAATAAAAATTAGAAAGACGGAAAATTACTGTTCATTATACTGTTCATTATGTTTATTTTATATTACTGGACTTCTTCATTATCACTTATTTTTTTTTGGTAAATTCTTGGAGCACGCGTATCATAGAACAGCTGTACAAAAGACAAGAGAATAGCTCTCCTATCTAGGACAAAGAGATATGCCCTATAAATATTAGCGAAGAACCGCCCCACGTTCAATCAGATACGATCAGTGTTTATGGAAGTAGTTCTAACGGACAACAATAAGAATCAAAAGCATTTCATATTGGTGAATATCAATCCCGGCAAACGCTTACAATTCATACAAGCCTCAATGGATATAGAAGATATTTATGATGGAATATCTTTAATATATCTTATAATTAAGATTTCCCTCATAAATTCAGACTCAGACACTACCGAGCCGACACTACGGATCCTGAAGTTTATAATAAATCCGAGCAACTATCTATGCAAAGGGAGCCTATCTATGATTGATCAAGGCCAACTCCTCGGAACCGCTAAAACAAGTAAGATTTAAAAGTTCGCGATTTCTGAGCGTGCCAACGTGATTGGGAAATGGATTCGGACTTGTAACTCCGATACGAGTGGCAGAAGAAGCTGCTCGCGATATTCGTAAAAGCGAAAAAATTTAGAAGAACATTATTCGAGTTCCGAATCATTCGAAGGACATGAACCGAATAACGATAATCTAGAACAAGACGGACCAAGTCGCGTTACAGTAAGGAGAAATTACTCGCCTCTATCTGTCGATATTAGTTTATTCGAGCCACTTGCGCAAAGAAATATGGATAATGTTAATCCCACAGTTGTCTAACAAGAAATCGAGCGCATGCGAGCGCAGCAGGCCGAACTAAACGCGGCCATGACCTACGAAGACGCAGGTCAGCTGACCGAAGAAACGAATAATATATTACTCGCCGAACTCGTGCACAATTTTCGCGAAATGCAAATCGAAATGCAGTGCCGAATATGCACGAACAAATGCGAAATATGCAAACCGCACAAGCGAATTTAAACGGAACGCAAGTAAATGCAAACGATGTCCCACTCGACGTACGGACGTACTTAACGCGATATCAGAAACCGATGCAGTGCAGCCCCGCACCATGTACCATTAAAAGAAGCGCGAACAATGATTTTCGAATTTGACGGAACGACGAGACATAAATTGCAGGAATTCTTAAACGCTTGTACGTGTGCGGTACAAAATATTAATCCCGCAAACGAAGAATCGTTAATTCAAGCAATCTTATATACTAAATTAAAAGGTAAAGCCATGCAAGATTTCAAAACGCGAGACATCCAAATATTTGAAGAATTAAAAGCACAACTCGAAATTTGCTATCAAACGAAGCAAAGCACTACGCATTTACAAATCGAATTTAATTCGTTGAATAAAAATCAAATGAAACCGCACACGCGTTCGGACAACGAGCAGACACTTTAGCAATGAAATTGTACGAATCAATGGTGGAAGGAGAGGAACGACTTCTTTCATTCAAGCAAATGATTCAGGAAACAATTAAGAAACAAGCGTTAATAAATTTCCAAATTGGACTACGATGAACTAAAAATCCTCGTATGATTGCAGAGATATATCACGCTCCAAGAAGCGATAAGTGGAGCGACCGCAGAAGAGAAGCTTATCGTACCCTTTGCAACACGAGCACCTGGCTCCTTTATAATAAAAATAAATCCGATGTTAAATATACACGGACAAATAAAAACGTTAATATACAATGTTATAAATGCGGAAAAAATGGTCATTACGGACGCGATTGCCAAAGTAATAAATTCATGTTGCCTGAAAAATCGACACGTAAATACCATGAATAAATTCTGTAAAAATTGTAAAAATTCCGGTCACAGCCGCGAAGAATGCTGAAAAGAATGGGAGAAAAAGGGCGCGTATAGATTATGCAAAAAAAGCACGGACTCTGCAAGCAATGAAGAGGAAGAGCAGGAGGAAACGAGAGAGAAGCAACTTCGTCCTGCCTTAGAGTATCGCTTATCGCACATCAAGGATGCATCATCGAAGGAAGAATTACTACAAATTACATTGCCTATACAGGAAGTAAAAAATAATGAAATAAACATGCTTTACAATTCCTGTTGTACAATTCGACAATTTCGATATTAAAATTAATAATTAAAATTAATATTAAAAAATCTAAAAGATAATGAATTAATTTATGAAAAGAAGATTACGTTATAATAATAAGCGATCATAAAGTATACACAATAGGAAAGATGTACGCCACAATTAACATCAATAAAGATAAAATTAAGCATATCTTTTATATAATAAAGGACACAGCTATAAAACATGAAGGAATTCTAGGATTTTCTTAAGAAGCAAAAAGTAAAGTGCGATTATGAAACGAACGAAATTAAAATAAAAGACGCAATAATAAAATTACACTCTTGCAAAAAGATAACTTTAAAACCACGCAGCGAGACAATAGTGTTGTGCCCGAAACACGGCACAGGAATGTGGGGATAGCCGGGAGATTCCAGATATCTCGAGGCCGTTTATTTAACAATATTAACAATATTATTATTATTATTTCTTTGTAAAACACATATATAGTTCCTTATTCTATCTTAATCGATTTCTTTGAGCCTTCTCCTTTTACCATTGTAAAAGAGTCAACGCCGGAAAAGTATTAAATCTAAGAACTACATGATTCCCCGAATCACGTAGTTCTTAGATTTAATACTTTTCCGGCGTTTGATTAGCGGTTAGCTCCAGTTTCGCACTTGTTATCGGTTGATTTTCAATTAACTGTCCGCCGCGGATCCGCGATGGACGGTTTTTAACACCTCTTTTTAAGGATATTTTGGAGGGGATCGCCTAGCGACATGACCATATTTGATCATGGGGATTTCCGGCGATCAAGTCTAAGTGCTAACGACGGAGGTTCAAAGTCGAAACCCTTCATTAGCATTTTCTGTGTTTCCGGCGAACTCGCGCGTGGTTCGCTGAGGCGGCGGTTTTTTACGCGGTTTTTTTCGCGAACGTTCTAGCGAATATTAAAATATAATATTAAAATAACGTTATAATCTCGCGGATTATAACATCCCTTCCCCGTTGGAAAAGAAAAACGGAGGTTCTAATAGAGTTTTTCTCTCTCTTCTAAACATACATATTTCTACCCCTTTTAGTACAATATATTTTCCGTATACAATGTTTATTACAATCGTTTCTTATTTCTAAATTAAAATCTATTTATTCTAGAATCGTGTGCTTTTGTTTCTTTTTAATATTGATTTAGGCATTCTATATGATTTGCCAATTTCATCTACTAATGTAACAGTAGTAGTTGGTCGTTTCGATTTCTGTTTTTTATGCTGTACAATTATCCATATTATTAGTATTACAATAATTGTGGTTATTCCACTGGAAGCCATTGGGTAAATGAATTCTTTTTGTGTAAAGGAATTATTTTCATTGTTATTTAAATTGTTGTTTATTTCTTTTAACTTGTCACTTAGTTCTTTTAATTCTAGAGGATTATTTATTACGTCTTTCGTTCGTCATTTGGTTCGTCAATTTTTTGGGGAATTGTTATATTAAATTCTGGTAAGAATGTTTCGATATTTGTTTTATATGTAATTGTTTGTGTTTGTATTGTCATGTCTGCAGTTGTCAGTCTACAATTGTCGTTCAAAGTAATTCGACCTGATTTCACGAGTATCTTTTTATACTCAGAATGATTATCGCAGTTTATCGTAATTTGCTGCTCGGATATCGTTGAGTATAACCAGGTGTGTGGCTGTTGTAATGTGATCCATATAGTGCGGTTTGTTATCGTATAGTCTATGTTGCACTGTTCGCTATTATCTTGTGTTTTTATATACATTTTAATTTCACACGGTGTATTCCTATTTACGTGATATATTGGTTGACTTTTTTCGCACAGATATTGATTGTTATTATTTATACAATTGTTCAGGTTTTGTTTTGTTAAAATTACATATATGCGCATGTCTCTATTTATTGCGATTAACTTATTATCTACTTTCGTGTACGCAAATTTGTTTACATAGTTATACGTTGGTAACGGTATTACATTTAAAATATCATACATTGGTTGTGCGATAGGAAATTTTAGAATTGTATATATAATTGTTTTATCGCAATACGCGCTTACTTTCATATAATTTTCTATCGTTAACCATTCGTCGTTTTTTATTTCGAATGGAAAGTATAGACCTGTAACTGTAATACAGCTTCTTTTAAATTGGAAATTATTTCATTTATTGGTGTTAATAGTGGATGCATTATCCCTTTACGTATGAGGTATTCTAATATGTCTTTCGCGTCTCTGATTAAATCTGTTAACATAGCGATAATTACAGTAAAATGTTCGTCTATTTCTTCTCGTGTCGAGTATTCTCTAACATAATGATTTATTAATTTGCCATTATAATCTAGTATGTTTTCTAGTTTATTTAGGTGAATTATGGTATTTAAAATTTTTATTTGATTTTTCGCGACATTTTAATGTTTGTTGATTATTTTGTAATAGTTGAATTTGCTCGTTTATTAGTGTTCGATCATTCGCATCCATGAGTCCAAATAATGTTTTAGTTATCGTACCTACTCCATCTATCAGGCCTCGGCGTCTGTCTGATGATGTCTTATATAGGTCATTTATTAATTTTATTATTTTAGCTAGCGTATTACAATCATTGTTGATCATACTTTTAAATTTTCGCACGTTCGTTTAATATTATTTTCGGATTTTATATTATTACATATTTCGTTTGTTTGTTGAACTTGTTATTTGTTTACTTGCCAGGTTTTATCATTCAGTTCGGTTATACCCAAATTTTTATTAATTTCCAAGTTTTCTTGATTTGATGTAGGTATCCGATTTTCTCATAGTAAATTCCTGGGTTATGTTTGAATTCTTCAATTTCAAACGGAAGACGGATTTCGTCTTGCTTGATGGGAACAGGGTTGATCCCTAGCGTTAGCATTCTGTAATAATATATATATTAAAAAATACACTGTTGTTAAAAATATACTGTTGTTAAAAATATACTGTTGTTAAAAATATACTGTTGTTTATTGGGCTTATAGAGCAACTAAAGAAAAAATTTTTTATTATTACACCAGTTTAATTATGTCAAAAATACATGAAAAGAATTTAAATAATCTGTAACGGGTGTTGATTTTATTCTTCGTCCCCGATTTTATTGTATTTATTTCGGTTGTGTTAGTTTTGTCTTCCATGTCCTCTAATGTGACAATGGGGGTTGCTAACTCGATGGTTTCTTCGGTCGTATTTATGATGCTCACGGGACATGAAAAATTTTTTGGTTCTACCAGACAGCTTCCGATATAAACTCCTGGTTTCTTCTGTTCGGATTATTCCTATCCGATTAGTCGCAGCTTTTATTATTGTCTCGCTATGCGAGTTTAAAATTATTTTGTTGCAAGGGTGAAGTTTTAATGTGCTGTCTTTTATTTTTATTTCGTTAGTTTCATAATCGCATTTAGCAGCTTGTTTTTTAAGAAAGTCTATTCCTAGAACTCCTTCATGTTCTATAGCTGTATCGTCTTTTATTACATAAAAGGCATGTTTAATTTTGTGTTTATTGAGTGTTATTGTGGCGTACATTTTGCCTAACGTATATATTTTATGTCCGCTTATTCCTATCAATGTTATTTTCTTTTCATATATTAATGTATCGTCTTTTAAATGTTTTAATTTTATTAAGAAAATTGTTGATTCGGAGTCAACATGTTTATTTTGTCTTTTTTTTGCGTATCGGTAGTGTAACTTGTAATAATTCGTCCTTCGATGGTGCATGCATATTTTTAACATGCGTTACGCGATACTCTAGGGAGGTTGCTTCTTCTTTTCCTCCTGCTCCTCATCGCTATTGCTTTCAGAGTCGGTGCTCTTTTTTCGCTGTCGATGCGAAGTCTTTTGCTCACGCGTATTATCTTTATAATTGCTTTTATTATTTTGTTTATTGTTATTTTTGATATTAATTTTTTGTTGTCCATTTAAGTTCCAACATTCGTCACGGCTGTGTCCGAATTTTTTACAATATTTGCAAAATTTATTTAAAATATTTATTCGCGTAGATTTTTCCGGTTTTGGTAGTGTATATTTACTGCTACGACAATCGCGTCCGTAGTGTCCAGATTTTCCGCATTTGTAACATTGTATGTTTGTATCTCGCGTTGATCGCTTGTGTTTAACATCAAATTTATTTTTCTTGGAGAAGCCGGATGCTCATGTAACAGACGGTCCGATGAGCTTCTCCTCCGCGCTCGCACCATTTATCGCTTCTTGGAGCGTAGTATATCATTGTGATCGCACAAGAATTTTTAATTCATCGCGTAATCCGATTTGAAAGTTTATTAGAGCTTGTTTTTTAATTGTTTCTTGTATCGTTTGTTTGAATGAAGGAAGTCGTTCCTCTCCTTCCACCATAGACTCATATAACTTCATAGCTAGTATATCGACTCGTTGTCCGAATGCATGTGCGGTTTCACTTAATTTTTGTTTTAACGAGTTAAACTCTATTTGCAAGTGAGTCGTGCTTTGTTTTGCTTGATAACACGTTTCAAGCTGTTGTTTTAAATATTCGTACGTTTGTATATTTCGCGTCTCGAAGTCTTGCATGGCTTTACCCTTTAATTTAGTATACAAGATTGCTTGCATTAATGATTCCTTGTCTGCGGGATTAATATTTTGTACCGCATATGTACATGCATTTAAAAATTCTTGCAATTTCTGTCGTGATGATCCAATTCGGGAATCATTGATCGCGCTTCTTTTAATGGTAGATAGTGCGGGGCTACGCTACGTCTGTTTCTAATATCGCGTTCAGTACGTCCGTACGTCATGTCGTGTGGGACATCGTTTATATTTGCTCGTGGCTTGTTAAAGTTACTTTGTTTTATATGTACGTTTCGCACTTGTTCGCGTAAGTCTCGTACTTCTTCTTGCATTTCTCGAATACTGTGTACGAGTTCGGCTAATAACATATTACTAGTGCTTTCGACTGGATGACCGGCGTCTTCATAATTCGCGGCTGCACTTTGTCCGACCTGTTGCTCTCGCAGGCGTTCGATTTTTCTATCAACCGCGTCGTTATCCATATTTATTTGCGCTCGTGGCTCAAAAATACTAAGGTCGATATATATTGGCGAATAATTTCTTCTAAATGTAACTCGATTACCGCGTGGTTCGTTTGGTTCGAAGTTATCGTTACTATTATCGTTATTACGCGCTTCGGGTGATTCAGAACTCGGATAACAATTTTCTAAATTTCTTCGCATGCTATCTCGTATGTCGCGAACGGCTTCTTCGACTACTTGTATCAGTGGTACAAGTCCTGATCTATTAGCCAATCGCGCTGGCTCGCTCAAAAATCGCGGGCTTTGAAATCTAATCTCTCGCTTTAACAGTTCCGACATTTAATTGTAAAATTTTTTAACTTACATTAGTAGTACAATGACTCGCATGGTCGCGTATCGGGTTGCTTAGCTGCTGACGCTGCGTGTTGGCACGTTGGGGCGTCGTCCGTCAGCGATACGTTGTCCGTTGGCGGTGCGTTGTCCGTCGACGTTGTTGTCCGTTGACGTTGCGTTTAATATAACTATTTTTTGATGTTATGTGAAAACAAATCTCGGGAAGGACAGAGAGACAGTGTGTCAAAGAAAATTCATAAAAAGAGAGGGGTTTTTAGTGGATAGGGAGTACCGAGTTGGTAATTCGACTTGGTACTCGAGTCCTACATAACTCACTGGATCGACCGGTGGGTATGCATAAAATGCATTTTCCTCTCTTTAAAAAAAAAATACAGGTGAGTGAGCAAATGAAAGAGAAAGAGAGAGAGAGAGAGAGAGAGAGAGAGAGAGAGAGAGAGAGGGACAGACAGACAGAGAATGTATGTGTTCGTATGTGTGTCTGTATGTGCATAGCGACCAACTGATCGCAGCAGGCGCCCCGCGTAAGCACCCGCGTCTGACGGTGAAATGGCGTCATCCCTGCCTGACTCTTGTATCCGACCCATCTTGCATTAACTACTTTCTTTAATAATTCAAAAACTAAGTTTCGGACGAAATTTTGCAAAAGGAAAAAAATCGTATTAGACTTAACTCAATAATATGTCATTTCAGAGACACAGGGGTTATTTTGAATCACCCTGTATATATATATATATATATATATATGTACACATGCATAAACACATTAAATGTGAAAATTAATATGTCTCATTATTTACAGGGGGACTAGAATTTCAATTTCCGTACAAAGAAATTGATTTTAATTGTGACAACATTTTTTGTACTATGGACGACAAAGAAATATTATTAAATTATGATATATTTAATAACACGACACACAATAATGTCAATCAATCAACGATCAACCAACAAAATCAAATAAACAATGAAGTTGTCGAAGCAAATAGACAGGTAGCTTTTTCCTGGACTAATGCTAGTACAAAGTTATTTTTATCCTTGTACAAAGAAAACGTAGATCTTGTTATACAAAAAAAATTAAAACAAAAAGGATTTTGTGGCTAAAAATAACCGAACTAATGAAATTACAAAACTATAATGTTTCTGCTGCACAAGTGGAAAACAAATATAAATCATTGGAACGATCTTTTAAAAATATAAAAACATATAATAAAAAACAGGAAGAAATAAGATATCCTGTCTTTATGAGACGTAATAATTCATTTTTATATAATAATGATTAATAATTAATACTAATTAATAACAGTTTTAATTTCATTACAGAGAATTAACAGAACTATTAGGCGGAAAACGTAACATTGAACCTTTACTACTATCAGAAAATAAAGGCATTCAAACAATAATCAGCATCTACATTTACATCTTTGTAAATGTTATATTACATTTTAAATAAACAAATAGAATCTTTAAAAGAAAATATTTGTATATAATTGATTTTATGTGTGTGTGTGTGTGTGTGTGTGTGTGTGTAGTGTGTGTGTGTGTGTGCGTGCGTGCGTGCGTGTGCGTGCGCATACATATCTGTTTGCAGTATAAATGAAGATAATAATAATATTATTGCATCGCATTAGGCAGCATTTGAGTCTAATACAAGTACGACTTACAATCAATCAACATTGCAACAGGAAACATATGAGTCCACATATGATAGTGAAAATACTTATGACACAAGCGATAAAGAAGTAAGTATAAAATTATACAAGAACAAGAAGAATGATAATTTTCCTATAATATCCTTTCAATAAAAAAATAATGACAATATTTAATTTAGAATATTAAAACATCCAAAATGAAAAGCCGTACTAAGAAAAGTGACACTATGGCATGAGTTTTAGAAGTGTGTCAACAACATCTTGAGAATGTAACGAATGACATATGCCAAAGAAATAAAAATTAGGATGAGATCCAAAAAACAATATTAAAAGAATATAAAGCAATGAGAAAAATACACGAGGAAGGAATGATAAAGATGCAGAAGCAATTGATCATTGTAAATACATTATGAGAAGAAAAAAAATTATTGCGGGACTTTTTAGAAATGCAAAAAAAAGTGATATGATATATGGCGATAGAACAAAGATATGTGATATAAGTCCAAAGATATTTTAAATAAGTCTATATTTGTTGTTCAGAGGATATATCGTTATTTTATTTATTTCTTATTGTTAGTATGATCTAATGTAATAGTACTGTTGGTTCTTATGTGATATTAATGTTTGCTTTCTTTGTGATATTAATGTAAGTTTAGTTATATATTTAAATGTATTTAGAGTATATTATATTGTAGTACAGAATATATTTTTGTTTTGAGATTCAGATATTATGAAGATTATATCACTAACAATAAGATAATATCAGTAAGGATTTTCAGTTTGTTTTTATTTTTGTTTAAAAATATATTTATTTTAAAGAAATAAAAAAATATAATAAAAAACTAAATTATGTCTAATTATGTAATTTTTCTAGAATAATTATATAAATTAATATATTATGAATAAGATGTTATATACATAACATGTTTTTCAATTGACAGTTATTTGATGACATATCTCATCCCGTTTATGTATACCCGTTTCATATTCTCTTGGTGCTTCGTTGTTTATGCATCTATTTTGTGCATTTATAAATGGTTAGGTTTAAAGCTGCTTCAAAAAGTTGTAAATCTTCGATGTTGGCCAGGTTGTGTAAAACACAGCACGCATGTATAACACATACCATGCGTGGGATATTTCGCAGTTTCAAATGGTACAATTGACGAAATCTCTGCTTTAAACATCCAAACATGTTTTCGATTATTACTTTACACGAATTTAGTTTTTGATTAAAAAAACTTCTTTGGTTTCTTGTCAAATGTCCATTATTTCTATACGGAACTATTAGTTATCGTAGACAAGCGTATGCGCTATCTCCTAACAAGAAATTATCTGGAAAAATATTCATAACATTTAAAATAGATTTTAATATTTGTTGTGCCCGGAACGGCACGTGGTGTATGGTGCAGTCGGGAGATGTGAATATCACAGGCCGCCGTAGGAGGGGAGCTGAGGAACGGCTGCTTTCTTTTATTAATTATTTCTCTTCTTTTCTTCAGATAATAAATAAGTTGTATATTTAATATAGGTATACATTTGTTAATACAAAGCCTTTCTTATTTGGCGTCCTTATTCAGTTAAATTCCTTTCTGCTCTTACCTCTATTCCACGTAGGCTCGGTAAATATTCTAAGGTTCTCGCGTACATAGCTCGGTTCGCAGTTGTTACACGTGTTTATGTTACACTTGTTTTTTCGATTGTCCGCCGTGCTCTTGCGATGGTTCGTATTTAAACGTATCTCCTTGTTTTGGAGATTTTTGAAAGGGGACCGCTTAGTAACATGGCCATGGTGCGGACAAGTTGAAGTGCAAGCGAAGATGATTTGATGTCGAAATCCTTCGTTGCACTTCAGTGTTTTCGCCGAATTCGCGCTCGTGGTTCGCTGAGACAGCGATTCTATAAGGTGTATAGTAGAGACGTGCAAATCTGCTCTCACTCCTGCTTGTTCCCGACAGCGAGACTCGAGAGTCGGATTCTCGAGAGTCAGATTATCGGGAGCGCTGTTATCGAGAATAGAGGCCCGGGAACGAGCGAGTCCCGAGTTCCGATGCTCTATTAGATGGAGTGGAGGTAGATTTCTATTGCCACTTAGTAGAAAACCAGCTGTCGGGAAGCGGGAGTGAAAGCAGATTTACACGTCTCTAGTGTATAGTTGTGACGATTCTATAAGATGCATAGTTGTAAGGTGTTCGATATCGCATTTACCAATAATATTTTATGCTAACGCTTAATATTTTAATTATATACTGGTTATTGTTTGTGAGACTATATAACATCCTTCCCCCGTTAAAAAAGAAAAACAGAGATTGAAACGAAATTTTTCTATAATTTTTTGAATATAATACAATGTCTTTTTTCCGTTTTACAATGTTGATTATAATCATTTTTTACATCTAGCTTATTATCATACATTTTTCTTCTAAAACCGTGTGCTTTTACTTCTTTTTAGTATTGATTTAGGCATTCCACATGACTTGTCAATTTCATCTACTAATGTAACAACAGTTGGTCGTTTAGATTTTCTTTTCTTATGTTGGATAATTATCCAGGCTATTAATGTTATAATAATTAGAATAGTTATTCCACTAGAAGCCGTTGTATAAATGAATTGCTTTTATTTAAAAAAATTATTGTCGTTATTGTTTAAGTTTTTATTAATTTCTTCTAATTTATTGCTTAATCCTTTTAATTCTAGTGGATTGTTTATTATTTCTTTAAATTCGTGTTCGTGATTTTGTTTGTCATTAATTTCTGTGATTGTTATATTGAACTCTGATAAAAATGTTTCTATACTTATATTATATGTAATTGTTTCTGTCTGTATCGTCATGTCTGTAGTTATTAGGTTATAGTTATGTAATGTAATCCGATCTGTGTTTTTGATTATCTTTTTATATTCAGGATGATCATTACATTTTATCGTAATCTGTTGCTCGAATGATGTCAAATATAACCAAGAATGCGGCTGTTGTAACGTGATCCATATTGCACAGGTCGCTTTTTTATAGCCTACATTATATTAATTGCAATAGTTTTGTTCTTGTACATAAATTTTCGTTTCGCACGGTATTTTTGTTGACATGGTAGATCGGTTGATTTTTTTCGCTATCGTTTCTTTTTTCCTTATATATTATCTTTCTTGACTAACTTCGCTGTTAACTTATTTTTCGTCGTCAGTTTCTCGCTATATTCTGTCGCGAAAGGTTTGTAGTACCTGTATATTCCTTTTCTCTTTTATTAAGTAGTTTAGATTTTTTTTATCATGTATGCCAGTTTGGAGATGTTTTTGAATGAAGTGCGCATAGTGGAGTTCATTGAACTGATGTTGCGGGTGCCTGCCAATGAGAGGGTATTAACTCTCTCGTACTTATTGAATGACCTTGTTACCGTGTTTATTTGCAAGAACCATATAGTTTGTCGGTGCGGGTGGATTTATCCACTGGCACCCGGCTGGTCCGTTCAGTAGTGCCGTGGACAGCGTCGGATCTTCTCGGGCTGTGAGCTCGTCTCCGCTTCCAGCGATAGCTGGACCTCCGTAGCTTTGGGCGACTGGCCTGTGAGCGCCAAGCAGGTCGTAGCGGGATGTTGCAGCCTCCTTCCCGGTGAGTTTTTATTCATTCTTTAATTCTCTATAAATAGTTTTAATTTATTTATGTGCATGCGCACGGTTTTTCTTCCCCTTTTTATTGTGTAATTTACGTCTGAGTTTTTCTCTAGAATCGTATGGTCCATAATGATTCTAATTTCTTTGATTTCCCTCGTCGTAGGGTTTCATCATAGATCTTGTCACCTACTCTGAAATGTGCTTCTTTTGTACTTCTATCGTACTGTTTTTTGCTTTTAATTTTTCTTCTTTTAAATGTTCTTTCGCAAGCAGATTGGTCGCTCGCAGACGCTCTTTTAATTCTTGAGCGTAATTATTAGGTGTACAAATAAGTTTCCGCGGTTTTTTATAAAAAATTAGGAATTTATTGTGAAGGAACGGTACATTACGTTTTATTCAAAATATTTTCCATCACTTGCCACTACTTTTCTCCATCTTTCTGGCAGCATTCGGATATCACGTCGGAAAAACTCTTTATCTTTTGACGCTATCCACAAATCTACCCAATTTTTGGTATCTTCATATGATGTAAAGCGCTGCTCAGACAGACCATGTGCCATCGACCGGAACAGGTGATAATCAGAAGGGGCTAAGTCTGGTGAATATGGCGGGTGGGGTAAAACTTCCCCTTGAATGTTTCCAAGATTTTTACCGCTGCCGCAACATGTGGACGAGCATTATCGTGTAGGAGAATAATTTTGTCGTGTTTGGAGTAGTAATGGGCGCGTTTTTCCTTGAGTGCCCGACTCAATCTCATTAATTGTGTTCGGTAGAGAGCTCCAGTAATGGTTTCGCTCGGTTTGAGCAACTCATAATGCACGACACCAAGCTGATCCCACCAAATACACAGCATGAGTTTTTTTCCAAGTTTTTTGAATATTCGGCTTAGCTGTCGATGTTGATGGTTCGCCGGGCTTAACCCATGACTTTCTCTTCTTTGGGTTATCATAGTGGATCCATTTTTCGTCACCAGTGACTATACAATGCAAAAAACTTTTTTTTATGCCTGGCAAGCAGCATTTCGCTCATGCATAATCGACGTTCAACATCTCTCGGCTTTAGTTCATATGGAACCCAATTTCCTTGTTTTTGAATCATTCCCAACGATTTTAAACGATGTGAAATTGCTTGTTGAGTCACTTGTAATGTAAGTGCAAGTTCTTTTTGCGTTTGAGACGAATCTTCCTCCAATAATACTGCCAATTCCATGTCTTCGTACACTTTCGGCCTTCCACTGCGTTCTTTGTCCTCCACGTCAAACTCACCGTTCTTAAATTTTTGAAACCACTCCTGACAACTTCTCTCACTTAAAGCAGCCTCACCATATGCTTCTAGAAGCAATCGATGCGCCTCAGCTGCAGATTTTTTCAAATTAAAGAAGTAAATCAAAAGTTCCCGCAAATGACGCTTATTCGGCACAAAACTTGACATTTTCGCACGAAAAAAATTACGTGATGCTGATACGGAATCACTAATACTTCAAGGTTATGGTGTTGCCAGATGACGAAACTTGGGATATTACGTTTTACATCTGACAATTTCAACATGACCTTCTGGTGGTGCTATCTTTTGTCAAACCGCGGAAACTTATTTGTACACCTAATATATGTCGGTTTAGGCGGTTTTGTCAATGCGGTTGGTATCTCGGCCTGGTGCCCGTAAATTAATTCGAAGAGGGTAAATCCTGTGGCAGTATGCGGTGTTGTAATGTACGTGAACATTACAAAGGGTATCCATTCGTCTCAGTCCATTTGATCTTCGTTTATGTAGTGACGTAAATATTTAGCCAATGTTCGATGAGACCTTTCTAACGCGCCGTTGCTTTCCGGATGATATGCGGTTGTCTGTATTTTATTTATTTTTAATAGCTTACAAGTATTTTCAAAGATTTCGCTCATGAAATTCGTTCCTTGATCCGTTAGGATTTTTTCCGATATTCCGTGCTCAAGAATTATTTTTGTAACAAATTCCTTGCTAACGGTATTTGCTTCCTGATTCGGTATCGGTATTACTTTATTGAATTTTGTTAGATTATCCTAGAAAGTCAACATGTATTTATTTTCATTAGTGGTAATGGTTAGCGGTCCGACAATATCTAAGGCGCATTTTTCGAACGATTTGTTAGGCGTGTCGGTGATTATTAATGGTTTGTTTTTTCTGGATAATTTATTTTTTTGACAAGATTCGTACTTTGCAATATATTGTTCGACATCTTTTATTAAATCTTTCTAGTTGTGTTGAAGTCGAATTCGTTTTATCGTCCGTTCAATTCCTTGATACAGATGCATCATGATATTCGGATAGAATTTGTTTTTTTCTCTGCTTCTGAATATGTTTTTATGTTTTCGATGCTTATTTCTTCTTCTTCTTTTACTAATAAAATGTCTTTGTCATCCTTTTCCATGGATGATCCCGGTATCGCGATGCGACTTAAAGTGTCGGCATTTGCGTTTGCTCGTTCGGTCTTATATATTATTTCGTAATCATATTCTTCGAGTTTTAATCTCCATCGGATTAATCTCGATTCGGGGTCGTTTACATTAAATAACCATATTAAAGGTTTGATAAATTAAATTTTGTTCCATTATGTATGGTCTAAAATGTTTAACGGCCCACACAATTGCCAATAATTCTTTCTCCGTAGTGTTATAATTTTGCTCCGTCTTTGTTGGTATTCTGCTGGCGTATGCAATCGGTTGGTCGTCGCCTACCTGTTCTTGCGATAACACTGCTCCGATCGCATAGTCGGAGGCATCAGTGGTCACAATAAATTCTTCCGCAAAATCAAGATATTTTAACACTGGTGCAGTCATTAATTTTTCTTTTAATGTTTGTATGTTCAAATGCTGTTTGCTGTTCCATTGTCCACTTGAATTTCTCTGTCTTTTTTTGTTAATTTTGTAAATGACTTCGCGAAAATTTTTTCAATAAATTTTCTATAATATCCTGTAAGTATCCTATAAAGGATTGAATGAAGGATTCTTGATTTTTTTCGGCGTCGGAAATTCTTTTATTGCCGTTAATTTTGAAAGGTCATATTCCGTTTTCAAAAATAATATGTCCCAAATAAATTACTTCTTTGCGAAAAAATTCGCATTTATCTGGCTGCAGCTTTAAATTAAATTTCCGCAATCGTTGCAAGTTACTTCTTTAAGTCGCTTGTTATGATCATCTAGACTTGATCTGTATATTACGATATCATCGAGATAAACTAAGCATCTGAGTCCTTGTATTCCTGTTAGAATTCATTAATCTTTGAAATGTTGCTGGCGTATTCTTTAACCTGAATGGCATTCGATTAAATTTGTAATGACCGTAGAGAATGGAAAAAGCTGTTAATTTTATCTGGTTCAGCCATTGGAATTTGGTGATATCCTGACACTAAATCTAGCGTGGTGAAATATTTTGCATTTCCCAGCTGGTCCAGAATATCGGAATATTATTTATATTAAGCAGGTCCAGCTGGTCCAGAATATCGGAATATTATTTATATTAAGCAAAGGAAATGAATCGCCTATCATTAGTTCATTTAGCTTCGGAAATCTATTACTACCCGGAGCTTTGGTTTTTCTGATGCGTCCGTTTTCTTCGGTACTACTAGTAATGGTGCATTCCTATTGACTTATGCTGGTCCGAATGATTCCGTCTGTCAGCATTCCTTTTATTTGTTGATTGACTTCCGACTTATGTTTCTCGGGTAGACGATATGGACTCACGTTTACTGGCGCGATATCGGCACGTGTGTTTATTTCATGCTCTACCGTCGCGATGCATGTCAGTAGTTATCCCTCTAAGTGGAATACATCATTGTATTCTTCGCAGATTTTAAAGAGTGTCTTCTTCTCTGCATTTAGATATTGTGTTCGCAGTAATTGTCAAATTTGCAGGATATAGTATTTTTTATTTTTCTTCCCGTTTCTATGATGTTTATTTCTTTTATGTTTTCCTTCATATCCTCCAGTGTGACTATGGGGGTTGCCATTTCAATGGTGTTGTCCGTTGTATTTATTATACTTACAGGACATGCAAAATTGTTTGGTTCCACCAGGCAGCTTCCAATATATACTCCTGGTGCTGTTTCATTTGTTCGAGCTATTCCTATTTGATTCTGATTCACAGCTGCTTTAATAATTGTCTTGCTGCGTGATTTCAGAATTATTTTTCTGCATGGATGTAATTTTAATATACTATCCTTTATTTTTATTTGATTTCGTTTGTAATCGCAGGTTGCTGTTTGTTTTTTAAGGAAATCTATTCCTAAAATTCCTTCATGTTCTATTGCTGTGTTATCCTTTACGACATAAAATGCATGCTTGATGGTACGTTTGTTGATTTTAATTGTCACGCACATTTTCCCTACTGTGTATAATCTATGTCCACTGATTCCTGTGAGCGCAATTTTCTTTTCATATATAAGTGTATCATCTTTTAAATTTTTCAATTTAATTAGAGAAATTGTTGATCCGGAATCGTACAGCATATTTATCGTCTCGCTTTTTACTTTACGGATTGATAGTGATACTTGCAGCAACTTGTCCTTGGCTGATGTGTGTGTGTTTTTAATATGCGTTATGCGATATTCTGAGGCAGGTCGCGGTTGTTTTTTTCTCGCTTCCTCCTCTTCTTCTTTGCTATTACTTGAAGAATCAGCTCTTTTTTCTCTGTTTATACAGAGTCTTTTGCTCACGTACGCTTTCTTTATGTTTTATTTTATTAACTGGATTGGAATTACGATTATTAATGCTATTTATTTTAGAATGTCCGTTCAAATTCCAGCATTCCTCACGGGTGTGTCCTGTCTTTTTGCAATATCTGCAAAATTTATTCAGAGTATTTATTCGCGGGTTTTTTTCTGGTTTTGGTAATATGAATTTACTATTTCGACAATCGCGTCCGTAATGTCCATTTTTTCCGCATTTATAGCATTGGATAATCGGATCTCTATTTACTCGTGTCGGTTTATTATCATTTTTATTTTAATTTTTTTTTATTTGAGAAACTGTAAGCTCAAGTGTTGGTCCAATAAATTTTTCTTGCGCACCGTTTATCGCTTCTTGGAGCGTGGTATATCTTTGTGAGCGCATGAAAGTTTTTAACTCTTTTCACAATCTGATTTGATAATTTATCAAGGCTTGCTTTTTAATCGTTTCTTGGATTGCTCTTTTGAAATAGAGAGACGTTCCTCTCCTTCCACCATGAATTAGTATAACTTCATGGCTATTAAATTGACACGCTGTCTGAAAGTGTAAGCACTTTCACTTGATTTTTGCTTCAAGGAGATAAATTCTATCTATAAATGTGTCGTGCTTTGTTTCGTTTGATAGCTTGAAGTTTCAAGTTGTTGCTTCAATTCTTCGAAGTTTCAAGTTGTTGCTTCAATTCTTCGAAGGTTTGTACGTCTCGCGTTTCGAAATCCTGCTTTCCTTTTAACTTAGTATACAAGATTGCTTGCATCAATGATTCTTCGTCCGCGAGGTTAATGTTTTGTACCGCATATGTACAAGCATTTAGAAATTCTTGTAATTTATGTCGCGATGTTCCGTCAAATTCGGGAATCATTATTCCCGCTTCTTTTAATGGTAAGTAGTGCGGGGCGGCGCTACGCCTATTTCTTATATCTCTTTCAATGCGGCCGTATGTTATGTCCAGAGGGACATTGCTGGATTTATGCGCGTTTCATTTATATTTCCTCGATGGATACGCATATTGTGCATTTGTTCACATAGGTTCATTATTTCTGCCTGCATTTCGCGAAAATTTTGTACGAATTCGGCTAACAAGGTATTACTTGTGCCCTCGGATGGGTGGCCTGCATCTTCATAAGTTGCGGCGACACCTTGTTCGACTTGTATCAGCAAGCGGTCGATTTCTCTATCGACGACTTCAGGTTGGATTTTCATATTTCTTTCCGGATTTGGCTCAAAAATACTAAGATCGATGAATAATGACGAATAATTTCTTCTAAATGTAACTCGATTAACCCTTTTCGTCTCAAATGTCCATAATTTCTTCTCAACTTTCGACGCTGTAACTTTTGACCTGAACGTCGTTGAAAAAAATTGAAGAAAAACATTTCTTATAGTTTAAAACCTCCTCTGTCGAATGCCGTGATCAAAATCAGACTACGAATTGACGGAAAAAAGTTATAACTGTTTTTTTTTTTTAAAAAATGTCAATTTTTTCGACGCCATTTCTCAAAAATCCTATATTTTGACAACGAAAAAGTTATTCCTGACCATCACAAAATATCGTAATCGTGTATTTTTTACATGCCCTTTCTTATCCCATTGGAATTTTTTTAAAAAACAAAATGGCGACTTCAAGATGGCGCTGACAATTAGACAATTTAGAATTCCTCATTTCTTCGCTCAAATGTCGATTATTCTTTTGTTTTGCATCTAGGATGATTAAAAACTTGATGAAATTGAATGAAAGAGTAGGGATTATCATTTGTAAATACTTAACCTCAAAATGATTCACTCCTAACCTCAAATTAATCAGATGTTATGGATTTTTACCAAGATTTTTCATGTTTCCAATCCAATTTTCAATGTTTCGCAATAATTCATGTATATGTGGATCCAAAAGTGATTCTTTACATTCCTAACCTTCAAATCGATTTAACCTAATAATTAGAAATTTCATGATTTTTTTCCTCAAGTTGACGTTGTGAGCCCTTATTCGTGTTACTATCGCGTTCTTTAGCCGTCAAAATACGTTACTCTCTACATCTCTTACCTCTGAATCATTCTTTGTCATATCCTCATCTCGAAATAGTCAATTTGAAATACATAATCATCAGTGATTATCATCAGTAATTATCATAGCTCATAACAAAATATGAGTGAGTCATTTTGAAGTCAGCGCCATCTTGAAGTCGCCATTTTGTTTTTCAAAAAAATTCCAACGGGATAAGAAAGGGCATGTAAAAAATACGCAATTACAATATTTTGTGATGGTCAGGAATAACTTTTTCGTTGTCAAAATATAGGATTTTCGCGAAACGACAAAAATTCGAAAAAAATTGACATTATTTTTAAAAAAACAGGTATAACTTTTTTCCTTTCAATTCGTAGGCTGATTCTGATGACGGCATTCGAAAGAGGAGGTTTCAAATTATAAGAAATGTCTTTTTTTAATTTTTTTCAACGACGTTCAGGTCAAAAGTTACAGCGTCGAAAGTTGAGAAAAAATTATGGACATTTGGGACGAAAAGGGTTAACGCATAGTTCGTTTGGTTCGAAATTATCGTTATTACGCGCTTCGGGTGATTCAGAACTCGGATAACAGTTTTCTAAATTTCTTCGCACGCTATTTCGTATGTCGCGAATAGCTTTTTCCGCTATTTGTATCGGTGGTACAAGTCCTGATCTATTTGCTAACCATGCTGGCTCGATCAAAAATCGTGGGCTTTGGAATCTAACTCGCTTTAACTGTTCTGACATTTAATTATAAATTTCGACTTACATTTGTAGTACAATAACTCGTATGATCGCGTATCGGGTTGCTCGGCTGCTGACTCTGCGTGTTGACATGTTGGGGTGTCATCCTACGGTGACGTGTTGTCTGTCGATGTTGTGTTGTTTCTGCGAAGGTCGCAGATCAGTGCTGGTCCTAAAGCACTGGTATCCCTTTCTGATTTTCAGCTGCTTGGCCGTGATCACTTGTCTGCTTTTGTCGTCTGTAGGTGTTGCGTGTTTCGGTGGCTTGTTTCAGTCTAGCCGCCTTAATATATTTATTTTCTTAGGTTTTCCTCTACAGTATTTGTTTTTTTCTAATTTGTATTTTTTTTTTCTATTTCAGCCGTTAAGTCAACAGAATTCGGCGGTTCTTTCGGTGTGCATCCCACCGCTGCCACCAATTTGTGTTGTGCCCGGAACGGCACGTGATGTGAGGTGCAGTCAGGAGATGTGAATATCTCAGGCCGCCGAAAGAGGAACGGCTGTTTTCTTTTATTAATTGTTTCTCTTCTTTTCTTCAGATTAAATAAGTTGTATATTTAATATAGATATACATTTGTTAATACAAAGCCTGTCTTATTTAGCATCCTTATTCAGTTGAATTCCTTTCTGCCCTTGCCTCTATTCTGCGTAGGCTCGGTAAATACTCTAAGTTTCTCGCGTACTTAGTTCGCAGTTGTTACACGTGTTTATGTTACACTTGTTTATATTACACTTGTTTTTTCGACTGTCCGCCGTGCTCTTGCGGCGTGATTCATATTTAAACCCTTGTTTTGAGAGGTTTTTGAGAGGACCGCTTACAGTAACATGGCATACGGGGTCATAGTCAAGTTGAAGTTGAAGTGCCAGCAAAGATGATTTGATGTTGAAATCCTTCGCTGCACTTCCGCGTTTTCGGCATATTCACGCGTAGTTCGCTGAGATAACGATTCTATAAAGTAAATATTCGATATCGCATTTACCAATAACATTATATGCTAACGCTTAATATTTTAATTATATACTGGTTATTATTGTCTGTGAGACTATAACATATTTAATTTGTAGCTTTTTATTTTATAATATTCTATTTTCAACTAACCTCCAACTAACAAAGTTCATGTAAATCATTATATATAATAAAATTCTTTAAAACTCTGGCATCGTGGACAGATCCTGAGTACCCAATAAAGACATCCATAAATAATTTTAGTTTGTGATTAGCTGTTCCGTGTATTGAGAAATACTGGTTTCGATTTATATAAGAGTCAGCATCTTCCACTGTTTTATCAATTCTTACATGAGAACCATCTATAGCACCTAAAAAAATAACATATAATAAGGAAAACATGTTAAACAAAAAACAAAACATTGAAATATAAATACATTACCAATTACACCAGGAAATCCTTTTTCTTTAAGAAAGTAAATCATGGTTTCTTCTCTTTCCACTTGTGTTGGATATCGTATAATGTTAAGTGCCAATGACATAATAAAGTCTGTTACTCTCGTTATTATATGGTACAACGTACTACTTATTGCAATACCAAATCGATCAGCTATATCCCGGTAAGATCAACTTTCGTGTCCAACGAACCATAAATAACATAAAATATGTTTCTCACTAGTGACTCTCTTCTTCCGCATGATCTGAAAAAATTACATATAATACATATCTTTTTGTAAAATTATATTTTAAATTAATTTTTTCATAATATTAACTATTAATTAATTTTATTATCATTTCCTCTTAAAAATATATTCTTACTTTGTATAGAAGTAAATATATCTAATGCATTAAATAGATTTATTAATTCGTATGCTATTTCTCTCGACAATCTAAAATGCATTATAAAATCCTTGTCAATATAATTGTGGACAATATTTTCGATATAATTTTGTATTTTTATATGTTGGACCCTTCTAACTAATCCAAACAGTGGATGTAATATCTCCAATTCATTATGCTCTGAAAAGTTTATTAATAGGTTAGAATTTGCGCATTTATATTATTAATATATTATATTACTAATTCAACATACAATAATAGTAGTAATACTAAAGGGGTTCTAACTCACGTCCTCTCAGGGGGGCTGAGGCGCAGGGAAACCGCGGCGCGGGAGAGTGACGTCACGCGCGGGGAAGGAGGAACTGCGGCGCTCGGGTGACGTCACCCGTGGGGAAGGGGAATTCGCGGCGCGAGCAATGGACGAGGAGGTCAGCGCAGTGAAGGGGGATCCGCAGCGCGAGCGATGGACGAGGGAGTCAGTGCGGTGAAAGGGTATCCGCGGCGCGAGCGATGGACGAGGGGATCCGCGCGGTGAAGAAGGATCTGCGAAAAGAAGACGGTGGTGTAAGAAGACGGTGGTGTAAGAAGGACAATGCTACGTGTGGGAAAAGGATAGTGCCATGTGTGGGAAAAGGACAGTGCAACAAGGATGATATCAGCGTGTGACAAGGACGACGCATAGATGGGAGAAAGACGACGTAAAGATAAGTGAACGAGTATATGAAAGAGAGAGAGAGAGAGAGAGAACGATATCACGAAGACGACGAATGCGAAAGAGAGAACGATAGCGCGAGACTTACAATTAGCGCAATGAAGACATCGCGAGACTTTCAACTAGCGTAAGAGAGACGCACGGGATGGAACGCAGAGAGAGGCATGCAAATAACTTCAAATTTTTTTTAATTAAAATTTATAAAATTTATTTTAAAATGTGTATTATACATATTTGTGTGTGTGTGTGTACTTAAAATTAAGAATATAATAATAATAAAATATGAAATAATATAATAAAATGTAAAATATATAAAATTAATTGGGGGACGGTGCACCGGATAGAGAGGGACCTCTCCTGGAATAGAAGACATACATTTCATTAGATTTAATTTCATTTATTTTAAGATATTTTATGATATAATATAAATGGTATGTAATATTTTCCATTCTCATCTATACACAATACGCTCAATGTATATTTTAACGCAGGTTTGGATTCACATACCTATTTATCCTCTCGTCGGCCATTCATATATAGTACTCTCGTAAACTCTGAAATTAAGCATAATAATTGTGAATGTTTTAAATTTATTACACACTGGCAAAAATATTTTTACTTTCAACATTTCCAAGTCTTGCCATAGTATATTCTCATGATCATCTTTATCTAACTTTTATTATTTCAAGTTTTTTATATAGTCTATTTCCAAAACATTTTAATGTAATGTGATTGAGGTCTTCCGCATCTATACAAAAATTTGCATCACATTTTTCAAGTTTCATCGCACAAACATCTCGACATTGGAGAAATCTTCTCAATGAATTTGTGCGAGGTTTTTCTAAGCTGAGCTCTTGATGTTGTATAAATTGAACGATTGACATTTCAAGATTTTTTCTTTGAAAGTTGTTCTCATTCTATTTGAAGTAACTCTTCATTATCACTAATCCGAAAACGGATAACAGGTTATCTCTCTTTCATCTCAACAGGATCCATCCAATCATGATTTATATCTTCATTGTCGATAATAACCTCTTCTTCAGCCATAGTAGGAAATCAACGAAACACAAGACCACCGAAACACAGAACAACGAAAGAAATAATATTTTAATGCCGCAGACTCCTCTTCATTATATATCTTTTAATATCTTGCGTCTCATTCCAACTAGAGCATCGCAACTCATCTATCTCAGCATTTCTCTACATCTTTAGCGGAGCGTGTTGAGAAAAATTATCAACTATTCTTATTCGTATGGAAGGAAAAAAATAAAATCACAGATATAATAAAAGTAATTATTTATTGCACGCATCGTAAAGAATATCATTATATAATAGCATATTATAATTTTTCCCTACTCTGTACATACATTGAAGACGACAACAGCGTAGGACACTTCGCTTGG
The DNA here is from genome assembly GCA_030586385.1 of Camponotus fellah. Taxonomy (NCBI): domain Eukaryota; kingdom Metazoa; phylum Arthropoda; class Insecta; order Hymenoptera; family Formicidae; genus Camponotus; species Camponotus fellah. The sequence goes on from JAPIVC010000449.1 coordinate 29,059, forward strand.
ATCAAGAATTTAGCCTTTTCCAGGCTCGTGAGCTCGCAATTGAGCAAATATGAACACAAGAAATATATATGCGACCGAGTTTTAAGTTTAATTTATATTATTTGAATAATTATAGGTTATACACTTTGTTATATAAATCTTAATTAAAATTTTTTTCTTTTACAGATGCCTGCATTATTTTAGCTCAGACGCCAAATTGCAGTCACATACGATCGACTGTGGAAAGATGAATGACTGCGCTGTCCGATTGTCAAGCGACAAGGACAAGTGGCTATCGTTTAACAACCCTAATCGGAAGAAGCGGATGTCATTCATCGTGTACACCGACTTGGAATGCGTTCTGGCCAAGATAGAGGAACAGCAAAAATTGTACCAACACCATCAGGTATTTAGTTTAGCTTATTATGTACATTATTCATACGAATCCTTATCAGCGTATCATTCACGTTGTAGCGCCAATTGCGTTTCTTGGTTCGTCGAAGATTAAAAATTTAGCATTACGTGTAAAAAATATTTTAAAAACAAATGTCCCCATGGTAAATTTGACTTCCGAAGAGTGGGAGAAATTTCATAGCGCCACTCAATGTCATATATGTGAAAAACCGTTCGCGGAAGACGCGGAAGGATACACGCGTTCGCGATCATTGCCATCTGACCGGGCGGTACAGAGGTCCAGCACACTCAAATTGTAATCTAAATTACAAAGAATCTTTTTGCATTCCGATAATTTTTCACAATTTATCCGATTACGACTCACACTTTATTATATTCGAGGAAATAGCCACAGCGTTCGAAGGGAAAATCGAGTTACTTCCGATAACCAAGGAAAAATATATTTCGTTTACCAAAAATGTTGATCTTAAAGAAGAATAAAAAAAATCAAGTAAAATTACGTTTCATCGATTCATACAAATTTCTCGCATGGAGTCTCGATAAATTGACATCATTTTTGGACAAAGACAAACTCAAAATTTTAAAATCGGAATTTCAAATTTTTTATCTATCAAAAATTTCAATTTATTAACGCGAAAAGTATGTATTTCCGTACGAATACATCGATTCTGTTGACAGATTGCAAGATACGTTTACCGCGCGAATCATTTTATAGTTCCTTGACCGATGAAACTGTATCCAAGAGGGATTACGCGCACGCCGAGAACGTCTGGACGCGATTCTCTATTCGGACGCTAGGCGAATATAATGACTTGTACTCAAAATCGATGTCTTGTTATTAGCCGACATTTTCGAAAACTTTCGAAATAAATGTATCGAAAGTTACGGACTCGATCCCGCGTATTCCTATACTCTCCCCGGCTTCACATGGGACGCCATGTTGAAGCATACAAAAATCACGTTCGAACTGCTTACAGACATCGACATGGTTATGTTCATCGAACGTGGTATACGCGGCGGTCTGAGTCAATGTCTCGGTAAATACTCTCGCGTTAATAACAAGTACACACACCGGCAGGAATGGTGTCTCGCTATGGTTATGTTGGAAGGGTCCCGTTAGCCCACGAGCTCGATAGCACACAACCACACATATCGTCCGATACTTAAGATAACCAGCACAATTGATCAATCAGAAGGTCCTAGTGTTCTAACTGACCAATTAGCAACACTCGTGTGCTATCGGGCTCGTGCGCTATCGGAACCCGTCCGCTTGTGTTGATGCTCACTGACGTCACACTCACACAAGCGAAGCGCGCATGTACGCGAGCCAGGCGACGGGAGAGAAAGTGGAGGTAGAGTAGTGGGGGGCATTCCAATGTTCCGTCCTTCGCGCACGGCATTAGAGTGAGAGAGAAAGCACTATGAAACGTGATACCCAGTTAGAGGTGTCCGATAGCCGTCTCTCTCGCTCGAATGAGAGGGTGCGAGCGAGACAGCTATATACCGCGTGGGACACCGTGCTGTTTCTATACGCGTCTCGCGTACTTTAATGTCGATATCTATATATTTTTCATTTCTCTCTTTAATGGAGTTAAAATGCGATTGAATCGCGTGCACCGGCGTATTTATTTTATTAAATTAAATAAATATAATTTATTATAATTTTCTCTTTATATAATGTAAATTATTATTTATCCCTGATTCTCAACAAAGTCTAAGAGAAAAAAAACGTCGATAAAACAATAAAAATATCTACGGATGCGACAACTAACATGCAATTGAAACAATTTGCAAAATGTATGCGCATATCTTTCTTTAGAGGCGTTTTCATGAGCAATTATTTACTGATAAGCGGTGTACGACGAAACGAGAGCGGTAATCGTCAATTTGGATGACGTTGATGGTCCCGGTACTCATTGGGTAGCGTACGCAAAGAGGGATGATCGTATCGTATATTTCGACAGTTTTGGAAATCTTCGACCGCCCAAGGAACTTGTGCAATATTTCGGACGAGTGAAAATTGAATAAAAGTATACATCTTATCAAAGTTATAATCAGAGTATCTGTGGACAGTTGTGTTTAAAATTTCTTCAAACGATCAATTTAAACCTGACAATCCATCGTCACGATTCAGTATTCGTTCGACATGTCACTGACACTTACGTTGACTGGTAGAAGCAGCGTTTTCGCTGTAAGCTATTTTCCCGCTATAGATTTGACCAATGCTGATTACGAGCTCGGATTAACGAATTTTGAAACTTATACGATTCCGAACGTAAATTTTTCGAATAATAAATTTTTTGGCAATGACAAGGAAATTACGATTCCCGAAGGATCGTACGAATTGCACGCTATAAATGACTATCTCAAACGCGCCATTTTGCGAGAACACTTTTCCAGAGATGTTGAAAACGATTATGATGAGGAATATCCAATAGCGCTCCGCGCCAATCACAATACGCTAAAGAGCGAAATCAAATGCGCCTGTATAATAAACTTTATCAAACCCGACAATATAGGATTCTTGCTTCTCATCGAATCGTATATTGCAACCTCGCAAGTGGTACGAATCGGACGAACCTGTTAATATTATAAACGTAAATATTATTCGTATAGAATGTAACGTAACTATTGGTGCGTACAGCAATGGCATGCGCGTACATGAATTTTCACCGAGCGTACCGCCAGGATATAAGATATTGGAAACGCCAGCACAGATCATTTATTTGCCAATCATCGTACGGAACATTACAGATTTAACGATATGTATTGTGAATCAAAGAGGTCGATTGCTCGATTTTCGAAGAGAGGAAATTACCCTAAGGGCCAGGGCACAAACATTGCCGTAGCGCCTTACGCCACCTTACGTGAGAACCTTACGTTACGTGACACGTAAGCCAATACTACGGCAACGCACAAGAAATTCTTATGTTACGTTATGTAAAAAGAAGGCATCGATGCCTAAGGTGGCGTAAGGCGCTACGGCAATGTTTGTGCCCTGGCCCTAAGATTGCATATACGGTGGCGACAAACATAATATGTTTGTGCTGAACGAAACGGAACACGCGAGAGACAATACTATTGCTGTAAGGCGAGCGGTATCGAGTGACAATAAGATAGCCGTTAAAAAGAAGCTGAACATATTGAATCGTGAATTTTTGAAATCATTGAGATTAATCGTACGAAAAGAATGATTGATATTTTGAATATTGGAAGTGAGCCAGTCTTTGACGATCGCATCGTCAAGATTGAGACTCATACGTACAATCCGTACGCCAATACAACGCTTGGTTACAGCGATGAAATACGAATATCTATACAACATCAAGATTTGACACGTTACCATGCGAAAGTTTTCTTTACATCAAGGGAAGGTTTAATATTCGTAAAGCGAATGACGAAATGAAGGTTGTGTTGGGAAACAATTGCGTCGTATTCATGTTTGATGAGCTTCGATACGACCTCGACGGAGTAGAGATTGATCGCAACAGAAATGTTGGAATAACATCAACGCTCAAAAATTATGTCTCTCTAACGCACCAAAAAAGTATAAACTTGAAGAACGCTGCGTAGGATTTGACGTACAACGGTGACAAAAATTATTTCAACTATTGCGTGCCGCTCAACATGTTGCTTGGGATTTTGCGAAGATTATAAACGCGTTGTGATTAACGCTCATCACGAATTGATTTTGATATGTTCGCGCAACGATAATAATTGTCTATTCGGACATCCGTCATCGGAAGCTCAGATTGAATTACTCAAAATATTGAATAAGATGAATAAATTATCAATGTTGCGAATGTTGGAAGGCCGATGATACTTGAACATGAGTTTCCGATCTTGGGATCTATACGAATTTCCTCTGTTACATAGCACGAAGCATTCGTGAACCGTGAAAGCCGCCTCTCAGCTAGAGAAACCGCGATACGTGATCTTTGCATTGCAAACTGGTAAAAAGAATTCAGTGTCACAAGATGTTACATTGTTCGATGACTGCAAACTGACCAACGTTAAACTCTATTTAAACTCGGAATTTTATCCCTACGATGATTTTAATTTAGATTTTGAAGAAATAGATTCGCCGTCCTATTCGACACTCTCGTTTTCGCAAATTTTATTATAGATGCGATAATAGCATCGCGCTATTAACTATTCCAAAGTTTCTACATTGCGGTCCTCTTGCGGTTATTGATTGCTCGAGACAAAACGAATCTGTCAAAACTGCTATCGTGGACGTGAGAATAAAGTTTGAATGCAGGGAAAATATACCAGCGAATACTACCGCCTATTGTCTCATCGTGCACGATCGGGTTGTCGAATATAATCCATTGACCAATGTAGTCCGCAAAATTACATAGGTCAGCAAATATCCCCTCCATTGCACATGAAGAAAAATATAAAAGATTGAAATGTTTGACGATCAACATCAGTCTGCGATCGAATCTTGTCATCATGGTTGCGGCACGTTTGTGGATCTGCAGGGATTTATCGTTGGGAAAAATTTTGTCGTGAAGGAAGTTGCGGTTTTGAAAAAAGGATCCGTACTTTCTCATTATATTTTTACATGTCCAGTACCATGGTACACGTTCACAAAATTTGAGAGATATCAGGTTTTATGGCTGATTAAAAATCACATGAGTATGTCGTGGAACGATGGACACGTTTCATATTGGAAGTCGAAACGTTTAATTACGACGGCAGTGATGGGTGCAACGGAGGAGGATGATCATCTCTCGTGTATGTTAAAGGTCATGAAAAACGGCAATGGCTGGCCGATATACTGGACAATGATGCGAGAAACGATATGATTATCGAAACTTTGGATGCAGATTATGAGGATATAGCTTCTTTAAATAAATTAGATGTTAAGAATACTATGCGTTGCGAAAATCATGTAAAAATTGCGCTCTACAAAATGTATTTATAATTGGTGGTTGAAACATCATGATAATAATTCTTCGAAACCATATTTATAATAAATTGATGTTACGATATATTTTTATCTTTCTTATTCTCTCCTTTCTTTCCTCATCCCTATCTATGTACGTGCGCAGTATCATGTTTCCGTACGTAACACAGCTGCCACAAATATTGTATTTCGATACTATATTGTGATACATTTAAATATTTGTTCGATAATTGAATATAGTTTTACGTTCGATTTTCGTTTAACGGGTGTTGATTTATGTTCGTTTCCGTTTGATGACCGTTCAACGAGCGTACGTTTCCGTTCGACGAGCGTTCGATGATCGTTCGTTTCCGTTCGATGACCGTTCAATTACCGTTCATTTCCGTTTGACCGTTCGTTTCCGTTCGATAGCCGTTCGACGAGCATTCAATGACTATTCAATTACCGTTCGACGAGCGTTCGATTACCATTTGATCAGGGTTGACGCATTATATTATATCGTGCTAAGTTGCGTGGGACCATGCATACTTTTGTCTTACGACGCGTTTTTGGTAAAGCGATAATGATATGTTCCTAAAGTTTCCTAAAGTAGTTTCGTAGACGTTTGTCTCCTCGCAAAGTCGCTATATGATAATATTATATTATACTATGCTGAATTGCGTGGGACCGCGCGTACTTTTGTCTTACGACGAGTTTTTGATATGGTAATAATGCCACATCTCTACTATAAAATTCCGTGCCGAGACCTTGTTGCCGCATCAGAAAGTTGTGCACAGCATACGTGTCGGGAGCAAAATATTTTAAAAGAGTACAAGAAATGGATATTATTTTCAATAATTACCTGGGTTGGAAACAATGCTTCTTTGATATATTGTGCTCTGTATTCTTAAAACTGAGTTTCCATTGGGAGGTAAGTATCAATTCTGTGATTATTTTATATGAAAAATTATGTATTTTTTTAATTAATTATATTTATATTATAATTATGTGTAGTCCCAGGTTGACATGGAAATCCCTGGGTTTATGAACATTAGGCGCCGGCAGTGGGTGCGGGCGGAGCGGCGGGGAAGAAGATACGAGCTCTCCTTTATGTGGGGCGACACCCCGGAAAGTCTCCAGGACGAGAATATCTTCGATCTGAGGCGGCTCTTCGGGGAGGAGCCCTACGAAGAAGAGGAGATTTGGGTGCCTGGGGAGATTCGGGCGCCCAATGGTATATACATAAATATAGATGTAAGTATTTTTTTCCTTCTATAAATTTTATTGTGACTTTTATTGTGAGTTTTATTAATACAACTTTTTTCTTTTTTGTTGCAGAAGCGGTCTCCCGGGAAGAGGGATCCGCGGCGCGACCGATGGGCGAGGGGTCCGCGAGGTGAAGGGGGATCCGCGACCGATGGACGAGGGGATCCGCGAGGTGAACGGGGATCCGCGGCGATGGACGAGGGGATCCGCGAGGTGAAAGGGGATCCGCGGCGCGACCGATAGACGAAGGGGTCCGCGCGGTGAAGGGGGATCCGAAGCGCGAGCGATGGGCGAGAGAGTCCGCGCGGTGAAGGGGATCCGCGGAAAGAAGACGGTGATGTGAGAAGGACAGTGCTACGTGTCGGAAAAGACTAGTGTGCGACAAGGATGGCATCAATGTGTGACAAGGATGACGTCATCGTGGGACAAGGACGACGCATAGGTGGAAGAAGGATCATGCAAAGGTAAGTGGGCAAAGAGTATATGAAAGAGAGAGAGAACGATAATATCAAGAATAACGCATGCGAGAGAGAACCATACCGCGAGACTTACAACGCGTGCGAGAGAGAGAGCGCAACAACGATATCACGAGACTTACAACGCGTGCGAGAGAGAACGATAGCGCGAAAGAACAATGACGCGTGCCGAAGATAATGAGACTTAAGATTAACACGAAGACGACGTGTGTGTGAGAGAGAACGATATCGCGATACTATACTTATATTAACTAGCGCGTGAGAGAGACGCAAGGATGGGAACGTAGGGAAAGGCATACAAATAATTAGATTTTTTTTTAATTAAAAGATAAAATATAAAATTTATTTTAAAATGTGTGCGTATACTATACAATTTTGTGTGTGTGTGTGTGTGTGTGTGTATGTGTATAAGTGTGTATTTAAAATAATATAGATTAAAATATAAAATATAAAATAATATAAAATGTAATATAAAAATATAACAATATAAAATATAATAAAAAAAAATATATATATATATTGGGGGGGGACGATGCGCCGGGCCGGGTGACGTCACTCACCCGCGCCGCGGTTCCCCGTGCGCCTCAATCCCCCCTTGAGGGGACCTGGGTTAGAACCGGCCTAGCTATATTACTACTGACAAAGATGACTCTATAATCATAGACAAAGTGAGGTACATTGGTACACTAGGATTATACGAGTTGCTCTTCAAGAGAATTCCCGATGATGTCATATACTGAGGATGATGTACAAAAATATAAGAGCATATTGATGGCGACAAGTGCGCATAAACGTCAATACGATGCCCAAGGTCTATTAAAGAGCAACAAGGGATACAAGTATAAACAAATAATCACGTCGTTGATATCGATCGAAAAAGAAAAAATTTGGAACGGGAGTATTCACGCCTCGCGCGATGACGCTAATCGACAATAAGATCGATTACGTGCACTGAGACAATCCCAACGAGCTAGTGGATCGCCTACGATTGCTCGATGCTTCGCGTCGAGCTGGCCACAACGCTCACGGCAATGAGATCCTGTCGATCATAGAAGAACTTCGTGAAGCCGGCCTTATTATAAATTAAACGATGTCTCGACGAAACTAATCAGTCGATCGACGTCACTCGTATCGAAAAAAACAATGCCTATCAACAAATTTGGATTATTCGAACGGAGAAATGAAGAAATCAGCACAAGCGATCATTGGGGTAAATTGGTGACAAGTTACTTGCGTCAAAATGCTCTGTGTCGCTATGGACTATGACGCGAGGTCGCAAGATTCGCCGTGTAACGCAACTTGAGGCTGATACCGATGCAGTCAACAAACTGTACCTGGAAGAATGTGTTAAAAACGTTGAAGAATCAGCAGAAAGAATCAGACGAGAAGCTGACTGTGTTCGAGAAGGATGTACGAGCTTTCGCGCGGACAGACCGCGACAAACGAGCTTCGTCGTACGATTAACACTAATTCAGAAACGGCTATCAACCTGTAATATGCTGTAGCGAACAGCTTAGGAGCGGCTGTTGTACAATTATTAAACATCTAGAAAGGTTTATCGAACGGCTACGAACGATTATTGAACGGCTACAAACGGTTATCGAGTTATAATGAGTGGCAGTGATCGAAGAGGAAACGGTCTCGAACGAGGCTACGAGCACCTCAAGGACGGTTGCGAACAAGGCTATGAACACGTCAGGAACGGCTACATACGAGCATACAACTCAGAAACGGCTACGAACGAGTTAAAAACGATTGCCAACGAGGCTACGAATGAGTAAGAAACGACTGTGAAAGAGGCTACGGATTACTTAAAAACGACTATCAACAGAGCTGTATCAATCACGCTAACAAACGGTTAAAAAACGATAGTGAACGGCTAGTAAACGACTTGTCGTAACCCGACAAAATAATAATTTAATTAAAGTTAAATAAGCAAACCTTGAAATAAGCTGAAGTAAGCAAAAACAGCAAAAGACAGTAAATTAGGAATTACATAAGAGATATTAAAATATAGAAATAAGACGTGACGAAAAGAAAACAAGTCACGATCAAAGCTGATTAAGCATAATGAAATCCAAGATGGAGCACGAACCGCGCTCCGACTCAGGGACACCTCATCCTCCTTCCGCCAAATTAAACGATATATAAACCGATCGCGAGATCACCACGGCGGACTATCGTTTGGTAAAATTGTCGACATCCTAAATCAACTGGGAAATGCAAAATATTTCACCACGCTAGATTTAGCATCAGGATATCACCAAATCCCAATGGCTGAGAGGGATAAAAATTAAAAGCATTTTTTCAACCCTCCGGACATTACGAATTCAATCGAATGCCGTTCGGATTAAAGAATGCGCCAGCAACATTTCAAAGATTGATGAATTCCGTCTTAACAGGAATACAAGGACTTAGATGCCTAGTATATCTCGACGATATTGTAATCTACGGATCAAGCTTAGAAGAGCATAATAAAAGACTTAAAGAAATATTACAAAAACTACGAAAGGCTAATCTAAAGTTGCAACCCGATAAATGTGAATTTTTGCGTAAAGAAGTAATTTATCTGTGACATATAATTTCAAAAAATGGAATATCATCTGATCCATCAAAGTTAACCGCAATAAAAGAATTTCCGACGCCGAAAAAAATCAAGGATATTCAATCTTTTATAGGACTCGCAGGATATTATAGAAAATTTATTGAAAATTTTTCACAAATCGCTAAGCCACTCACAAAGTTAACAAAAAAGACAGAGAAATTTGAGTGGACAACAGAGCAGCAAGCAGCATTCGAAACATTAAAAGAAAAATTAATGACTGCACCAGTGCTAAGATATCCTGACTTCACTGAGCAATTTATTGTGACCACTGATGCCTCCGACTATGCGATCGGAGCAGTGTTGTCACAAGGAGAGATAGGCAACGACCGACCAATTGCTTACGCTGAGTGCTGACAAAAGCAGAACAAAATTATAATACAACTGAAAAGGAACTATTAGCTATTGTTTGGGCAGTAAAGCATTTCAGACTATATGTTTATGGAACAAAATAATAACTGACCATAAACCGCTGATATTTAATGTGAATGACCCCGGATCAAGATTAATCCGATGGCGATTAAAACTAGAAGAGTATGATTACGAAATCATACATAAGGCCGGACGAGCAAACGCGAACGCCGACGCACTAAGTCGCAACGCGATACCGGGACCCGCAGATAAAAATGCTGACTATGAAATTCTAAACATAGAAGAAAAAGAAAAAGAAGAACCAGCGAAAACATATACAGAAGAGGAGAAAAAACAAATTCTAGCCGAATATCATGATGCACCGATAGGAGGGCATCAAGAAATCGAGCGAACAATAAAGAGAATTCGACTCCAACACAACTGGAAAGGCCTAACAAAGGATGTCGAACGATACATAGCAAAATGCGAATCCTGCCAGACAAATAAATTATCGCGAAAAAATAAAGTACCGTTAATAATCACGGACACGCCTAATAAACCCTTTGAAAAATGCGCATTAGACATAGTCGGACCGTTGACAATCACTACTAACGGAAATAAATATTTATTAACCTTCCAAGACAATTTAACTAAATTTAGTAAAGCTATTCCGATTCCGAATCAAGAAGCAAATACTATTAGCAAGGAATTTGTTAAAAAATTATACTGGAACACGGAATACCCGAAAAATTCTAACAGATCAGGGAACGAATTTCCTTAGTAAAATATTTAAAAATACGTGCAAATTATAAAATAAAAAATTCAAACAACTGCTTATCATCTAGAAAGCAACGGCGCACTAGAACGATCGCACAGAACGTTAGCCAAATATCTACGACACTATATAAATGAAGATCAAACGAACTGGGACGAATGGATACCGTTCGCGATGTTTATGTATAATACGACACCGCATACTGTTACAGGATTTACACCCTTTGAATTAGTGTACGGACACCAAGCTGAAATTCCGACAGCATTAACAAGACCACCGAAACCAACATATAATTATGACGATTATGCACAAGAATTAAAAAAAAAGATCAACCAATCAACTCGCGAAAGAGCACCTCAAAAAAGAAAAGGAAAAAGCAAAAGGGAACTACGACAGGAAGACACGTAAAACGGACTTCAAGGAGAAAAAGTCCTCTTACACGACGAAACAATTCGTCGAGGACGATCAAGAAAATTAGACTCCCTATGGATCGGACCCTACGCAGTCACCGAGAAAAATTCTGACGTAAACTACACGATTAAAATGGGAAAAAGAACCGATACGCGTACACGTGAATCGACTAAAAAGTTTTATCGAACAGTGAAACTTCTATAAAATAAAGACGCATAAAGAAAGAAAATAAAAATAACAAATCCTTCCTTAAGCAAACCATCCGCGACCATGACCTCGGCCAAAACCTGGGCGTGGAGACGCTTCCTGATAAGAAGGCCCAGGACGGCGAAGCGGTTCAACATAGCCCCGGAGAATCGCCCGACCCCGAGTAGATACACCCAAAATAGGTGGGGCGCCCGGTGCGTCCAGAGGAACTGAAGGCCGAAAAGTGGAGAATCGTCCAATAATAAAGGCACCAAAAACGATCACTGGACGAAGAGTACATGCCAGATGAATATATGCAACTTCCTCCTCTCCCCAGACTAGCGACGTTATGCAAGATTGTTCTACACTGAACTCTAATTCATGTGCGTTTGGAGCCATGAATGAGACGCTTCCAGACACAAATGAAAAAAAAAAAAAAAACACCCGTACTCGTCGACGTCTGAAGATAGACTAACGAGCAATGAGGAAAGAAACGGAGCACACAGTGCAAACTTTCAAAGCGCAACAGCATAAAAATGACACCTGTCATATATAGTAATATAATATAATATATTGCATTCCAGGAACCTTTTTGTCCTGAGCGCAGGCAGAAGAGAGGAACCTGACACTTACTTGGCAAATAAAAAAATTCCACCACGAACCAGGCATACATTTCGAAAAATTGGGAAAAATTAATCAAGTCGAATCCACGTGGAAACTAGTGATCAAAACGGATATCACAGCGATGGACCGCCGACAGGAACAAGTAACAAATTATATGGCACAAACACGAGCATTATGCTATGATAAGCCATTAGAACAAAAAATGAGAGAAACATGCAGCATATTACTGCAGATAACAGAAAAAAAATAAAAAAAAAGCAGCAACGTTACTAACACGACTGAGGAAAACGTACCAGTTATCAAAGAAAACACGAAGAGGACTAGTAAACGGTCTCGGAACAATAGCGAAAACACTATTCGGCACGATGGACGCTGACGATGAAAAAATCATCACCGAACAACTAAACCTAATCAAAAGAAAACAACAAACGCTGCAACACGCACTGAAAAATCAGGTAAAAATACTCAACGCCACCATGCACATGTAGATGAATCCGAAAAAAATTATACAGGAAAATGAAGAAAAATTCTTAAATATAACAGAGAAGATGCGACAAAGTTGGCTACAAACAACAATAAATTATGGATATCGAGAAGAGATGGATGAACATTTCATTATACTAAACGCGATTATCAAAGATTTAACAATGGATATAACGGACATTATTACTCACCTAGTTAGCACAAAAAGTGGAATAATAAACATAAGACTAATTCCGATCGAAGTAATTATTGATAATCTTAAAGAAATAGCAACACAAGTACCACAAGGTACACATTTCCCATTTCAAATTGCACAAGAAAATTGGGAAATAATCGAAAAATTCACAAAAATTAGCGCATACTACGATAACGGAAACATAATCACGGTAATAAAACTTCCGCAAATCATGTATCTTACATACGAAATAATAAAGGTAACACCCTTACCCACTCATAAACAAAATAACACATTTGTATACGTAGAAGTAAACCAACAAATAATAGCCGTAGATACGGACGGTCGAACATATTTACAATCACGGAAAGCGAATTAAAATGTATGCGATACGATAACGAATACATATGCGAACAAAACTATCCAATATATCGTATAGACAATCAAGCATTATGCGAAGTACAAACATATATACAACTAGCAAAACACACTGATAATTGTAACATAAGATACATACATACAAACACAACGATATGGATAACGTTAAAAAACGGGAACACGTGGATATTCCACACAAGCGAAACAACAAGGTAAAGATAACATGCGAAAATGAGACGATACAAAAAAGTCGAGATTGATAGAACGGGACAGTTGACGATTAAAGGAAGATGTAAAATCGTAACACCCCACATAATAAAAAACAAAAATCTATCCTACAAACATCAAAACCCATACCAGAATACAATTTAACAGTAACAAAAAACAAACAGACAAATCAATAAATAAAATTGAGGCAATTAAATTACGAAAAATAATAAAAAATCCATCAGAATTAATGGAACTCAGCAAGACACTGACCGATATAGACGAACAAATAGACAAAGATAACCTACAAATACAGAAACACATAATATATCCGGCGATCTCAGGTATCACAGGTACAATAATAATAATCAGTTTTGTAGCAATAACATATGCGATAAAAAAGAGGCAAGCAAAAAAGGAAACACCGGTCAACATAAACATACCACGAGTATCAAGGGAACACATTTACGACAGACCCTACCAACCAGACTTAACGATAAACGACACAGCTATATTATATTAAATAAAATAGATATAAGCAAATGTAAAATAAGAATATTGTAAAATAGGTAAAGAAAATTTACTACGGTAAATTTTCTTTTCCCAAAGGATGTCGTAACCCGACAAAATAATAATTTAATTAAAGTTAAATAAGCAAACCTTGAAATAAGCTGAAATAAGCAAGAACAGCAAAAGACAGTAAATTAGGAATTACATAAGAGATATTAAAATATAGAAATAAGACGTGACGAAAAGAAAGCAAGTCACGGTCAAAGCTGATTAAGCATAATGAAATCCAAGAGCACGAACCGCGCTCCGACTCAGGGACATCTCATCCTCCTTCCGCCAAATTAAACGATATATAAACCGATCGCGAGATCACCACGGCGGACTATCGTTTGGTAAAATTGTCGAATTGTCATTTGAGTGAACTTGTCGAATTATCGGACCAACGAGTCGCGATTAATATATCAAGCTATTATAAAATACTGCTAACGCGTAAAAGATAATTGAAAGTAGCATAGGAACAGTGTACGAAGAACGACCGAAATATATTCCTTTACTAAAAAGTACAGAGTGTCTTATTTGTTGCGTGGGTTCCAATCCTTTGGGCGTATAATCCCGAAAAGCCCATCCTCTATGGTTCGGGCACAACAGGCTATCGAACGGTTATCGAATAGCTAACAAATGGTTAAGGAACGGCTACGAACGATAATCGAACGGGTCAGCAACGGCTACGAACGGCTAACGAACGGCTAAGGAACGGCTACGAACGGTTATCGAATAGCTAACGAATGGCTAAAGAACGGTTACGAACGGTTATCGAATAGCTAACGAACGGCTACGAACGATAATCAAACGGGTCAGCAACGACTATGAACGGCTAAAGAGTGAAAACGAATAATAAAACGCACGGACGTGCACGGATACACGTATCGTTTGATCGACGAATCGAAACAACGATGGGTCGACGATCGGAAATAACCGAGGAAGTGAAGAAACAACATAATTTAGAGAAACGGCAATTGGTGAACGAACTGCACACACCGGCGAGAAATAATTTCCTCCGAAGACACGTCATAGTGCGGAGATACGATGACCTGTGGCAAGCCGACATTGTCAAGATGCGTCCATATTCTCGTTTCAACAGAGGATATAACTACCATACATACGGACAGTCATCGATGCGTTGAGCAAGTACGCGGGCCATACCACTCAAGAGTAAAGGCGGAAGCGAGACAGCTGACGCTATCGCCAAGATAATTTGAGATAGCAAGAGATGCTCAAAAAACATACAGACCGACATGGGGAAGGAATTTTATAACGTTGACGTGCAAAGGCTAATGCGAAAACACGACATCAATTACTATTTTACGTATTCAGTATTGAAGGCATCGATCGTTGAGCAAGTCAATCGCACGCTGAAAAACGACATGTGGAAGATATTTACGCTAAATGAATCTTACAAGTGGGTCAACGCGTTGCCGGGACTCGGATTACAACGTGCGCAAGCATTGAACGATCGGTATGCGGCCTGTCGATGTTATCCCCGCGATCGCTGAAAGACTCTTGGCTACTATATACAACCGTGTAAATATCGCGGATCCGGCGAAATTTAAAGTAGGTGACTCGGTACGCGTTAGCAAGTACAAGACAGTTTTCGAGAAGAGTTACACGTCAAATTGGACAACCGAGGTGTTTAAAATTAAAAAGTGCAGCATATTGACCCCGCAAGTTATCTACTTGAGGATTATCGCAAAAAACCTATCGCTGGAACGTTCTACGAGCACGAGTTGCATCGCGCTAATTATCCGGATGTCTATCTCTGGAAAAAGTACTGCAGGAGGGGTGACGAGGTTTACGTGAAATGGCTAGGATTTGATAATTTATACAATTCTTGGATGTATTTTTGTTAAATGAAGGCCGTGACATATACACTGTTGTAGGTTACGGTAATGTATCACGTAACGCTTCTTATCGTATAACGTTGCAAGCAGTTTCAATTTCCGCTTGCCGGACGGCTTGTCGCGTGTCGGGCAAAACGGTAGGTCAGTGTGCATATCGAGATGTTGCGGGTACTATAGATCGACTTCGAGGATATACCCCATAGGCGAATTAGCGCTATAGATGATGCATCAAAATTCGACGCGTCGTCGATCCATCGAAAATCGACATAAGGAAACGGTTGATACATTGTCCATCCGTATAAATTATTAACGTTAAAATACATCAAGTACGATGATGGTTTCGATGGATCGTACGATTGTTGCATGTACTTGTTATTAGCGCGCGCGTTTATCTACTGGGACATTGGCTCAGACCACCGCGTACACCGCATTTTATAAACATGACCATGTCGATATTTGTAAACAACTCGTAAACTTTGAACGTAATCTTTGTATGCTTTAACATGGCGTCCCATGTGTATCCGGGTATAGGGAGAGTATAGTAATACGCGGGATCGAGTCCGTAACTTTTGATGCAACTATCGCGAAAGTTTTCGAAAATATCAGCTAATAGCAAGATGTCGATTTTGAGGTCGCTATATTCGTCGAGCGTTCGAACGGAGAACCACCAGATGTTCTCGGCGTGCGCATAATCGCTCTCGGATATAGTTTCGCCTATCAAGGAACTGTAAAACGATTCGCGCGATGGTAAACGCGTATCTTACAACCTACCGAGTCGATGTATTCGTACGGAAATACACATTTCCGTGTTAATAAACTGAAATTTTCTGCAGATAAATTTTGAAATTCCGATTTTAAAATTTTGAGCTTATCTTTGTCCAAAAATGATGCCAATTTGTCGAAATTCGATGTAAGAAATTTATACGAATCGAAGCGTAATTTTACATTATTTTTTCAATTGCCTTCCTTAAGGTCAACATTTTTCGTGAACGAAATATATTTCTCTTTAGTTATTGGTAATAAATCGATTCTTCTTTCGAACGCCGTAGCTATTTCCTCGATAATAAAGTACGAATCGTAACCGGATAAATTGTGAAAAACTATCGGAATACAAAAAAATTCTTTGTAATTTAAATTACAATTTGAATGTGCGGGACCTCTGTACCGCTCGGTCAGATGGCAATGATCGCGAACGCGTGTATCATCTTCCGCGAACAGGTTTTCGCATATATGACATTGAGTGACATTATGGAATTTCTCCCACTCTTCGGACGTCAAATTTGCCATAGGGACATTGGTCGTTAAAATATTTTTTACACGAATCGCTAAATTTTTAAGTTCTTTGACGAATCACGAAACGCAATTGGCGCTACGGCAAAAATTATAAACTGATAATGAATCGTCGTACGAACAATACACATAGTAAGCTATGCTAAATACTTGATGATGTTGGTACAATTTTTGTTGTTCTTCCTCCGTCTTGACCAGAATGCATTCCAGGTCGGCATACACGACGAATGGAAGCCGCTCTTTCCTGTTGTAATTGCTGAACTCGGGCCACTTGTTCTTATGGTTCGGCAGCCGGATAGCGCAGTCGTTCATCTCCTCGCAGTCGACAGCATGTGACTGCAACTTGTCTTCTGAACCGAAATAATGCAAGCATCGTAAAAGAAATTTTTTTTTAATTAAAGATTTATGCAATACATTATATTTTTGGTGCATTCCGATATTCATTGCCAGTACTGACAACGTGACGTCATGAAATAAAATTGTAACACCGTTTCAAAATTACTGAGACTACTTTCATGCTATCATTGAGCTGCTATAACGGAACAGTTTTAGAGTTCTGACAGTTATTATAGATATAAAAATTGTCATATTAACACAATTAGCGAAGAATTTAACAGAATCTCCAGATTCTGATTCTTCTTCCAGTGAAGGAGAAAATGAATTATTATTGACTTTGTTAAAAGAGGAATCTTATATACGTGCAAAATTATGTTGTCAAAATTATGTTGAAAATGTTGTGCCTTTATATACAAATTCGGAATTCAAAATGCATTTTCGATAAGTAAATAAAAAATGTAGTATATTAAAATTTAAATTTGCATATTATACTATATATGTAAAGTTATTTAAAGTTTATTATACATATAAAACCTAATAAAAGTTTATAATAAACTAACTTTCAATATTTATTATTTTAGGATGAAACGGAATACTTTTAACTTTTTATTGGAATTATTAAAACCAAAGCTGTGCAAACAAAACAAGAGATTTGGTAGACTTCCAATATCGCCTGAAAAACAATTATTAATAGCTATATGGACTATGGCGACACCAAATTCCTATAGTACAATTCCTAGATATAAGTAAATATACATATAAATTGTCATCTAATAATTATAAATATATATTAAAAGCATTTATTTAATAAATAAACTGATTTTAGATGTGTTTTAGACAGATTTAACGTTGGCAAAGCTACAGCATGGCGAAGTGTACAAAAAGTAATAAATGTCTTGTATGCACATGTGAAAACATTTATTCATTGGCCAACTATAGAAAAAGCAGAAAAGACTATGGAAACAATTAAATTATGCTTTTCCTGGAGTTATTGATGCAATAAATGGAACGCACATAAAAATTCTTGCACCAAGAGAACATAATGAATCTTATGTAAATAAAAAAGATTTCCACTTTATTCAACTACAGGTTATTAATTTAATTTTTTTATAAATCATACATTTTAATATTTTAATTATTATTTTGAATTTACATAATATATTTAATGCTATTAAAATCATTAGGCATGTGATATTTAGAGTATTTATATTAAACTTATATAACTTTCTTTCAAGTAATTTGTGATGCAAATTTAAAATTTATACATTGTTATGCTGGTCAGGTTGGCTCTGTACATGATATGCGTGTCTTCAGACTGTCAAATTTTGAAAAAATGTATACAGATGCAAACTTTTCAAATGAGAGTCATATATTAGGTGATGCAGCATATTGTCTTTCAAAATATGGTACCGTTTAAAGACAATGGTCATCTATCTGAAAAATAACTTAATTTTGTAACGGTACGGCCTATCCCAAGCGTCACTGGCTGACCGGTTTCGAGATTCGGGAGTAGGTAGGAGAGTCAAGCTCGCGAGTCTTTTGTTAAACAAGTGTTTATTTGAAAATGTCTTATTCTACGAACGTGTACAAGTGGCGTGTGAAAATGTCTTATCCTACGAACGTGTACAGGTGACTTATCCTACGCGAGATTACAACTAGCTTAGCCTACGAAAGATTACAAGAACTTATCCTAGGCGGTCGGTCGCGGGTGTGAACAGTGAGCGCGGCGTGATCCCGGAATTTACCGTACGCGAAGGTCGAATGCTGGGCAAACCCAGGCAGCGGAGAGGTTACACCCTTTCTCCGTAGTCGAGGACGGTCAGGAAGCCGAATGCCGGGCAAACCCAGGCGTCGGAGAGGTCACATTCTTCTCCGTTGGCGAGAATGGTCAGGATTCGGAGTACCTCGGTGATTCTCAGAGGCTCGGAACAGGTCGGAAGCAGTGCCGCCAGAAATGAGTCCCTGCACGCTCGACACGGACACGCACACAAAGAAGGGGGGCCGTGTACGTGTGGCGCTCGGCGCTCGGCTACCTTCGGCTCGGCGCTCGGCTACCTTCGGGCGACTTCGGGTAGTAGAGGAGCGCCGACATAATCTACTGTCTTCTCTCTCGCGCTGTAGCTATAGCTAACGCCTCGAGAATCCCATGTTAGCGGTTCGATCTATTTATGAGATCTCGCGTAAAAACTTGTAAAATTTACACGTAAAATTTAATAAATCCTTAATCCTGTAAAAATTTAAATAAATTAATTAAATAAATATGGAATAATAAAAGATGAAAAGAGAATAAATTATAAAAATCCACTCTTGGCCAACGTGTACGTTTTTCTCTTAAGAAATAAATGTAATTAGTTTTATATATCACGGATTACATGTGTAATCACTTGATAAAAATAATATATGTATTTTAAACACATGTTTTATACACAATAGACATTAAAAACAATAGGACTTTATTATGATTTTATTGAGAAATATCTTATACTATATTTAAAAGGGGAATGTCTTATTTAAAATAATTTAAAAAATACAATTTTATAGTTAATTTTATAGTTAATTATATAAATACATATTTATAATAAGTATATTTATATTTTTTATTCTTAACAGAACAATTTTAAAGTTAATTCTTTTGTTATTTTATTGTTTTGTTTTCTATTTTATTTTTTTTAATGAAATGAGTATGCCGATCTAATGTTATGTAATATATATCAGAAGGGAATTGACCGGATTTTGCAAATCATGTATGTATGTGTGTGTACACATACACATACACATACACACACACACACACAACACACATACATACATAACTTGCATATATACATACATATACATGCCAGCATATGAATATTTAGATTTAATTTGTATTTGATTTATGTAAATTGATTTAATGCATTTTTGTGCAAAATTTAATGATAATTAAGCATTAGTTTTCATACTTTTTCAAAATGAAAGTATAAACCGATTTTTCTTCTGAATGATTTTTCAAAATACATAAACACGCGTACGACCACCACCTTCTCGCGGTTTCCGTTGAGCAACAACATGTACGTTGTTTATTTATAAATTGATAAAATATTGTACATGCTATTACAATATTATATTATTTATTAGAAAATATTAACATATATGCTCTATTCTTTATATTCCTTTATATTTTATATCTATCTCTTTACATTTATTTCTTAATAGAAAAACGTACACGTTGGCCAAGAGTGGATTTTTATAATTTATTCTTTCATCTTTTATTATTCCATATTTATTTAATTAATTTATTTAAATTTTTACAGGATTAAGAATTTATTAAATGTTACGCGTAAATTTTACAAGTTTTCACGCGAAATCTCATAAATAGATCGAACCGCTAACATGGGATTCCTCGGAGGCGTTAGCTATAGCGCGAGAGAGAAGGAGACAGTAGATTATACGTCGGCGCTCCTCTATTACCCGAAGCCGCCCGAGGATAGCCGAGCGCCACACATACACAGCCTCCCTTCTTTGTGTGCGTGCCCGTGCCGAGCGTGCAGGGGCTCATTTCTGGCGGCACTGGTCGGAAGCTGGAGAGGAATAGGTACTGGTCTGTTGCGCGGGCCGGCTTATATACGGCTCGAGGATCCCCCACGCTCGCGCGTGTCGAGGCGGGGGTAAGACTAGGTGGGGAGTCCATAGGCGGAATCGCTGGTGGGCGCCAGAGACGTCAAATTACGGGGTCAGGGATTGACAAAGAAAAAAACCATTACGTTTAAATTGTTTATTTTAAAGGAACAACTATAACATACTATAACATACATGTAATTGTAGGGACGACGCAAAGCGGTCGTCACAATTTTAATACATGTCTTTCTTCTGCGAGAATGATTGTTGAACGATCAATAGGTTTATTAAAAGGCCGCTTTCGAAGTATTTTAGATACACTTCCAATGCAAAGAACAGACTTAATAGCAAAATATATAATATAATTGCCTGTTGCATTTTGTATAATATCTGTTTAATGCAAAATTATTTAATTGATATTCCTATTATCGTTGATCAATCTAATAATACGCAACAATAAATATTAGAAAATATTGAATAAAGAGAAGAAAATACTAATATCGAGAAGAGAAATCATATTATGTACATTTTATCACAAAATAATTTTTAAATGTGTTTTTGAATGTTTTAATGAAAGAAATATACTATGTATTCAATTATTCTTTTATTTCTTATCTTATATCTATTACAACATTATAAGATGTTTATATTTATTTTGATATTTTAATATTAATAAGAAGTATTAATTATAATTAATTAGAAACAAAAGAGAAATATTAATCACTGAAAAAAGTATGTGAAACTATCATTTATAAACTATCATTCTGTATCACATTTCTGTATCACATATAATAATCACGTATAATAATCAGTAGATTATCATATATAGTAATCAGTAGCCAAAATAAAAAAAATATGAGCATTTTGCTCTTTATACATTATTTCCTTTTAAATAAACTATAACATAAAAATAATTCTTCTTTTAAATAAAAACTTGTCTTAATTTTTACTTTACGATTAAAAAATAACAAGAATAAATCTAATAATACTTTGGTATGTTTCACATAAAATATTTTAACTTCTAAACATAAAATATTTAAATTTTTAAACATAAAATATTTAAATTTAACAATTTTCTACTCTTCAGTAAAAAAATAATGTCTAACTCTTTTCTTTTTCTATCAATCTTTCCATTAAATCTTCGATTCGTATAAAGGATTTTTCTTCGTGTTTTTTTGATCGAATTTCTCTTCTTTTTTTACGTTCTTCTTTGCTTTGCAATATATATTCTTCTATATTAAACCTTTTCTTTCTTTTAGTACTTGATGTACTTAAACCATATATACCAGATGTGTCTGAACCAGATGTACCTAAAATTATAGCAGAAATATAACTATATTTATTCTAGATTTATATTTATTTATAATTTATATAAGTCATATTCTTTCTCTTTTTATTTTACTTCTTTCTTGCAATATATTTTCTTTTTCTTTTGTTTCCAGATTTAAGTGTGACCCTGCCTGATACAGGTTTCATCCAAGGTTTATTGGCGAATAATTCCTGCATGACCTTGAAAAAATACATATTAATTTTTACAAAATTATACAGTGTAAACACATAGAGAAAACAAATTTATACTTACTTAAATATCTTTAAATAATATAAAGTGAGATATATGTATATGCGTGCGTGCGTGTGTGTGTGTGTGTGTGTGTGTGTGTGTGTGTGTGTGGGGTATATATGCACTGCGCGACAACGATTCGTTCCGTGTCCTCTCGCGGGGCAAGGGGAGCGGAAGTAACCAATCAGCTGGCAGCATGGCAGTGGCTGATTGGTCAGAGGTCACGCTCCTCTTGCCCACGAGAGGGGCCCGGAACGAATCGTTGTCGCGCAGTGTACATACCTCAAAATATTCCCATTGTTTTTGATTATTCCCACTTTTTTTATTATGATCTGAGATATTTTAAATGTTCTTTTCATTGCTTGAAATTTTGTTGAACACTTGACACTTATATTATAACCTTTATCTTGCATAATTTTAGCGATTTTTTCCCAATATTGTTTCACATTATTTTTATCATCATAAAATTTATCTTTATATTCACGATATGTTTCCAAAAGTAATAAAGTTTCCTTTTTGCTTCATAAATATGTACAGGGTGTTGCACTTGAATACACGGCAGTATGACGGATTGCCTATCCCGTCGGAGTCCGATCGATCGAGAAATACGCGCGCCGATATTATCGAATGTGTGCGCGGATAAAACGGAACAAGCGGGCGTGCTGTATACGGCGCGAAGCCTACGTCGTAAGTTGTTTATCTCATAATCTGTGAACTCTCAACGCGTCTGTGCTAATTCCTTTTTTAATGTAGTAACAATGAATTGAAGGAATAGCGGGAACTTAAAAGTATTAGAATCTTGTTCACAGTTTGAAGGAAATAATGGCACATACAAATAATATAAATAAATATAAATATAAATATAAGTAATAATATAAATAGTAATATTAATATTAATATAAATATAAGTATTAATATAAATATAAATATTAATATTAATAATAGTAAAATAAGTAAAATAAATATTAGCATAATATTACTATGTTTGTTATAACGCGTTGCGTAACATGGCTGCACATGTCGAAAAGCGCGTTGAGACGATAAACTAAATCTTTGATTTTAGATCAAGGAAATGTTGTAATGAGGACAATATTCGATGGAAAAAATGACGGAGGTAGAGAAGAAGATAAGAAAAATACGGAGTTTTTGAGACATTCTACGTTCATACGTCGGTTTAGATTCATTTTCGTTGGAAAATTAGATTACAAGATTTAATACTATTTATTAAATTGCTCATTATTGTAATTTGTGAAACTATATTTCAAGATCGACAAAAGTGCGAGAGAAAAGCAGATATAAATAAGGACAATACGTTTGGCGTTATTATAAATACATTTATTTATAACAAATGCTCAAAATAACCATCGTTGTTCTCCAGACAAATAGCCACTCGGCGCATAAAATTTTCGCGTACTTTTGATAACATTGCAGGTGTTATCGTAGCGCTTGTTTGTCGAATACGATCGATAAGTTCTTCTCTAGTACGCGGTAATGTTAAATATATTTGATCTTTAAGATAACCCCACAAAAAAATAATCCATCGGAGAACGCGGAGGCCATTCAATCAAAGGACTTCGAACACCTATCCATCGATTGGGGAAAGTGCAATTTAAATGAGTCCGCGCCAAATATGATGTATGAGCCGGGTGACCATCCTGTTGAAATATTATACATCGACGGATATCTAGCGGAAATATCTAGAATCTTCTAGCAACCTAGGTAGATGATCTTCTAAAAATGCGGAATAACTTTCCGCATTAACCCTCCGAGGTCACACCTATTTTTTTCAAACAAGGAGGTCACTCTGGGTCAATGTGACCCGAGACGAACTTTGATCGTTCGCCATTTGATCATTTATCCACCGATCGTCTTGAAAAAATTTTCAAATTCACTTGTTAAATCGATTGCTATAAAAAGACAAGTACCTTAGGAATTATTAACATATTAAAAAAATTCGCGAAAAAATTGTTTTTTTAAAAAAAATGAATTTTACGAAAATTCTTTTCTTTTTTAATTTTTAATATTTTTTGCTAAAAATTTACAGTTCTTAAAATAAAGTTAAATAAAAAAAAAATTTGTATCTTAGTGTACCATTTAAAAAAGGTATTTATTTCGCTAGGTGACGGAGGTTGTTTTTTAAGTCGACTTTCGAATCGTTTTTTGAAAAAATCGACAATTTTCGTGGAAAAATAGCAAATAAATTTATTTTTTATACATAAATTTGAAAAAAATAGTTTCATTTTTGAAAAATATATACTTTCATTCACTGCCAGCACAGTGAGCGTTCTGAACACGTGGCCGTAAATTGTACGCCTCAATAGAAAGTGTACTTCAAAATAATAAAAAAAAAAACAGGTATAAAACTGGTCTTGCTTCAATGCACATTTTAAATAAAATTTATTTCAAAATTTTTTTTGAAGCAAACCGACACGGAAGTCACAAGTGAGTCAAAATGACCCGACACCGACTTGGAACAACGCTTAATGGCTACTGCGTGTTGCGCAGTATGAGGGAAGCATCTCAAGCTATAGTTAAGACCCTGAACTACAGTTAGAGAGCCTCATGCCCGCCAATTTTCAAATTGCTCGCAAGATATTTACGAGCAAAGTTGAGGTTCGGGTCACATTGACCCAGTGTGACCTCGGAGGGTTAATAGTGCCACAAAAATGTGGGCCGATGACATATTCATCAACGATTTCCATCCATACATTAACGACGAATCGTCCTTGCACATGCACCTTTTTGCGGCAGTGTGGATTTTCTACGGCGTAATGATACTTGTTGTGACGATTCACTTTACCGTCGCTATGGAAGGTACATTCGTCCGTCCATAAAATTTGTCTTAAGAAAGCATCATTGTCGATATTCTCTATTGTTATGATTGTTCCGGACACATCTTGGAGGTTTTTAATTCTGTGCACAATAGAATCCAATTTACTGTGGAACAGGGGGAGGGTAATAGATTAAACTTTCTGGATCTAACTCTAATTTTAACTGGTGATTCCTTGGTTTTTGATTGATTTCGCAAACAGACCTTTTCGGGGAGAAATCTTAATTTTTATTCGTCACACCCTGCAAGTCAAAAAAAGGGCACGTCAAAAAGGATTATTAATTTGATCGATAGATTCTTTCATTTGTCTAATCCAATTTTCCATGAGAAAAACTTCAATCATGTGATTAATATATTACTCGAGAATTGTTATCCATTGGAATTTATTTTTAAGACAATTATTGGGAAACTCAAGTGTTTGTTTGATAGGCATAACTTTCCCGCTAATATTCCGACACCGCTTGACACTGATATTACTAATAGGGGTGATAAGAGCACCACATTTTTTGTATTACCGTACGTCTCGTCTCTGAGTCATCAATTTTTCAGAATTGTAAGGGAATCCAATGTGAGGCTGGCCTTTTATAGCATGAACAAATTACAAGGCCTTATTAAAGCTCATAAAGATAAACTTAATAATGAGGATCAGAAATGCGTGGTATATAAGATTGATTGTTGCAATTGTCAGGCCTCTTATGTTGGACAGACAAAAAGAAAATTAAAGACTAGAATTGCAGAACATCGCAATGATAGAAAGAACGCTAATAACCATTCAGTCATCTATGCAATTTCAATGCATAGATTAGAGTTAGGCCACGATTTTGATTGGAACAACGCCAGGATTTTAGATAGGGAACGGTTTTATCACAAGAGACTTATTTCTGAAATGATTCACATTAAAAGACAAATAGAGGGTATTAATTTGCAGACGGACATCGAATATCTAAATGAAAGATATGGGAGTGTTGTACAGAACCTCTCTAAGTTTAAATAATATTTGTTAGAATGACAAGTATTTTCCCTATTTGGCTCTTCGACTGTTTTTGATTTGTGCTATTTATTTGCGGTTTGCGTGTCAGTGTCAGTCGCTGTGAGACACTCGGAGTATTAACAATCTGTTCACTATGACAACGTAGCTATATCACAAAACGTAAAATAATTGAAAATCTGTACGCGCTTTCCTTGAATTATTTAAGGAGCATACATGTAGGTTAAACATATTAAATGTTAAATTAATAATATCTTAAATAATTGCTCCGGCGATTATTGCTCCTGTGTCTGATAATCACGTTAAAGAGGAAAGCAGAAAAAGAAGTGTTATGGCTCGATACGAGAACGACGAACTTACTGACATGGTGTTCATTTACGCACAATGTGAACGCAATGAAAGGCAAGCTGCAGCACTCTATGCAGCGCGTTTTCCGGAAGGGTACCATCTATACTATAACATTTCCAGACAATTAGAACAACGGATGCGCAGATATGGATCACTGCATGCACCAAATCTAAGAGTCAACGTGCGTCGTAGAAATGACGAAACAATTAATGCAGTCAGGATGGCAGTACTTGTTAATCCGCATACAAGCACAAGGGCTATTGCAAGAGAACTGCAAATGAATCACACGACGGTACATCGTATTATAAAGAAACATTTGAGAATGCAACCTTACAAACGGAAAGTTATTCCGCATTTTTAGAAGATCATCTACCCGGGTAGCTGGAAGATGTTCCGTTAGATATCCGTCGACGTATAATATTTCAACAGGATGGTCACCCGGCTCATACATCATATTTGGCGCGGATTCATTTAAATTGCACTTTCCCCAATCGATGGATAGGTGTTCGAAGTCCTTTGACTGAATGGCCTTCGCGTTCTCCGATGGATTATTTTTTTGTGGGATTATCTTAAAGATCAAATATATTTAACATTACCGCGTACTGGAGAAGAGCTTATCGATCGTATCCGACGAACAAGCGCTACGATAACACCTGCAATGTTATCAAAATTACGCGAAAATTTTATGCGCCGAGTGGCTATTTGTCTAGTGAACAACGGTGATTATTTTGAGCATTTGTTATAAATAAATGTATTTATAACAACGTCAAACGTGTTGTCCTTATTTATATCTGCTTTCCCCTCGCACTTTTGTCGATCTTGAAATATAGTTTCACAAATTATAATGATGAGCAATTTAATAAATAGTATTGAATCTTGTAATCTAATTTTTGAACGAAAATGAATCTAAGCCGACGTATGAACGTAGAATGTTTTAAAAACTCCGCATTTTTCTTATCTTCCTCTCTACCTCCGTCATTTTTTCCATCGAATATTGTCCTCATTACAAATATTTTCTTGATCTAAAATCAAAGATTTAGTTTAATGCCTTAACGCGCTTTTCGACATGTGCAGCCATGTTACGCAAGGCGTTATAACAAACATAGTAATATTATGCTAATATTTATTATGTTACTTTATTTTACTATTATTTATATTAATATTAATATTAATATTTATACTTATATTAATACTTATATTTATATTAATATTATTATTATTATTTATATTTTTATTTATATTTATATTCATTTGTATTATTCGTATGTGCCATTATTTCCTTCAAACTGTGTACAAGATTCTAACACTTTTAAGTTCCCGCTATTCCCTCAGCTCATCGTTACTATATTAAAAAAGGATTTAGCACAGGCGCGTTGAGAGTTCATAGATTATGAGATAAACAACTTACGATTCGTAGGCTTCACGCTTCACGTATACAGCACGCCCGTTTTATCCGCGCACACATTCATCGATAATATCGGCACGCATATTTCTCAACCGATCGGACTCTGACAGGATAGGCAACCCGTCATACTGCCGTGTATTCAAGCGCAACACCCTGTGCCTGCAATGATTCATAAATATAAAAATTTAAATTTAAGATACATGAATGTTTGCATAACAATATTTAATATCACACGTGCGTCCAATGCGTAGCACTTCCCGCACGACTTTTCCGTACGAGAAGTAGCAAATTGTACATGATCACATTATTTCACTGTTTGGCGAGTTGTTTCTGTATGCTAATAGATGGCGGGTCAAAACTGTGAAATAATGACATTATTTCACTGTTTCCCAGTGAAATAATGTGATTGTGTACAATTTGCTTCTCGTACGGAAAAGTACGACAAGTGCTACTGGACGCACTTGTAATATAAAATAACGTGTGATATATATAAGGAATGGCAATTGCACACGAGCGCGGAGTAACGCACGAGCCAAAGACAAGTTTCCTCACTTATATCACAATATACTATTAATTACCTTCTTTACAATCAATAGTATTAGACAAACTATTTGCTAAAATTAAAAGAAAAAAAATATATATATATTAATTTATATATATATTATATATAATACGGCTACATTTATTTTTCTCATACATTTTATTTATAATAAAATTTAAATGTAAGATGCAAATTTGCATAGTAGTATTTTAATTACCTTGATCTGTATGATTAATATTAATATTATAATTATAATATAATTAATATTATTATAATTAGTATCAAAGTGCTCTTGAGAAGTATTCGCTAAAATGAAAATAAAATCATTTAATTATATATTATTAATTATATATATATATAAATACTGTGACGTGACGCCCGTGGGTTGCCCGTCACAGGGGCCAAATGCCCGGCCGGGGGAAATGCTTGCGGGATCTGCGTCCTTCCGCTGTGGTGGAGGAGCGGTCCTCTTTTGCGATTTCTCTCCCTGTTTTCTTTTGCGTTTGCGTTTCGCGTTGACCTTTTCGGCGGGTTCGATATCGTTTCGTCTCAACCGGTTGTTAGGAGGAAGACAGCGGACAGGATGTGAGGAAGTGCAGTGGGAGCGGAAGTTCCGCCAACTGGAGGGGAGCACGTCAGGTGAATCAATTTAAATAATTCTTCCTAAATTAAGTTTGTTCGCTGCCGCGAACACGTACTGGCCCACCCGATTTATTCCTTTCTCTTTAACCACCGCAGACCGGAAGAGGAAGCTTGGAGAGGATTGGAGAGAATGCGCACTTGGCACGCCAACACCCGTGGGAAACCTCGATGAGGAGCGGCGTCGCGAGGACCTTGACCGGAACCGGACCGGTCCTGCCCTCGGGGCCGGGAGTGGGTCAAGGGCCACTCTGTGGAGACCGCCGACGAATTTTCCGAGCCCCAAGGAAGTCAGGCGGGGCAAAAGGCGCTCGCTGTCGAAAATTATCTTTCTCCGAGGGAATTTCCGGGGCCCATACGGCGGAATTACGGCCGTGATAGAGATCGGCCCGCGAAGGGCGCGACACGGCCCTGCGCCAATTAGATTCGGCGAGGAAAATCGGGGGATCGGCCGCCGACGTGTCTCCCGCGGACCTCACGCTCCTCACTGTTCGGCTGGCAAGCTTGAAAGAAGAACGCAGGTCGCGGAATAAGAAAGAGCTTCCCTCAGGAATTTCGTGGACTATTCTGGTAAGACGAACGACCGTTACTGTAAAGCCTCGTCTACAATAGTCGCAAGCTTTGTCTACAATAGTCGCACAGGCTGTGTCGCATGTCGTATGCGAATGTCGTAGGCTGCCGCAGTGTGTCGCAGTCGCAAGAACTCTTGTCGCACGGAGTTGAACCAACTTCAACTTTCTGCGACTGCGACAAGCATGTCGCAAGAAATCAGCCAATCACAGCACAGTCGCGTGTGTTGCTAATTGATCCGCGGTATATTTTCGTTTTTATTTGTGTTTTTATTTTTTAATTTAAAAATGAGTGAACAGGAATTAGAGGAGTATCTCAGTGACAGAGAGATCTGTTTCTATTAGCTCACGAAAATAGATTAAATGGAAGCCTTTAGCACGCCGTTTTTTTTTTCATTATTTACTGGCCGCACCCACCATCTTCTATTATTTGATTCACTGAGCAAACGGGTATATAGGGATAATAAATTTAAAAATTCTGAGCAAAGTTGCAGAAAAATTAATAGTTGCTGCAGATCCATTGTAAACAATCCTTGCGACTATTGTAGACACTTGTCTAGCGACACATGCGACAAACTTTTCTGCGACACTATTACTTACGACATGCGACACAACCTTTGCGACTATTGTAGACGAGGCTTTAAGGCCAACAATTTCGTTGTCGCGCGGGTGGATCGCGTCGGGCCCTCGAATCTTCGCCGAATAATATCGATTGTTCGTGTTATCGCACGTGGCACGCGGCATTGTAGTGTCCATTCTTTCGCGATTCTTTGGGAAATACTTTAGCGAGTGAGGGGCCGAACGATCCGTCCAAGCTTCTGTTGCAGGACCGCTGCTTCCCCGGGAACGCCGTCGCCAGTCACCGTATCGTATTTCGCGTTATTGCGTTTCGTAAACTATTTGCGTTGTCTTTCTGTGAGATCTATCGTCGTTGTGAGATTTATTTTGTCATTGTTTGCGTAACTTGTGCGTGTCGGCTGTCGCAATCTCGCCCGAAAATCTCTACGTTCCGACCGAAAATTGTCGTATTAAAGAGTGACGTCGTTGTATTGCGCCGTCCGCCCTGCCGCATTCCATCGCGCGGGGCTCGCGTGATATCGATTGTGTCGGGTAAATCTCGGGCGAGCGAGAACAGTATCGCGGGTACGACTAATTATCGCGCCATTCTTAATCCGTCGGCTAATGATTTGCTCGACTTTTTCCAGCCTTTCCAGAGCCACGCATCGACCGCGTGATCCACACTCTGTCTCGCTCGCTGCCGATCCCAACCGCGCGCGTCGACAACGCGCCATCCTTGTCTCGTTCACGCGACTCGACGCGTAATTTGTAAAACTATTAGGCTCACCGGATTTTGACAGGATGAGCGCGTATTATTATACTTAGACCGTAAGCATCGGACTTAATTATTCTTCATCTTATCTTTCTATCGTTTTTCTTTCTTTTCTCTTTCCAACGAAATATATGTTATTATAGCTTTTTTCGCAGTGTTATTGCCGTTCTCAACTTTCTCTTCTCCATTTTCCGCGAATCCCACGCCTCTACCGATATTATTGACACAAGCTGCCGAGATTTCGGACCGTCATGGTCGACCCTCCGGCTCCTTTTGGGGATACATTAACGTTTCGCGTGGCGCGGTTATTCGCGCCTGACGCCCAAAAATCCTGGTTTTCCGCGACGATTAAGCTGCCGGAGGACGATCGTGCCGAAGATGTACTGTGAATCAACACCATCGGACCGTCCGATTTTTCCCCGTTAATTAAAAGAAAAATCACTGTCACAAATTGGCGCCCAACGTGGGGCCGCTTAAAATTTAATACGTGGTGTTGGAAAATTTTCCGTGTTAGGAGAGCGGAGTTTTCAAAGTGAGAGCAGCACTTCTGCGAATTTCGCGAGTATATCTGGAAATATTTGAATTTGTTTTGTACCTGCTTACTAATGAATTTATGTGAAGATTATTTATTCTGATGATATTTATTCTGACGAAACAGTGAATATGATTTACTTTGTATTATTTGTCTGTAAAATTATATTGACGCCGAATTGTGCCTTGTCTCGAATTACGATTTATATTCTATTTAGAGAGATCAGTGTTATTATTATCGATTATCAATTGAAAGGCGTTTCTTTTGCGATATCGACGTGTCGATTTCGAATTTATCGAACGTATGTACGATGGAATATTATTAATTTTGTTAGGGAATGATCTATGTTATCGATACTTCATTATATTGCGCTTACCTTCGCTTTCGTATGTTTACTTTTTTTGCTTTGTTCGCTACTGTTTATATCGGAATATAGAGGAACGTGCGGATTACACGACGGATCTCTTCGTATTATTTAAATATTCACCGATTATTGGATTATAATATTCTTGCTTCTGTTTTGGCTATACTTTCCGGGTTTCGAGATCACATAATCGGACGATAGTAAACAAAAAAAAACTTTATTATCGTTGTGAACGGCATCAATTACAATATTACTATTTATTATTCGCTTCCGAATTGCGTCGGGGACTTCAATTTCTTCGTTTTCTCGTGTCACATGGGATAGGGTCATATAGGGATATATATTTTCTTTTCCTTTATTTTTGCGTTTGAGAATTATTTGGAAGGAACTTAAGATCGTATTTTTTTTCGGACTTTCTGTTCGTTTCTCATCTTTCCTGAAATATTACTAACTTTATTATTTACTAGATGCACATTTGCTCCTGTTCGTCACGATTACTTTTTTTTTCTTCTCTTTCTTCCTTCTTTCTTTTTCCTCTTACAGAGAACAGTGAATAAATAAATTTAAATCAATTCTCGCATCCCGTGTTCCTTCGATATCCCATGAAACATTTGGGGAAGTCACTCGAGTATATTTAAAATTATATCGAATTATTTTCTTTTCTGGTATTCGATATTTCTTTGATATAAAATTTTTCAACTTTTTGCATATCTTAATTGCTTGTTGTGTTAATCCTTACTTCTCTTACAGGCGTTTTTGTATTTTTATTTGTAATATATTGATTGTATTGTAACTTAATATGTAATACGTGGACTATTGTGGAATTTCGGATTAAAGATTTTCCGGGATATCGATCGCATAATCGACGTCTTGTGACTCCAGATACGGAGAGTTTCACGTGTCGCTTGGATTTCGCTTGCCCTGGATTTGTGGGACGAAAACTTTGCGCTGTCTTTCAGACTGGTTGGAGTGTGGGGTTGCATCCCATTGTTGGAATAACGTTTTGCGGGCGTTGTCGTGATTAGTGACGGGACTATCCTATAGAGCCCCGAAGAGGAGTCCGGGTCAGTTCTGGGAGCTCGTGGTGCGTACCGGCTGTCGATTTTTTGTGCTTCGTCGGGATCTTTGACGAATTAGCATGCGTTGCCGGAGTTTTCTCCCCCGCGATGTCGGAACTTCGGTGGATTGATGAGCTGTCGGCTGCCGAATTGAGGGCCAAATTGGAGAAGCGCGCTTTGCGGCTGGAGGGCATCGAGACTATTATGAAAGCACGTCTTGCGCGGCACGAGCGTTACCGGTCTCTCGGTGTGGACCCCACACGTTCGCCCACGTATAACTAGCTGGAGCGTTTGGCGTCCCTCTCGGCGGAACTATAAGACCGGATAGCCCCAGCGAACAGGCCGATACGGGGACCGATCCGCGTGGAATTTATCATGGAAAGACGAACCGTGGAGCGACTCGACTATCGAACTTTCCGAGTTTTACGCCCCCTCGTACTCACGGTTCGTGCCACCCTTGTTGTTGTTGTCGGGAGAGGATTGGCCGGTTGCGCCACCGGGGGGCCACCACCGGCCTAACCGTAGTACATCATCCGCGATGGACGTGTATAATATCATATGAACGATGGAATTTAAATTTTACGGGCACCCGCGGAAGCGATGCGGAATCGTTCCTCATGCGAATTGAGGAGGGACGTGCGTTGCTACCGGTTAGCGACGAAGATCTATTAAAGACTTTACCGTTCTTTTTATCGGGCACCGCCTTGTACTGGTTTCGACATAAACGTGCGGAGCTGCATTCGTGGAGTGAGTTCGTTGCAGCGTGGCGCGCTCGTTTCGGTAACCCCGATTTTCAATTCGCGCTGCGCGATGAGGCCGCTCGGCGAACGCAAAGAGAACATGAATCTTTCGCGGAGTACCTCACTTACATGTTGGCTCTCTTTGATCGCATGAGCCCACCCTGGAGTCTGGACGAGCAAATAGGATACGTATACCGCAACATATACTGCTGCCGCGTTACCAAATCGCCGTAGACCGCGAGAATATTCAGGATTTCGCGACTTTAGCCCGCGTGGAAAGGGGATATGAAGCCGCCAAAACATATCGAGCACCTCCAACCGTGGAGCAGTCTATTTTTCCGGAACTTGCATATAGAGCGCCGAAGAAGGAGCAGCGAACTGTGACGACAACCGTTGCTGCCGGCACGCGCAAACCACGGAAGGGGGGGACCCCGAGAAGCCGCGTAAAAGCGCGACAGCCACAACTCCCGCGGCCGGCCCAGCAACCGAGACCACCGCCGTCGCGGTGACCGCGAGTTCACGCGCCAATATCAAGTGTTGGAATTGCAAGAAAACGGAACACGCATCGCACGCGAGTGTAAAGAACCTCAACGCTTACATTGCTACCGCTGTGGGAAATTGAACTTCACTGCTAAGACGTGCCCTTCGTGCTCCGGAAACGAGAAAGGGAGTCAGTAGAGCGGGTCGCTGCGGCTCCCGAAATTGCGATAGAGACCCCGATACCGGATTAAACCAGTTATTCGTATGGTGTCCTCGATTGCTCCCGATTGACGCCGCTACCATATTTCGAAATATGCGTGCGGGGACGACCCCTTCAAGCCCTGGTCGATACAGGCTCGAATCGGACCATCTTTGGCCCAAAGGAAATCGAGATTATACGGCAGTTTAACATACCGACTAAGCGGAGTTACGCATCACGAATTCGTACCGCTAATGATCAAATCGCCGACATACGCGAAGAAGTAGAAATATCGCTCATGTTAAAAGATTGAACGTGCCAAATCATCATAGGTCTGTTGCCGACTTTGGCTGTTCCATGCATCGCGGTGTTGTGCCTAGAACGGTACGGGATGTGGGGGTAGCCAGGAGACTCCAAGTACCTCGAGGCCGTTTATTTGCCAATATTATTATTATTTCCTTGAAAAATACATATATATTTCCTTATTTTATCTTAGTCGATTTCTTTGAGCCTTCTCCTTTTACCGTCGTCCTTCCCTGAATCGCGTAGTTCTTAGATTTAGAGCGTTTAATACTTTTCCGGCGTTTGAATAGCGGTTTGCCCTAGATTCGCACTAATTATCGGTTGATTTTCGATTAACGACTGTTCGCCGCGGATCTGCGGCGAACGATCTTTAACACCTCTTTTTAGGGGTATTTTGGAGGGGATCGCCTAGCGACATGACCATATTTGGTCATGGGGATTTCTGGCGATCAAGTCTAAGTGCTAACGAAGGAGGTTCAAAGTAACGAAATCCTTCGTTAGCATTTTCTGCGTTTCCGGCGAACTCGCGCGTGATTCGCTGACGGTTTTTTACGCGGTTCGCGAACGTTCTAGTGAATATTAAAATATAATATTAAAGTAACGTTATAATCTCGTGGATTATAACATCCCTCCCCCGTTGGAAAAGAAAAACGGAGGTTCTAACGGAGTTTTTCTCTCTTCTAAACATATATATTTTCTATCCCTTTTAATACAATATATTTCCCGTATACAATGTTTATTACAATCGTTTCTTATTTCTAAATTAAGATCTATTTATTCTAGAATCGTGTGCTCTTGTTTCTTTTTAGTATTGGTTTAGGCATTCCATATGATTTGTCAATTTCATCTACTAATGTAACAGTAGTAGTTGGTCGTTTCGATTTCTGTTTCTTATGCTGTACAATTATCCATATTATTAGTATTACAATAATTATTGTGGTTATTCCACTGGAAGCCATTGGATAAATGAATTCTTTTTGTGTAAAGGAATTATTTTCATTGTTATTTAAATTGTTGTTTATTTCTTTTAACTTGTCACTTAGTTCTTTTAATTCTAGAGGATTATTTATTACATCTTTGAGTTTTCGTTCGTCATTTGATTCGTCAATTTTTTTGGGAATTGTTATATTAAATTCTGGTAAGAATGTTTCTATATTTGTTTTATATGTAATTGTTTCCGTTTGTATTGTCATGTCTGCAGTTGTCAGTCTACAATTGTCGTTCAGAGTAATTCGACCTGATTTCACGAGTATCTTTTTATATTCAGAATGATTATCGCAATTTATCGTAATTTGCTGCTCGGATGTCGTTGAGTATAGCTAGGTGTGTGGCTATTGTAACGTGATCCATATAGTGCGGTTTGTTATCGTATAGTCTATGTTGCACTGTTCGCTATTATCTTGTGTTTTTATATACATTTTAATTTCACATGGTGTATTCCTATTTACGTGATTGGTTGACTTTTTTCGCACAGATATTGATTGTTATTATTTATACAATTGTTTAGGTTTTGTTTTGTTAAAATTACATATATGCGCATGTCTCTATTTATTGCGATTAACTTATTATCTACTTTCGTGTACGCAAATTTGTTTACATAGTTATACGTTGATAACGATATTACATTTAAAATATCATACATTGGTTGTGCGATAGGAAATTTTAGAACTGTATATATGATTGTTTTATCGCAATACGCGCTTACTTTCATATAATTTTCTATCGTTAACCATTCGTCGTTTTTTATTTCGAACGGAAAGTATGAACCTTGTAACTGTAATACAGCTTCTTTTAAATTGGAAATTATTTCATTTATTGGTGTTAATAGTGGATGCATTATCCCTTTACGTATGTGAGGTATTCTAGTATGTCTTTCGCGTCTCTGTTTAAATCTGTTAACATAGCGATAATTACAGTAAAATGTTCGTCTATTTCTTCTCGTGTCGAGTATTCTCTAACATAATGATTTATTAATTTGCCATTATAATCTAGTATGTTTTCTAGTTTATTTAGGTGAATTATGGTATTTAAAATTTTTATTTGATTTTTCGCGACATTTTAATGTTTGTTGATTATTTTGTAATAGTTGAATTTGCTCGTTTATTAGTGTTCGATCATTCGCATCCATGAGTCCAAATAATGTTTTAGTTATCGTACCTACTCCATCTATCAGGCCTCGGCGTCTGTCTGATGATGTCTTATATAGGTCATTCATTAATTTTATTATTTTAGCTAGCGTATTACAATCATTGTTGATCATACTTTTTAAATTTTCGCACGTTCGTTTAATATTATTTTCGGATTTTATATTATTACACATTTCGTTTGTTTGTTGAACTTGTTATTTGTTTACTTGCCAGGTTTTATCATTCAGTTCGGTGATATTTAATTTTATTACTAATTTCCAAGTTTTCTTGATTTGATATAGGTATCCGATTTTCTCATAGTAAATTCCTGGGTTATGTTTGAATTCTTCAATTTCAAACGGAAGACGGGTTTCGTCTTGCTTGGTGGAAACAGGGTTGATCCCTAGCGTTAGCATTCTGTAATAATATATATTAAGTATTATATTATGCACCTGCGGGTGTCATTTCTTTTCTCGTTAGTTTATCAGTGTGGGATTAGTTTTATTCTTTCTCGACCAGCTTTGCTCTATATTATATTCTTTTGCGAGCTTCAGTCTCTCGCTGACTTTTGCTCGAAGCAGTAATAGTTAGTGAAAAAATCCAATGTCTGATAGTTTGTCAAATAGCTCCTCCGA
This sequence comes from Camponotus fellah, assembly GCA_030586385.1. Lineage (NCBI taxonomy): Eukaryota > Metazoa > Arthropoda > Insecta > Hymenoptera > Formicidae > Camponotus > Camponotus fellah. The sequence continues at coordinate 66,556 of JAPIVC010000449.1, forward strand.
CGGGGAGTTTGTCTTTAATAGTGGTGCTGTGCCGGAAGTACGGAATGTGTCCGGGGACCTGCCTTTGCCACGCGACCGGTTTGCGCGGGCCTGCATGAGAGTGCGACTATCCGATTATATAGACTTATTGATGCGAGTGCCGGTTCAGAAACAAGTGTCCTATATTGCCCTTTGGGCAGGCTTGTTTCCGCGTATACGCGCGGGAACCCTACGGTTTATCCGTGCGAGTGGACTTATTAACCGGCGCCCACTAGGTCCGTGCTCTTGGGCCGTGGGCGCCTACGGATCTCTCTGTGCTGTGAGCGCGGTTGCGCTTTCAGCGGCAGCTGGACCGCCGCAACTTTCAGCGACTGGCCTATGAGCGCCAGGTAGACCGTAACGGAGTGTTGCAGCCTCCTTCCCGGTGAGTTTTTTTTATTCATTTTTTAATTATTTATAAATAGTTTTAGTTTATTTGTATGTATGCGTACGGTTTTTCTTCCTTTTTGTATTGTGTAGTTTACGTCTGAATTCTTTTCTATAATTGTGTATGGTCCTGTCCATAGTGATTCTAGTTTCTTTGATCGTCCTCATCGTAACGTTTCGTCATATATTAATACTTTCTCCTACTTTAAATTGCGTTTCCTTTGTGCTTTTGACGTAATGTTTTTTAGCTTTAATTTTTTCTTCTTTGATATGTTCTTTTGCAAGCTGATTTGTCGCTCTCAATCTTTCTTTTAATTCCTGCGCGTAGTCATCATATTTATACGTCGGTTTAGGCGGTTTTGTCAATGCTGTCGGAATTTCGGCTTGGTGTCCGTACACCAATTCGAAAGCTGTATATCCTGTAGCGGTATACGGCGTTGTATTATAAGTAAACATCGCGAACGGTATCCATTCATTCCAATCTGTTTGATCTTTGTTTATGTAGTGTCTCAGATACTCGGCTAATAGTGTAGATCGTTCTAACGCGCCGTTACTTTCTGGATGATACGCGGTTATTTTGGATTTTATTTTTTTTAATAGTTTACAAGTATTTTTTAAATATTTCGCTCATGAAATTAGTTCCTTGATCTGTCAAAATTTTTTATCTGGTTGGGTTCCAGTATTATTTTTACGACAAATTCTTTACTGATTGTGTTCGCTTCTTGATTCGGAATCGGTATTGCTTTACTAAATTTAGTTAAATTGTTTTGAAAATTGTTAATAAATATTTATTTCCATTAATAGTAATAGTTAATGGTCCGACAATGTCTAACGCGCATTTCTCAAATGGTTTGTTAGGCGTATCCGTGTTATCAACTTTATTTTTTCGCGATAATTTATTTTTTTGACAAGATTCGTATCTTGCAATATATCGTTCGACATCTTTCGTCAAGCCTTTCCAGTTGTGTTGAAGTCGGATTTTTTTTATATCCGTTCTATTCCTTGATGCCCTCCTGTAGGTGCATCATGATTCAGAGAGTATTTGTTTCTTCTCCTCTTCCGTATATATTTTCGCTTGTTCACTGTTTATTTCGTCTTCTTGTTCTTCTTCTTCTTTTATTATTAAGATTTCATGGTCATTATTTTCCTTTGAGAGTCCCGGTATCGCGTTGCGACTTAAAGCGTCGGCATTCGCGTTCGCTTGTCCAGCCTTATGGATGATTTCATAATCGTATTCTTCAAGTTTTAATCTCCACCGGATTAATCTTGAACTGGGGTCGTTTACGTTAAATAACCATATTAGTGGTTTGTGATCAGTCACAATTTTAAATTTTGTACCATATACGTATGGTCTAAAATGTTTTACAGCCCATACAATTGCTAATAATTCCTTTTCAGTTATGCTGTAATTTTGCTCCGCTTTAGTCAGTATTCTGCTAGCGTAAGCAATCGGTCGGTCGTTGCCTCCCTTTCCTTGTGATAACACTGCTCCAATCGCATAGTTGGAGGCATCAGTAGTCACAATAAATTCTTCTGAGAAGTCGGGATATTTTAACATTGGTGCAGTCATCAATTTTTCTTTTAATAATTAAATGCTGCTTGCTGTTCCGTTGTCCATTCGAACTTCTCCGATTTTTTTGTTAATTTTGTTAATGGTTTGGCTATTTTTAAAAAATCTTCAATAAATTTCCTGTAGTATCCTGCAAGTCCTATGAAGGATTGGATATCTTTTACCTTTTTCGGCGTTGAAAATTCTTTTATTGCCGTTAATTTTGACGGATCTGGCGATATTCCATTTTCGGAAATAAAAGGCCCTAAATATATTACTTCTTTGCATAGAAATTCGCATTTCTCCGGCTGCAATTTTAAATTAGATTTTCGCAGTCTTTGTAGTACTTCTTTTAGATGTTTATTATGGTCTTCCAAGCTCGATCCGTATATTACAATGTCGTCGGGATAGACCAGGCATTTAAGTCCTTGTATTCCTGTTAAAACCGAATTCATCAGTCATTGAAACGTTGCTGGTGCATTTTTCAATCCGAACGGCATTCGATTAAATTCGAATGACCGTAGGAGGTTGAGAAAGCTGTTTTATTTTTATCCCTTTCAGCCATTCGGATTTGGTGATATCCTGATGCTAAATCTAACGTGGTGAAATATTTTGCGTTTCCCAGTTGATCTAAGATATCGGTTAGGCAATGGAAATGAATCGTCTATAGTTAATTCATTCAGCTTCCGAAAATCTATTACTCGGAGCCTTGGTTTTCCAGATGCTTCTGCTTTTTTCGGTACAACTAATAGCGGTGCGTTCCATTGACTTGTGCTAGTTTGAATAATTTCGTTTTTTAGCATTTCTTGGATTTGTTTATTTACTTCCGCCTTATGCTTCTCGGGTAACCGGTACGGTTTCAGGTTGACAGGTGCGGTGTCGGCACGCGTACTTATCTCATGCTCGACCGTCGCAGTGCAAGTCAGTGGTTCTCCCTCTAAAAAGAATATATCACTAAATTCTTCGCAAATTTTTTTGAGTGTTTGCTCCTCTTCTTTATTTAAGTGCTGAGTTCGCACTAGTTGTCAAATACGTTGGGCTCGCGGGATGTTGATTTTATTCTTCGTCCCCGATTTTATCGTATTTATTTCGGTTGTGCTAGTTTTGTCTTCCATGTCCTCTAATGTGACAATGGGGGTTGCTAACTCGATGGTTTTATCGGTCGCATTTATAATACTCACGGGACATGAAAAATTTTTTGGTTCTACCAGATAGCCGATATAAACTCCTGGTGTGGTTTCTTCCGTTCGGACTATCCCTATCCGATTTCGATTAGTCGCAGCTTTTATTATTGTCTCGCTACACGGGTTTAAAAGTATTTTGTTTGTCCACAAGGGTGGAGTTTTAATGTGCTGTCTTTTATTTTTATTTCGTTAGTTTCATAATCGCATTTAGCAGCTTGTTTTTTAAGAAAGTCTATTTCTAGAACTCCTTCATGTTCTATGGCGGTATCGTCCTTTATTACATAAAATGCATTTAATTTTGTGTTTATTGAGTGTTATTGTGGCGTACATTTTGCCTAATGTGTATATTTTATGTCCGCTTATTCCTATCAATGCTATTTTCTTTTCATATATTAATCATCTTTTAAATGTTTTAATTTTATTAAGGAAATGGTTGATCTGGAGTCATATAACATGTTTATTTTGTCCTTTTTTACTTCGCGGATCGGTAGTGTAACTTGTAATAATTCGTCCTTCGATGGTGCATGCATACTTTTAACATGTGTTACGCGATACTCTAGGGCAGGTCGCGGTTGCTTCTTCTTTTCCTCCTGCTCCTCATCGCTATTACTTGCAGAGTCGTTGCTCTTTTTTCGCTGTCAATGCGAAGTCTTTTGCTCGCGTATTTTCTTTATAATTGCTTTTATTATTTTGTTTATTGTTATTTTTAATATTAATTTTTTGTTGTCCATTTAAGTTCCAACATTCGTCGCGGCTGTGTCCGGATTTTTTACAATATTTACAAAATTTATTTAAAGTATTTATTCGCGTAGATTTTTCCGGTTTTGGTAGTGTATATTTACTGCTACGACAATCGCGTCCATAATGTCCAGATTTTCCGCATTTGTAACATTATATGTTTGTATCTCGCGTTGGTCGCGTTGGTTGTGTTTAGCGTCAAATTTATTTTTATTAGAGAAGCCGGATGCTCGTGTAACAGACGGTCCGATGAGCTTCTCCTCCGCGCTCGCGCCATTTATCGCTTCTTGGGCGTAGTATATCGTTGTGATCGCACGAGAATTTTTAATTCATCGCGTAATCCGATTTGAAAGTTTATTAGAGCTTGTTTTTTAATTGTTTCTTGTATCGCTTGTTTGAATGAAAGAGGTCGTTCCTCTCCTTCCACCATAGACTCATATAACTTCATAACTAATATATCGACTCGTTGTCCGAATGCATGTGCGGTTTCACTTGATTTTTGTTTTAACGAGTTAAACTCTATTTGCAAGTGAGTCGTGCTTTGTTTTGCTTGATAACACGTTTCAAGCTGTTGTTTTAAATCTTCGTACGTTTGTATATTTCGCGTCTCGAAGTCTTGCATGGCTTTACCCTTTAATTTAGTATACAAGATTGCTTGCATTAATGATTCCTTGTCTGCGGGATTAATATTTTGTACCGCATATGTACATGCATTTAAAAATTCTTGCAATTTCTGTCGCGATGATCCAATTCGGGAATCATTGATCGCGCTTCTTTTAATGGTAGATAGTGCGGGGCTACGCTACGTCTGTTTCTAATATCGCGTTCAGTACGTCTGTACATCACATCGTGTGGGACATGGTTTATATTTGCTCGTGGCTTGTTAAAGTTACTTTGTTTTATATGTACGTTTCGCACTTGTTCGCGTAAGTCTCGTACTTCTTCTTGCATTTCTCGAATACTATGTACGAGTTCGGCTAATAACATATTACTAGTGCTTTCGACTGGATGACCGGCGTCTTCATAATTCGCGGCTGCACTTTGTTCGACCTGTTGCTCTCACAGGCGTTCGATTTCTCTATCGACCGCGTCGTTATCCATATTTATTTGCGCTCGTGGCTCAAGAATACTAAGGTCGATAGCTATTGGCAAATAATTTCTTCTAAATGTAACTCGATTTTGGCCGTAAGAGTTTGGACTAAGCCGGTGCCACTAACAACTAGAAGAAGAAGAAGTAACTCGATTACCGCGTGGTTCGTTTGGTTCGAAGTTATCGTTACTATTATCGTTATTACGCGCTTCGGGTGATTCAGAACTTGGATAACAATTTTCTAAATTTCTTCGCACGCTATCTCGTATGTCGCGAACGGCTTCTTCCGCTACTTGTATTGGTGGTACAAGTCCTGATCTATTAGCCAATCGTACTGGCTCGCTCAAAAATCGCGGGCTTTGAAATCTAACTCGCTTTAGCGGTTCCGACATTTAATTGTAAATTTTTAACTTACATTAGTAGTACAATGACTCGCATGGTCGCGTATCGGGTTGCTTAGCTGCTGACGCTGCGTGTTGACACGTTGGGGCGTCGTCCGTCGGCGATACGTTGTCCGTTGGCGTTGTGTTGTCCGTTGGCGTTACGTTGCCTTGGCGAAGGTCGTGGATCGACGTTGATCCTTGAGCGCTGGTGTTTCCTTTCGGCTTTCAGCTGCTTGACCGTGATTTCTTTATCACTGTCGTCCTTATGTGTTGCGTGCTGATGTGTTTGAGTCTGCTTTAATCTAGCAGTTGCTCCATTCGATTTATTAATTTTTTATATTCTTTTTTTTTGTTTCAGCCGTTAGAGGTCCAGGATCTTCGATCTCGGCGATCCCACCGCTGTCACCAATAATGTTGTGCTCGGAACGGCACGGGATGTGGAGGGTAGCCGGGAGACTCCAAGTATCTCGAGGCCGTTTATTTGCCAATATTATTATTATTATTATTTTCTTGAAAAATACATATATATTTCCTTATTTTATCTTAGTCGATTTCTAACCTTCTCCTTTTACCGTCGTCCTTCCCTGAATCGCATAGTTCTTAGATTTAGAACGTTTAATACTTTTCCGGCGTTTGAATAGCAGTTAGCCCCAGATTCGCACTAATTATCAGTTGATTTTCGATTAACGACTGTCCGCCGCGGATCTGCGGTGGACGGTTTTTAACACCTCTTTTTAGGGGTATTTTGGAGGGGATCGCCTAGCGACATGACCATATTTGGTCATGGGGATTTCCGGCGATCAAGTCTAAGTGCTAACGAAGGAGATTCAAAGTCGAAACCCTTCGTTAGCGTTTTCTGCGTTTCCGGCGAACTCGCGCGTGGTTCGCTGAGGCGGCGGTTTTTTACGCGGTTCGCGAACGTTCTAATGAATATTAAAATATAATATTAAAGTAACGTTATAATCTCGCGGATTATAACAGCGGTGATGGATTTTCTCTGCCGATTGGGCATATAAATTTCGCGTCTTCAAGCTGGTATTTCGAGAACGAACCTAGTGTTAAATATTCGTTTGAGTCGCAGGAAAAACTCGCGAAGACGTGCTGTGCGCTCCCCGAATTGACTCCTTCTCAGCAAAATCGACTTGCAAAATTTATCGCGAAACATGTACCCGAAGCTGTCGCTAATCCCGATGTCACTTCTCTGACTGAACATAAGATTGACGTCGGTCAGCACCCGCTCGTCAAACAGAGGTGTTATCTCGTATCACCAAAAGTACAAGAGGCAATCCGCGAGGAGGTAGACTGAATGTTAGAAGTCGGTATCATTGAACCTTCATTTAGCGAGTGGTCGAACCCTATAGTCATGGTAAAGAAATCGAGCGGTAAATATCGTTTCTGTCTAGACTTCTGGAAAGTCAACAGCCTTTCAAAAAAAGGACGCGTACCCGCTACCGAACATGAACGGCATCCTGAATAAATTAAGATCCGCACATTATATCTCGACGCTCGATTTAAGCCAGGCGTATTTTCAAATACCCTTAGCTAGGGAAAGCCGAGAAATCACCGCGTTTAGCGTTCCGGGAAAAGGGTTGTATCATTTTACGCGGATGCTATACGGATTAACGGGGGCACCCGCCACTTTCCAGCGCTTATTACATAAACTTATCGGACCAGAAATGGAACCCCATGCGTTTGCGTATCTCGATGACATCGTAATTGTAACGCCAACTTTCGAAGAACATCTGGTATGGTTGGAGCGCGTATTGAACCGGATCCTGGCCGCCGGTCTCGCAATAAACCCGGAAAAATGTGAGTTTTGTCGCTCGCAAGTTCGATATCTGGGATTTGTTGTGCAGAGGGACAGTTTAACCGTAGACCCGGAGAAAGCGCGCCCGATTATGGAATATCCACCACCAACAAACTTGAAACACTTACGTCGTTTCTTAGGTATGCCAAAGTGGTACCGACGCTTTATACCACAATTCGCTACCGTGAGCGAACCGCTGACTCGTCTTTTGAAAAAGGGGAAGCGCTGGGGGTGAGGGGAAGATCAGCGCTTTCGAGCAGATTAAGGCTCATTTAGTTGCCGCGCCTACCCTATCGTGTCCGGATTTCAGTGTATTGTTTATCGTACAGACTGACGCGAGTTCCGTTGGAATCGGTGCTGTTTTGATCCAGAACGTGGATAATACGGAACACATCATCGCGTTCGCGAGCCGTGCGCTGTCGGACCCAGAGAAGAAATACTCGGTTACGGAACAGGAGTGTTTAGCCGTGGTATGGGCCATTAAAAAGTTCAGGCCATATTTGGAGGGATACCGATTCACGGTGATCACGGATCACAGTAGTCTGCGATGGCTCTATAATTTGAAAAACCCAACGGATAGACGCGAGGTGGGCATTAGAGCTCCTCGAGTACGATTATGAAATCGTGCATAGAAAGGGTGCCTTGCATCACGTACCGAACGCGTTATCGCGTATGTATGAGAGTGACACCGAGGTGACAACGGTGGCTGTCACGCGGATCGACCCTCCCGCAAATACGGCGGACGCCTGGTATCGCGAGCGCTTCGGAGAGGTTTCGGACGGATGTAAGCGTTTTGCGGATTGGCGAATTGTGGACGGACAACTGTATCATTTGAGGTTTAAACCGGTGGTATCGGAAGTTAAAAGACCTTAACCGGTGAAAATTAGTGCTATCGTCGGAGCTTCGCGGGGAGGCCTTGCGCGAGGCGCACGACGACCCACAGGCCGGACATTTGGGCGTGGAAAAAACGTACCAGCGACTCGGAATCGCGTATTTTTGGCCGAACATGTTTCGGGAGGTCGCGCGATATATCAAAAGGTGCGACATTTGTCAACGCACCAAAGTAGAACAGGCTAGTCCCACCGGCCTCATGGGACAGCGCGTAGTCGAGGGACCGTGGACGGTAGTCGCTGTCGATATCATGGGTCCATTCCCGCGCAGTAAGTCCGGTCATCAATATGTTCTTGTGGTTCAGGATCTTTTCACGAAGTGGATCGAATGTAGCGCGTTGCGATCCGCGAATGGCTAAAAGATTTGCGAAGTATTGGAAGATGTCATCTCGCGTTGGAGCGCGCCAAAGTTTTTGCTGACAGATAACGGAACGGAGTTTGTCAATCGAACTTTGAGAGCGTTCGCGGAACGTGAGATTACCCACACGACAATTCCTCCGTATCATCCACAGGCGAACCCCGTAGAGCGCGTAAATCGGGTATTAAAAACGATGATAGTAGCTTTCCTAGAACGAGATTATAAGGAGTGGGACCAGCATCTTAAAGATTTTCGCTTTGCTTATAACACCGCTCACCATTCGTCCGTAAACGCGTCACCGGCTTTCTTAAATCTCGGCCGCGAGTTGATACCGGCCCGTTCATTACGCGCCCGGAACACGGAAGTCGCGAGAGTCGAGATGCGAGATCCCTTGGAGTGGGCGGAATGAATGCAGAAGTTACAGTCGTTACAAGCCTGGGTGTCGGAGAATTTGAAGCAAGCGTATTAGAAGTAGTCGGCACAATACAACCTCCGACGGCGCGACCGTACTTTCCGTGTAGGAGATTTAGTCTTGAGACGGCAACATGTGTTGTCGTCTGCGGCACAGAACGTGGCTGCCAAATTAACGCCGAAATTCCACGATCCATTTAGAATTAAGAAGCGATTGTCATCCGTCGTCTACGAATTTGACTGGGGACGCGATTGGGAAAAATCATGTTAAAGATCTAAGACCTTATCATCCGACCTTATCTTCCTTATCTTCCGTAGATTGCTACCGTTGGACGAGATGGAGGCGGAGGCTGTGACTAGAGATCTGGAGAAGATCGGACGGATTTTGAGGAGCCGCTTCCATCGGGACCAGGGGACTCAGACGGGCACGACGTCCTCCCGCGAAGTGGCAGTGGAGGTGATCCCGGTGGCCCGAGACCGGACCACCCAGACGGAGATGCGCCACGGAGCCGATCACGGGGCCGATCGCTGTTGGAATTGTCAGGCAGTCGGTCACCGCTATACCGGCTGCCCGTATCCCAGGGGCTCTCGCCCCTTTTACTATGGGTACGGAGTGACAATGCGGGCCTACCCGCGATGCGGGGAGGAATGGCGCGACTTAGGGCCGTACCGCCAGAAGAGCGACCATCACTTGATCAGTTTGGCCGCAGGAGCTAATCTATGCTGCGACCTACCGACCGACCTGCGACCCTCCTCTGGGAACACATCGGACCTGGGATCCCCCATCCACTGCTGTGGAGTAGCTGGAGGTCTCGAGAGGCGTTGGTCTAGGACCAAATAAATTATTTTAATTTTACTGAGGAGTTCATGTATCCGACCCCCTCGCCCATCCCCTCCACGAGTCAATCACGAGCGACTATTATTTAGCGTATTATTTGCGATTGCGTTCCATTATTCGTCGTTGTATCCCGATTAGTGTGACTGGTTGGGGCCGCCCGGAGGAGGAGTACCCCTGGATGCTGCGTTTGCGGCCTGTCGTCTGAGGCGAAGATTCGGAGTATGAGGTAGGATGCTTAGAAAATTGGTGGCTGTCGACATTCGTCGTAGCCAAGACCTCGGTCCTCCCCGGGGAAGGGGGAGTTGTGACGTGACGCCCGTGGGTTGCCCGTCACAGGGGCCAAATGCCCGGTCGGGGGGGAAACGCTTGCGGGACCTGCGTCCTTCCGCTGTGGCGGAGGAGCGATCCTCTTTTGCGATTTCTCTCCCTGGTGTTTTCTTTTGCGTTTGCGTTTTGCGTTGGCCTTTTCGGCGGGTTCGGTATCGTTTCGTCTCAGCCGGTTGTTAGGAGGAAGACAGCGGACAGGATGTGAGGAAGTGCAGTGGAAGCGGAGGTTCCGCCAACTGGAGGGGAGCACGTCAGGTGAATCAATTTAAATAATTCTTCCTAAATTAAGTTTGTTCGCTGCCGGGAACACGTACTGTCGGCTCACCGGATTTATTCCTTTCTCTTTAACCACCACAGACCGGAAGAGGAAGCTTGGAGAGGATTGGAGAGGATGCGTACTCGGCACAGCAACACCCCCCGTGGGAGACCTCGATGAGGAGCGGCGTCGCGAGGATCCCGAGCGGAACCGAACCGATCCTGCCCTCGGGGCCGGGAATCGGTCAAGGGCCACTCTGTGGAGACCGCCGACGAATTTTCCGAGCCCCGAGGAAATCAGGCGGGGCAAGGGGCGCTCGCTGTCGAAAATTATCTTTCTCCGAGGGAATTTCCGGGGCCCATACGGCGGAATTACGGCTGTGATAGAGATCGGCCCGCGAAGGGCGCAACACGGCTTTGCGCCAATTAGATTCGGCGAGGAAAATCGGGGGAAACGGCCGCCGACGTGTCTCCCGCGGACCTCACGCTCCTCACTGTTCGGCTGGCAAGCTTGAAAGAAGGACGCAGGTCACAGAATAAGAAAGAGCTTCCCTCAGGAATTTCGTGGACTATTCTGGTGAGACGAACGACCGTTACTGTAAGGCCAACAATTTCGCTGTCGCGTCGGGCTCTCGAATCTTCGTGCCGAATAATATCGATTGTTCGTGTTATCGCACGTAGCACGCGCCATTGTAGTGTCCGTTCTTTCGCGATTCTTTGGGAAATACTTTAGCGAGTGAGGGGCCGAACGATCCGTCCGAGCTTCTGTTGCAGGACCGCTGTTTCCCCGCGAACGCCGTCGCGTCACCGTATCGTATTTCGCATTATTGCGTTTCGTAAACTATTTGCGTTGTCTTTCTGTGAGATCTATCGTTGTTGTGAGATTTATTTTGTCATTGTTTACGTAACTTGTGCGTGTCGGCTGTCGCAATCTCGCCCGAAAATCTCTGCGTTCCGACCGAAAATCATCGTATTCAAGAGTGACGTCGTTGTATTGCGCCCTGCCGCATTCCATCGCGCGGGGCTCGCGTGATATCGATTGTGTCGGGTAGATCTCGGGCGAGCGAGAACAGTATCGCGGATATGACTAATTACCGCGCCATTCTTAATCCGTCGGCTAATGATTTGCTCGACTTTTTCCAGCCTTTCCACTAGAGCCACGCATCGACCGCGTGATCCACACTCTGTCTCGCTCGCTGCCGATCCCAATCGCGCGCGTCGACAGCGCGCCGTCCTTGTCTCGTTCACGCGATTCGACGCGTAATTTGTAAAACTATTAGGCTCACCGGATTTTGACGGGATGAGCGCGTATTATTATACTTACTATAGACCGTAAGCATCAGACTTAATTATTCTTCATCTTATCTGTTTTTTTTTCTTTTCTCTTTCCAACGAAATATATGTTATTATAATTAGCTTCTTTCGCAGTGTTATTGCCGTTCTCAACTTCCTCTCCTCCGTTTTCCGCGAACCCCACGCCTCTACCGATATTATTGACACGAGCTGCCGTCACGGTCGGCCCTTCGGCTCCTTTTGGCGATACATTATTTGGCGTTTCGCGTGACGCGGTTATTCGCGCCTGGCGCCCAAAAATCCTGGTTTTCTGTGACGGTTAAGCTTTCGGAGGACGATCCTGCCGAAGATGTGCCGTGAATCAACACCATCGGACTCTCCGATTTTTCTCCGTTAATTAAAAGAAAAATCACAGTCACAATACATATATAATATGATTATTTGACATATAATTATTTTTATATTTATATTTATATTCATAATAATTACCATTAATGAATGTATCACTAATAGGTTCTAACCTATTATTGTTTTTGGCTTTTTATAATAATTGCATAGCGAAATTTATATCTATAAATTAAAACAGTATTCAGATTTATGAAATAATTGTAATCATTAGATATAATTACATTTTCATGCTTTTCTTGCATCTTCATTGTTGATAATAATAGTATATTCTTCGTTAGTTTCTATATCTATAAGGCACACTTCAAGGGCGTCGCCATTTTTCTACTGCCGATGCCTCACCTCACGAACGACAGTAACGAAAGCAGGAAATGATGTTAAAAAGTATGACGTCATATATACGCGAAAGTGTTCAGAAAGCTTACTGCGATATACAGGGTGATTCAAAATAAGTATAGTGTCCGTGAAATGACACATTCTTGAGTCAATTCTAAGACGATTTATCCTTTAGCAAAATTTCGTCCGACCCTTAGTTTTCAAATTATTAAAAGAAGTAATTAACTTATAACGGGTCGGATACAAGAAGCAGGCAAGGGTGGCGCGAGTCACTGTCAGACGCGGGTGCTTACGCGGGACGATCGCTGCGATCAGTTGGTCGCTACATACACAAACATGCGAATGCATAATTCTCTATCTCTCTCTCACTCTCTCTCCTACCCTCTCTCTCTCTCTCTCTCTCTCTCATTTGCTTACTCGAAATTATTATTACTCTTACTAAAATTATTATTTATTTTTTATTGTTACACATTTTCACTTAAATTATTTTCTTATTCTATTGTACCGTTTTTTTTTTTTTTTTACGAGAGAAGGGAAAATGCATTTTATGCATACTCACCGGGCGATCCGGTGAGTTATGTGGGACTCGAGTACCAAGTCGAATTACCATCTCGGTACTCCCTACCCACTAAAAATCGCTCTCTTTCGCTAATTTTCTCTAACACTGTTTATTTGACATCCAGAAATTTGTTTTCACACAACACCAAAGAATAGTTATTATTCGATGTATTTTTTGTAATTTCTTGAGAAATAAATTTTCCAATAGATCGTACTTTCACTCAAATTGAACGTAGATATCACGTTCTAAAGAACAGAGATCCATATTAAATAATTAATCGAAAATTCTTTTTTCTTTTATAAACTGTATTCTTTTATAAACTTCAACATAATCACATTCATTCACTCACTCGATAAGACTAGAAATTTATCAATGACTCTATCACTAATTACTATCAATCATTATCGAATAATCACTGTTGGCAATTAAAAATCACTCGATTAAAGAAAGACACAACGTTATTACGACGTGACGACGCGACAACGCGAAGATATTTACCCGGCGACAGCAAACAGTTTTTGGTTAGGCTAGATTGCGGTAGGTTAAGGTACTAACAGCGCTGTCGAACGTGAACATGTGCTTGATTGAAGACGCGACAATTTAGCGTATAATATTATTATCATATGATATTTATACATCGTTTGAGATTTGTTTTAAAATTAATTATAATAAATAAATGTTTAATACTTTCACTGTTAATGTTAAATATTATTTATTAATAATATTAAATATTATTATTAAATATTCTTAAATATTATTATTAACATTAAATATTTATTTATTATTATTAAATAGTATTATTAATATTAAATATTTATTTATTATTATTAAATATTATTATTTATATTAAATTTATTTATTTATTATTATTAAATATTTATTAAACTGTTGAAAATCAATAATGAAAATAATATAAAATCAATAATAATGAAAATAATATAAAAAACTATCATTAAATTCTGGCGTTTCGATATCTCTTGGTTTTTTTCTTATGGTTTTCATAAAATGTAAGAAAATGTTCCGAATGTTCAAAAATATTGGTCGCTCTGAAAAGAGCGGATTGTTTCTGATCGCTCTAAGAAGGGCGGATTAATTTAAAAATCATAATAGGTGCTCGAAATGGCCCCCATCCATCCTAACGCAAGTTCTCATGCGTTTCAATAAATTTTCTTGGACATTCTCCATCTTCTTCGTCTCCATCTCCGTCTTCTTCAATAGATCATATGGCATATCGCAATCTTGTTTCTAAATCTTCGATATCCTCAGGGAGCGTTTTATAAATTTTTTCTTTGCAATATCCCCAAAGAAAAAAATTCAACGGATTGAGATCCGGAGATCTTGCAGGCCAACGTATCGGACCATATCGGCCCATCCAACATCCAGGAAACTCGTTGTTTAAAAAATTCGTCACAATTCTGGCATTGTGAGGTTCAGCACCGTCTTGTTGAAATATAATTTTGTTTCTTTCCAATAATGGTACTTCTTCTAGGAAATCTGGTAGATTATTTTTTAATAAATCTATGTGTGTTGCGTTGATCAAAATATCCGGGAGAATAACTGGACCTAATATTTCAGCTCCCATGATTCCAGCCCAGATATTGAGCTTCCAATGAGTCTGGAAATTCCTGACTCGTGTAGCTCTGGGATTTTCATCGCTTCACAAATGCATGTTATGCGAATTAAATAATTCTTCTCTTGTAAATAGCGATTCATCGCTAAATATTTTACGAGAAGGGAATCTGGGATGAAAGTACCTCAATCGAAAGTAGCACCGAAACTATTTCTTCACTCTTCTTCACTCTCTTTGAAATAAATCCCAAATTAATAGAAATGACTAAGAAAAAAACAAAAATAAAAACTCCCCTTACTAATAGAAAACGAAGACCTAGAAAACAAACGAACGTAAAACTTAAATCTCCTAAAACTAGGAAACAAACTAAACAATTAATGAAAAAAAGTTCATCTTTGCAAATGCCAAAAATTGAAGAAGAAAGAAAAATTCTCACTAATATTTTATATACATACGATCATATTTAGATGAAGAATGATATAATATATTTTATAGACAAAAGGCAATCCAGTAGACAAAATCGGAAAAGAATTGATATATAAAAAATCTGTCAAATACCTGGAAATTTTAAAGGTACTCTAGGATATGTATTTACGGCAGGCAAACCTAATAAAAGAACTTTCGGCTAATATTAAATATTAAAGAATTATTAAAGAAGAATTAATATATAATTATTAAATAAGAATTAAAACTATAATTATTAAAGAAGAATTAAAACAAGAAATATCTGAAGAAATTATGCGAAGATTCAAAATTAAAAAATGAAATGAGACAATTCAATATACTACATGCTAACATTCTGAAAACAAAAGTAATATAAGTATATCCTGGTTTAAAATCCGCAATATGATACATCTTGTATTTCTGAGAACTAATCTACAGATAACCATATGTCAAGATCAAGTATGTATACCTAAGCATGAAGATAAACTACGAATTATTCGCGAATATCATGAATCAAGTACAGGAGGACATGAAGGTAACTAAAACCATGACACGCATATGTCATAAATATTATTGAAATAATATGAAAACACAAAATTTTATTCGTACATGCAGTAATTGCCAAAAGAAAAAATTAATTCGAATAAAAACAAAGTAGCCTATGGTTATCATCGATATGCCACTTGATGCATTTGACAAAGTTTTTATGAATATTTTTGGACCATTACCTATAACAATTTCTGGTAATAAATATATACTGAAAATACAAGATCAGTTAACAAAATATTCAGTTGCAGTACCGCTAATCCAAGCAAATTCTGAAGAAATCGCAAAAACATTTATCCGATGATTCATATGTCAATTTGGAAGTTCTAAAGCAATTCTAACAGACCAAGAAACAAATTTCACTAGTAATGTAATGAAAAGATTTGCAACATATTTTAAAATAAAACAATATCATACAACGGTTTTCCATCCACAATCTAATGATTTTTTAGAAAGAAGTCATCATGTATTAATCGAATATTTAAAACATTATATTACAAACGAATGCGACTGGGACAATTGGCTCGAGTGCCATGTTTTCATACTAGCGTACACGAAGGAACAAAATTTGAACTAGTATATGGTAAATCCTCCTTTCGAACTAGTATATGATAAAATAACTCATTTACTTTCGTAATTAGAATTAAATGATTCTTTAGAAACATACAACGATTATGTAATCGAACTCGTTGACAAATTAACAGAATTAAGAAAACTAGTCGTTTCAAATCTTATAAATGCGAAAAATCGGTATAAACATTATTACGATAAGAAATTAAAAAGACAAGGGTATAAAATCGGTTTTGTATATTTATTGAAAATGACTATGATACACAAGTTTGACGTCGAGTATACCGGACCATACGAAATCATAGAATTATTAGGGTGCGAGCGGGATCTGTTAGCGCACGGTGCGATAGCCCACGTCCCGATAACACACGAAAAATTGAACACAATTCCCGATAGCCCACGTCCCGATAGCACACCAACCCAATAGCACACCAAGTACAACTTTGCATGTAAAGATATACACACACTCACATACACATACACGCACACGGGGGGTGCAAGGGGGGCCTTCGCCCCCCTTCCCGCATTCACCCCGTCCTCCTCGCTTCGTGTGCAAAGTTGTACTTGGTGCAAAGTTGGTGCGCTATCGGGTTGGTGTGCTATCGGGACGTGGGCTAACGGGACCCTCCCTTAGGGTGCAGTCCCATTAAGTATGGATCGGAATGACGGATCGGATTTTTCACTAGAATTGAGCGGTCCGTTCCAGTTTCGTTCCGTAATAGTTTTCTCTACCAGTCCCATGTAGCAAAAACGGAACGGAATATCGCATCGGCTGCAGATAAATGTGCTTGATTCATCGATATTTCGTTATTTTGATGCGATTGAAGCAATAACATACGTAATTTGTGCAATTATCTTGCCAATAACATTGTTATGAGTACTCTGAAATACCGAATTGTAAGAATGAAATATATTTTGTAACCAGATTCCGTTCCGTTTTTGCTAAATGGGACTGGTAGAGAAACTTTTTTTGGAACGGAACGGACATGCGTGGTTGAGTTGAGAGAGAAAGTATGAAAGAAACGTAAACAATATTTTGGGCCTGTTCTTTTTAGCTACACTGCTACACTAATGCAATTAGTTAGAGTGAAAGAAAGTATGTTTATCTCTTTCTAACTTATTGCACTAGTGCAATAGTGCAGTTAAAAAGAACAGAACTTTTGTAATATTGGACAGTTTTAACCTTAACGTGGGAGTGTACATGTGCTTTCTGGACTCGAGTTTATTATTTCAACTACGTATTTTTGGCGAAATCATATTGTCTGGACAATACGCAATCTTTCTACATCTATATCATCTTCTCACATCTCCTCACATCTGGATTTTGGCTTCCTGGAGATATTAATTGAGACTATTAATTGAGGAGGTTCACAGCCTGATTAAAAAAGAAGAAAAAGAACTTGGCTGTGTGTGAAAGTAACATTTTGAAACATAACGATGGATGAAAAAACAGTCTTACTAGTTATGTTAAAAATACTGCGAACGGCGAACAATTTGCCAACTTGGCATGCTATATCAGTGTTCAAGAGAGTGCGAAAGATATATTTAAGTTCAACATCGTTTTATTGCAAAAGCAAGAAAATATGAGAAAGAAACGGAAATTCTGGGTACGGCCAATATTTATACACAAAATGAGGCATTTACAAGGTGCAAGTGACAATTTAGTCATTGAGATGCAAATACCGTGAAAAATTCTTCAATTACTTCAGAATAATTCCGGAAGTATTTGAAGAACTGCTAACGTTAGTTGAACCACAGATTCAGAAAAAAGAAGTTTGTAGAATCTCAATTTCACCTTGTACCTTGCAGCTGACTTTGCGCTGTTTAGCATCCGGACAGTTAAGCATCTCATTCGTATGCATTTCGTATTGCAAATAATACAGCATCCAAAATCGTAAGGGAGACTTGCACTGCATTGTGGAAGGTCTTAAGGATAAAATTTTTCTGCAACCCACCGCTGAAAATTGGCAGCAGGTTGCTGACAAATTTCAGGAAATTTGTCAATTTCCAAACTGCATTGGATCTATGGATAGAAAGCACATTATCGTTCAGGTACGTATCTGATACAACCATTTTTCGTACATTTTTTAATAAATCTGACACTATTGTATTTTTGTTAATTGCACTACTGAATAGTGGCTCGTCCTACTATAATTAGGTAACCACAGCATCAACCTATTTGCCGTGAGTGATGCGAGAATTGTTGTTTCATCATCGTAGACATCGGAACGGAAGGGAGGCGTAGCGATGCCGATGTTTGCTAGTAGTGACCTTGCTCGTCTATTGCATACGAATTCACTTTAACTGCCTCCGTACAAGCATTTGGATAGTAGCGGATTCAAATTTCCATACGTCCTAGTAGGGGACGAAGTATTTCCGCTAACATCTTATATAATGCGGCATACTCTCAAAGTAGAAACTTAACTGTTATGAAGAAAATCTTTAATTATAGATTAAGTCGGTCGCGAAGAACTGTGGAATGTTCATTTGGGATACTAGCGGCAAGATGGCAAATTTTTCGTCGGCCAATTATCGCTCATGTTTCAATGGCTAAATTAGCCGTTCAAGCTGCAACGGCTGTACATAATTTTTTTAATGAAACGGGAACTTCAATTGGAAGCAACAGAAAGAACTTATTCTGTTTTAAGTGGCAATGAGCGAAATGTAATGTTGACTGGAATTGAAAATATACGTAACTGCAGTGCGCGAAGGAATGTTGAGGCTATACAAATTAGAAACTCCTTTGCTACGTATTTTGAAATTTCGAATCCACTTGATTGGCAGTGGAGAAAAATTCTAAACAATGAGTAGTAAATTTCTATCATGTATTATGTAAAAAGTGATTCTCGTGGAAAAACGCTCGTTGGTTGTCGCGAAAATGCGCCAAATTAGGAGACGTCCATTAATATCAATATCACTTAAAATCACGCAAGAGAGCGAAAAGGTAAAAAATTGCTAAAAAAGCATCATGTGATTAATGAACACTCCCTTAATAGTTTTCTGTGAAATTTTGCGGTTAACTCCTAATTATTATAAGACAATAAAAAAATATCTACTTTTTCTTCTAAGAATTATAAATAAATATAAGAAGATCGTACACTTCAATGTTTTAAACTTTACATACACATGTAATATGTAATGTAATGTGTGTAAACACACATGTGTTTACATATATAATGTAAGAACAAAATATTCATTTCTTTCACTCAAATATGAACTACTCATCATTGTTTTATTGAAAAAGAAATAAATGTTTTATTTATTTATTATATAATGTATAATGTATAATGTATTGGTAGAAAGATAAAAATAACAATAATAATACAAAAAATTTATCGCCTTTGAAGTTCCGCCTCCGCTAATTCTTCGTCTTCTGCCCTGTGAATGAGATTCAGCAACTCTACTTGCATTTGTCTTCTTCGGAGATAGCTCAACTTACGTAGGATATCTCCCATCTGCTCTAGGAAACTATCTACTGCATCCTTTTTTGGCGCATTTTCGTCAAGTAAATGCTGTATTATGTTGTTATGTAGTGCCTGTATATCGGAGTCATACTGCTTTCCTGTAAAACAAAAAATTCAATTTAATATATCAAAATAATGAATTTTCCTACATTTTCATACATTGTTAAACAAAGCATATTTTGTTCATGAAAAAAGTAACACAATTATAATAAAAACATAAATAAAATACTAAAAATAGTAAAAAAAAAATATAAAAAAAAAAATATAATAAATATAAGAAAATGCACAATAAAAAGATCAATTTTAGATTATTACAAAAGTGCGACAAATTTCTATGAAGAATCAGCACAATATAACAATTTATTAAGAGTTGAGTATGAAAAGTATGATGATTATGGTCGGTATTCAGAGTCCGATCTTATATTTGAGATCGTCTTAAGTTCGAGTTTGAAATGCTACGCTATTTGATTGGTTGAATGAGGTCTTAAGTCAACCTCGGACCAGACTTAAGACAATCTTAAATATAAGATCGAACTATGAATACCGGTCTATCAATTAATTATAAAAATCTATGAAATGTATCGATTATTCAAAATTAGCTCACCTATTTTTTTCGTAGTCTGCAATCATTCGAACTTTCTGCTCTTTCAGAAATGTCTGGCGTGCTATAATTTCTTGGAGAAGACATTATGTTCCTGGAATTCCGAATCGTTTAGACTCAGTGCATTATCTTCGTCACGACATATGTTCCGTGGTAAAAAGCTCGTTGTATTGAAATTGATACAACAAAGATTTGTAAGAAAAATGTACATTTTTCATATTCTAAAAGCTATATATTAAAAGCTATATATTCTAAAGCCTATATATAACACAAGTTATTACGTATGGAGTTTCTTGTGCAGCCTCGTCTAGAAATTACATCCTTGTATAGAAGTGGAATGTACTTTTCTGCGAATGCCCCGCTTCTGCACCCGATCCGCTGCGTACGTGACCTTTCATTTTTTTGCAAGTTTTTGAGTAGCAATCTCTTAGGTACATCCATCAAGATTTCATTCATGCTACATCCTTAAAACCTGAAAATCCCTAGTTCAAATTACGAATTCAACTCGCTTACACGAATACAAACGTACATTAGCCCACTTGCGAGTGCAGATTAAATATACATTCATGATAAAACGAAGTAAAATGATTATATATTACCAAGATTATTAAAGACTTCCTACAATTCGCCTTGTATGCAAGAGCTTCGCCTTTTAACTGGTAACTTTTGATTCCAAACCTGGTCTCTGCTCTACGGCATCGATGAGCATCTCATCTATGATGTCTACCGAGTATGGAGTAGACTCATTGCTACTCTCTAATGGTAGTGCGTCTCTCTGCGTACTGTCTTCTATTTCCTTCACTCCTGTTTATAAATATATGATATAATGAGTATACTTCTTAAATATATTTAAATTTGCAAACAAATGTTGAAAAATATTTGCTTGCAAATAAAATTATTCATTGTAGCACGCCCCTTCTCATCCACAACGATAACATGGATACTTTCATTGTAGCTTTTGAAGCAGTTATGGGCTTCAATCTCCGCACAGGATTCGAACATTATTCATCCACAGTAACCGCATTTTACAGCCTGCAAATATGACCACATGAATCGCGTAATATTTGATATGTTGTCCGTATTGAAAATATCCTGAATGCTGAAAATCATGCGATGAAAACCATATGGAAAAACGATGTGGTGAAACCACATTGTGAACAAAATCGACATAAGTAGGTATAAGCCGGTTCTAACTCAGGTCCTCTCAGGAGGGAGGGGGGTGAGGCGCGAGGAGAAGCGCGGCGCGGGGAGTGACATCACGCGCGGGGAAGGAGGAACTGTGGCGCTCGGAGGGTGACGTCACCCGCGGGGAAGGGGGATCCGCGGCGCGAGCAATGGACGAAGGGGTCCGCGAGGTGAAGGGGGATCCGCGAGCGATGGACGAGGGGGTCCGCGCGGTGAAGGGGGATCTGCGGAAAGAAGACAGTGGTATGAGAAGGACAGCGCTACGTGTGGGAAAAGGATAGTGCTATGTGTGCGACAAGGATGGCGTCATCGTGGGACAAGGACGACGCATAGGTGGGAGAAGGACGACGCAAAGGTAAATGGGCAACGAGTATATGAAAGAGAGAGAGAACGATAATATTCTAAGACAACGCGTGCGAGAGAGAACGATAATACTGCGAGACTTATAATTAGCGCGTGCGAGAGAGAACGATAGCGCGAAAGAACAATGACGCGTGCTGAAGATAAGGAGACTTATGATTAACGCACGAGAGAAAGAACGATATCGCGATACTATACTTATTAGTTATTACTATACTTATATTAACTAGCGCGCGAGAGAGACGCAAGGATGGGAACGCAGGGAGAGGCATGCAAATAATTAGATTTTTTTTTATTAAAATAATAATTTTTATTAAAATAATAATATATAAAATTTATTAAATGTGTGTTTTATACATTTGTGTGTGTGTGTGTGTGTGTGTGTGTGTATGAGTGTGTACTTAAAATAATATAGATTAAAATATAAAATAATATAATATAAAATATAAAAATATAATATAAAATATAATATAAAATATAATATATAATGGGGGAGGTGCGCCGGGTCAGGGGGAGGCCGCTCCTGGAAAGCTATGGAGGCAATACACCGGGCGTCGGGCTGAGGGGGCCGCTCCTAAACAGAAAAGACACACATTTCATTAGATTTTAATAATTATTTATAATAATTTATTTAATATAAAAATAATACAATGTTATCCATTTGTTTTAATTTGTGCAAATGGGGCACATATTGCACGGCAATATTTGATGCAAATTTTTCTTGCACTTTTTACAATAAGTGCCTATTAATAGGGCACAACAATCCGTTTTATGTTTTCGGATGGAGTACACATTTTGAAACAATGATGCCAACCTCACAAAACAATCGGAACTACTTAATTCCTTCTTCTGCATCATAATAATAATATTTGATGCGACACATTTTTGTAGTAATGTCCAGGCTATTTATTTCCATCACGTTTAAATGTTTATATTTTTTCAATCTTAAATCATCGTCATTATCACTAACATAATCACTATCCTCCAAGGGTGGTATTTCCTCCTCAGATTCTTCATTCTCATCTGATTCATCCAGATGGTCGATTTCCATTTGGTTGTTATTTTCGATGATAATAAGCTCTTCTTCCGCCATTGCACTAACGTAACACGCACAAGAGTAACGAAACGCAAAGAACAACGAAAGAAATAATATTCTAATGCCGCAGACTCCTCTTCATTATATATTTTTTAATATCTTTTGTCTCATTCCAACTAGAGCATCATGTCACATCTACCTCAGCATTTCTCTACATCTTTAGCGGAGCATGTTGAGAAACATTGTCAACTATTCTTATTCGTATGGAAGGAAAAAAATAAAATCACAGATGGAATAAAAATAATTATTTATTGCACGCATCGTAAAGAATATCATTTACAGCACATGTTAATAATTCGCAATCGATCAATGATTCGCTGTTAAAGACATCACTCTCGCGTATCGTTTTTACAGCATCGCATACAGTAGTAATATTGTTACGTTGCAATACAGTTTCAAATTGTTTAAATTTTTCATTAACGAGATACGTATTCTCGCATAACCAATTGTGCATATGATCGATACAATTTTCAAAATAAATGTAATAACGTTTCATGTACAAAGAATTTTCGCATAACGTGAGTTTCACAATTTTCGATTGAAGCATTTAGATCGTTAAATTTCCAATCTTTAATAGGGAAGCAGATTGTAGAAAACAGTCAACGTCTGCTTGCTTCCGCATCAACAAATTCCACGTTGAAAAAGGTAACACTATTTGATTGCCTCGATTATCACCGAGAATCAGCTCCACATACGATACGGCTCCAACGCTTATTCCAATATCCAAGAACTTGTACGACGTCGGAGTTAGAGCGTACCTTCTTCTAAGTATGCGAGCCACATGACGAGGTTGAATACTATAAAATATAAATAATTAGACCAATATATTAAACAATTATTAAATAAATTTTTTTAAATAATCAAATCTTACGTGTCACATTTTTGTTTCTTACACGGCGGAGTTTCACTGTTTCGAATCGGAACGTAAAAATTCATATTTCTTCAGCGGTGAACCTTTCACATGCGCGATTGATGCAATACTGCAATCGTATTAGAATTAATATCAATTCATATAGTAAATTGCGATGTAGAGGGGATTATTGCTGACACAACATTTTAATTTCCTCCAAAATTTTGTCGTGTCGATGTACGGCTGCGATGACATTATCATCCCTAAACATAGATTTAGCTGAATTTGCTAAAATCGAGCGCCGATTTACGGCTGCTCTTGATGCAATCACGTTAGATTTTTCAAATGTACGTGACAAAACATGAAATTTTCAAGGTCAAATTGCACATGGTACTACGGGGAATTTTTTGTAAGATGAAATCATTCTAGAATGTTCGATGATAAAACAATGCATGAGATGGTATATAAATCATGATAGAGAGACACACCCCATCAGTAGCTAAAGTGCATCAGGACAGTCATTAGAAATTTCGCAAGTGTGTGTTAGCAATATGGAGGAGCAAATTTTGCGAGAGCAATCCGCTTTGCTTGATTCGTTGGAAGATTACATTGTGTGGGAGCAACGATACGACCAATACATCAAGTCATTGGAGGAGCAAAGTCGAATCAAACGACCGCGATTATCGATCGGAAATCGACAATCACTGATTGCTCGGATCGCGCCTCGAAGGGTTGAAAAAATCGGTACGTGGACGTTTCATACACGCGAGTGTCGGATGTAGTGCGCGTCAAAATAGACTTGTGTGGCGCGAGATTGATACGGCGTTCGAGAGTCGCGTATCGACTAGTGCGATGATAAACTATAATCACATCAAACCGCGCCAATTTCTCGATGACGGCAAAGACATTATGTTGGAACATGTGCAGGACGTTATGAAAAAACACTGTAATGTGAAAGTGAACACAATATTTAACGGTGAATTTGTGGCTGGAGATAAACGTGCCAATAAAAGTATAAACACGAGAAACTATGAACTCTTTCGCACGTCCGATTTACACGAGTGGTACAAACGGCGCGTCATCGAACCCACCCTAGCGTCTCTGGAAGAGTTGCGCCAGTGGACCATAATGCTCTCGGAACGTTTTCTGACCTTCGGACCTTTCTAATTCGTGTCGGACCGATGTTACAAACGAATCGGGTGTGGTCTCGTAAATTTGTTCGACAGACGTAGATGGTATTGTTTGACGCGGTTGTACTTTTATCGGAGTACAAACAGTAGCCATATTAGAAAATTGCTTTCTTCACTTTGATCGATTCGATGTCGAATATCAGTAAATCGTTTATATTTATCTGTGCTCGCTTTATTCCTTGCTCTTTTATTTTTTCTTCTTGCTTCTTTCCAAACGTCAAACTCAACGGTTCGATTTTCAACACATCAGATTCCACAGTATTTTTGACAAGCTGTTTTAAAAGCTCGGTAATCGGTTTAAATTGCCTTTCCAGTATGATATCTTCCTCTATTTTACCAATTTTCAAAGCACGATATTTTTTGCGAATCGATTCGCTCGTTTTTGCAATCTCACTCGCAATCTTTTCACGATCACCGATGCTCGATCGATGTGTCGATGATGCTCGATCGATGTGCCGATGATGACTGATCGCTTTATGATATCGCGAAATCGTTAAATCCTCTTCTATATCGTCCATTGACCAATGTACTATCTTTATCAATGACTACGAAGCCATATTTGCGTTGCCAACATTTCTAACACAATGCACGAAAATCGTCGTAAGACATGTCGGTATTCACGTGATCGTTGTACACATGTTTCAAGTTTGTGCCATCTTGTTTAAACAAGATCAGCAGCTTCGCGTTATCGCGTATAAGATGTTTAGGTATCTTGGCGTACGTTTGACAAAGATAGAATTGGGAAGCGCCTAGGAGGAATGAGATCCCTGTTATTAGAGAATGTAAAATAGCCAATTTCATCTATAGGTGTTAGTAAATTTTCCAAGTATTTCGGCTGTTGAAGCGATTTCGAGTATACGTACACATTCTCGAAACGTACATGCGGACTTTCTATCAAACTAATCAACACGTTTGTCTTATCGCAGTTTAAAGGACCGCAAACGATACCGCGTATAGTGGTCGGCAGTATATTTCCATGCTTGCGTATTTTTTTCTCCGATATTAGTCTATCGTCGAAATTTGATACTTTGATTACCCGCGCTTGTCGCACAAACCGCATGTTTTCTCTTTCGAATCAATTTTGCGATTGATCATGAGGGAGAGACCTATTTATAGAAGTGTCTCGACTCGAAACCGCTCAGTATCAAAAATGTTTCTCCTTCTGTCGGATAAGAGAGATATTCTCCGGCTTACCCACGAACAACTGTAGTATATCTCAAAGATTCTTTTACTGCAAAATTTTTGTGAGGTTAGGTTGCGTGGGAACATGTATACTTTTGTCTTACGACACGCTTTGGTAAAGCGATAATGATACTTTCTAAAGTTTCGTAGACGTTTGTCTCCTCGCAAAGTCGTGATATGATAATATTATAATATACTATGCTGAATTGCGTGGGATCGCGCGTACTTTTGTCTTATGACGCGTTTTTGACATGGTGATAATGTCACATCTCTACTATAAAATCCCGTGCCGAGACCTCGTTGCAGCATCATAAAGTTCTAACCGGTGCGTGAATCGAAAGTACATAGAAAATTTTTAAAATGGATTGCACACAAGTTTACCCGGATTGGAAAAGAAAATTATTTGATCTATTATGCATCGTGTTCCTGAAGCTGACTTTCCTGTGGAATGTAAGTATTGTTTTTGCCAATATTTTGTAAAAAATTGTATTTTTTTAATTAATATTTTTTATTTTCTAGTTCCAGGATGAGGTTGAAATTCCAGGATTTATAAATATAGAATGGAGGCAATGGGTGCAGGTGGTGCGTCGACAGGCGCGGCAAGATCTAATTGATATGTGGGGGCAACACCCCGGAGAGTCCTCAGATCGAAGATATCTTCGATCTGCGGCGGCTCTTTGGGGAAGAGCCCTACAAAAAAATAGAAGAAGAATGGATCCAGGAAGATGTTATACAAGAAGAGGGGAGGAACAGAAATGGATATCGATGAATGTATGTTTTTTTTATATAAATTTTATTGTGACTAGGTTTTTATTAATACATCTTTCCTCCTTTTCTGTTGCAGAAGCGGTCTCCCCTCTGACCCGGCACACCCCCCCATTATATATTATATTTTATATTATATTTTATATTATATTTTTATATTTTATATTATATTATTTTATATTTTATATTTTAATCTATATTATTTTAAGTACACATTCATACACACACACACACACACAAACAACTAATGTATGAAACACACACACATTTTAATAAATTTTATATTTTATATTTTAATTGTGATGTCCGTTTTTTCGCGAGTCGGGCTATTTAATTTTCGAGCGGATAGCCGTCGGTTTCCAGGAATAGCCGGGTATAGATAGGAAGAAAGAAAAGATCCGAGTTATATAAAAAAACTGTATGTGCATTTATTGTGTTGTATACAATGTGTGTGTGTGTGTGTGTGTGTGTGTGTGTGTGTGTGCGTATGTGTGTGTGTGTGTGCGCGCGCGGTGTGCGTGTGTGTGTACGTGCGTGCGTGCGTGCGTGCGTGCGGATGTACAATGTGATGTGTGCGTGTATGTGTATGTGTGTGTGTGTGTGTGTGTGTGTGTGTGTGTACGGTTGCGCGCGCGCGGTGGCGATTCGATTAATCATTATAATTTGTTAGAATCATTAGAATTATACGCTGGTTCGCGGAGCTAAGTTAAGCGATGATTACAATAATCGCGGGCGTCGGAATCGTGAGTCGCGGTAAATTACGATTATAATTGCCCGCTTCCGGTGAAATACAATATAAATCGCTTTTCCATGCGATACGCGTTGCACGGCGCATTTTTGTAGCCCGGCAGCCGGCTTTTGTCGCGTTTCTTGTGTGCTCAGCTGTGCGAGATTTCCTATCGCTATTACGATAGCAATGACGCGTGTATTTAATTTTTATTTCCCCCCTTGAATGGAAGCGGGATGAAGGAAGGCGTCGCGACGCTATCAAATGTCGGAGGCAGCTCTCGTTCCTCCTCGAGAAAAGATGCCTGAATTGGATCTCGGTTGTAGTGCGATCTTTTAAAGTGCCGATATCAATCGGCGGAGACAGTGTTCTCACTATCTCTAACTTCTAGATTCGCTAAGGATTTCTTTGCTTGCTAGGCTTGCCTTCGGACTTGCTTTCGCTTGCTCAGAGGATCGGAAGGATCTGGGATTACCTGCCGCCGAGAACACTTTTTATATCGCGCTAATCACCCGCGCCGGCGTATTCGATAATTACCCCCACCTGGCGCCGGTAAGACAATCGGTTCGAATCGGATGCACCAGGGGGAGTTCGGGGTGCCGATTACGGGTTCTCAAACGTCGGCTCCCGACGGCGGTGTTCGGGATGCCACATGCGGTTTTCAACTGTACTCGGATCGGAGGAGCTGGGATGGGTCCCATGGGCATAAGCAGCTCCGGTGGGTCGGCAGCGGGTGCAGGTTCGGTTCTAGCCGGTGGCGATGGTGGTGGTGGCCGTTCATAAGGCCACTGCAGGCGGCGTCTCGGCGGCGGTGGTGGCGGTGGTGCGGTCAGGAATGCGGCCTTCCGCGCGTTCTCGCGGTCTGATCTCTGGATCATTGTCTCAACCCGAGGTGGTCGGGGCCTCGGTGCAGGTAGATCCGGTGGTACGACCGGAGTCGTCCCGGTTTCGGCCTCTTCGGCCAAAAGGTCCTTTATAGCAGCGAGAATATTGTCTTGCTCGATCGACATTGTGCGGTTTTATGTCGAGCTCTTTTCCCATTTAGACAGTTAATCTTCGTTGTCCTCGTCGTCGGTAGGAATGGGGTCATCCTCTCTCGGCGTTATTGTTTTCGCCTGTCGCCTTCAGATCCTGTATATGAACATGACATACCCATTTCCCCCGCTTGCTTTTTAAATCGACAATAACGGGTGATATATAATTTCGGACTTCGAACAGCCCGCTGTATTTCGGTGCTAATTTTGCATTGAACGCCTCGGATTTTTTTGATAATAGGTGCTCTCTCCTGAACACCCACTCCCCGATTTTTGGTTTCCATGCCCGATGTCGCAGGTCGTAATATTTACGCTGGCGTTGGAACGCTTGTACTAGGACCAATTCATACGCTTCTTCCAGTTTCTGCACCTCCCCCGGTGCATCCGGTGTCGTTTCTTTCTGTCGGCTGTGATGTCCCGCCATCTTAAAATTACTAGATTTAGTTACTATTCTCTTACCCATCTTGTTTCTTTACTATATCCAGGAGTAAGAACAAATATTCAATTTTATTACTTATAATTCAACTTTACTCACTATTACTAATTGTATTACCATTAATTTTTAATCTTAATGTACGCATATACGAATTCCATATTGATTACAATAATTGCTTATCGTTCTTATTCTATACGGTTATTTAACCTGCTAATTAACTATGTACTCCCTTAATTAATATATAATAAGGACCTTATATACATGCTAAAATTTAAATTTAGACTTTAAACAAATGCGACCGAAATAAATAATTTAGTTAATAACAAATAAAGTATTTTAAGAGAATTGTGGTTGATGTTAAAAATGAATAACTGCAAATATATTTTAATCCTTTGAAATGCTTTATTTAAATTTCATTACGACCAGTGTAAATAACTTTCTTTATATACTGTAATTTAAATTCGATTAATTGAATTATATTTCTAAATCTTTTCTGATATATAAAGGAAGTTGTACATACATATAAAACGATTCTGTAATCTTAATACCGCTAGTAATAGATATTAATATTAAACTAAGAGCGCCTAGGTTTGACACGTGAGGTGGTTTAAGAAGAAGTCATAAAAATATCAAGCATTTACTTCTCAGAGATGTCAACCGACACCTCCGATGAAATATACGTATTACACTTTGATCATTTCCGCGCTGCTTTGAAAAGATATCTATGTCAAAACAATTGATAAGTAATTCGGCGGTACTTCCAAGTAAAACGTGGTCCAATGAAAAGATCACCTTACTCGGGAATTCCTATAGCGAAAGATCATGCAAGGAACAAAGGAATTACCAATATATAAACCCCGAATTTCGGGTGCGAGGAGTAGTAGTAATAATTAGTCAGTAGAAAAAGACTCGCTGTTAGTCACTTTTGTCAGTGTCATTTCGTCGCTATTATTCTTATATTCTTGCTATTCGTTAACCATTATAACTAAACTACTATCTTGTATCAATTTGTTATCTCATTCAACAAAATTTAAATAAAACTATAATTGTGCATATTTACTGTGTCAATTTTTGGAGAAAACCAGACCTTGCATAAACGAAGACAATCGAGATCAGCAGAAATCAACACCTGAGCGATAAGTACCAGATTCTTTTACGCCTTGTTTCATTCTTGCATATTCAATACTTATGAAATAATAGACACCTCCCTTGCATTCACCACATTAGGGATTAGTAGGGGCGGAGTGCAGTAGCAGAGAAAGAAAGGAAAAGATTATGGAGAATAAAAGTAGACTAAAAGGAACCAAAATATACATAGATCACAATCTCACATTCAAAGAAAGGAAGAACAGAGAAACAGTATGGAGAAAGGCACGAGAATAAAGATGAAGGTAAGAACATAAGAGTAGGATATAACAAAATTATAGTAGAAAATGAAGAAGATTCGATGAATAGAGAGGAAAATTTTTTCGATGAATGGAGAGGAAAATTTTTTCGAAAAAGAAAAGAAGATACAAAAAGAGGGAAGAAAGGAATATAGCAGGAAAGGTAAGAAAGAAATCAAAATGGTAATTTGAAATATAGCAGGAATAACAAAGAATAAGGAGGGTAAATTAGAATATATAAAGAGGTTTGATATAATGGGCTTAGTAGAAACATGAATAATAAAAGAGAAAGAAGAGTGGATTAAAGAAAAACTTAAAGATTTTGATATAGAATGCATAGAAGCAAGAAAAGATAATAAGAAGGGGAGAGCGAAGGAAGGGGAGGAATAACTTTAGGCATAAAGAGAGGATTAATAGATGCACAAAGAAGACTAAGAGCGACAGAAGAAGTAATAGCACTAGAAGTGAAAAGGAAGAAACCTATAGGATAATACATGAATGAGAAGAAAGAGGAAAATTGGAAAGAAATCAAGAAATTATTGGAAGACAACGAGAGGATAACTGTAATTGGAGGAGATTTCAATGCAAGGATAGAAGAAGAAGAAAGATAGTTATAGGAAGAAGAAACATTCAATCTAAGAAACGAAATGGAAAAGGAAGGAAATATTGTAGAAGGTCAAAGGATAAAACAGTAAACAAAGAAGGAGAAAAAATAATGAAGAAAGTAAATAATGAATTGTACATAGCAAACAATAACATGAATGGAGACGAAGAAGAAGAATATATATATGTGGGCCCAAGAGGTATGACAACGATTGACTATGTGACGTCTCGCCATCTTAAAATTACTAGATTTAGTTACTATTCTCTTGTTTCTTTGGTATATCCATGGAGTAAGAACAAATATTCAATTTTATTGCTTATAATTCAACTTCATTGACTATTAATTACTAGTATTACTATTAATTTTAATCTTAATGTACGCATATACGAATTCCATTATTTAAAATATTGATTATAATAATTGCTTATCGTTCTTATTCTATACGGTTATTTAATCTGCTAATTAACTATGTACTCCCTTAATTAATATATAGTAAGGACTTTATATGCATGCTAAAATTTAAATTTAGACTTTAAGCAAATGCGACCAAAATAAATAATTTAGGTAATAACAAATAAAGTATTTCAAGAAAATTGTTGGGTTGATGTTAAAAATGAACTACAAATATATTTTAATCCTTTGAAATGCTTTATTTAAAATTCATTACGAATTCACGATCAATGTAAATAACTTTCTTTATATACTGTAATTTAAGTTCGATTAATTGAATTATATTTCTAAATCTTTTCTGAAATATAAAGGAAGTCATACTTACATATAAAACGATTCTGTAATCTTAATACCGCTAGCAATAGATATTAATATTAAATTAAGTACGCCTAGGTTTGACACGTGAGGTGGAGGGTCTAAGAGGAAGTCATAGATATATCGAGCATTTATTTCTCAGAGATGTCAATCGACACCTCCGATGAAATTTGTATTACTCTTTGATCGCTGCCGCGCTGCCTTAAAAAGATGTCTATATCAAAACAATTGATAAGTAAATCGGTGGTGCTTCCGAGTACAATGTGATCCGAATAAGGTGAAAAGATCACCTTATTCGGGAATTCCTATAGCAAAAGATCATGCAAAGAACAAAGGAATTGCCAGTATATAAAACGAATTTCGGGCGCGAGCACCAGTAATAATTAGTCAGTAGAAAAGACTCGCTGTTAGTCGCTTTTGTCAGTGTCATTTCGTCGCTATTATTCTTATATTCTTGCTATTCGTTAACCACTATAACTAAACTACTATCTTGTATCAATTTGTTATATCACTCAACAACATTTAAATAAAAACTATAATTGTGCATATTTACTGTTTCAATTTTTGGAGAAAACCAGACCTTATGTAAACGAAGGCAATTGAGATCAGCAGAAATCAACATCTGAGCGGTAAGTACCAGATATCTTTACGCCTTGTTTCATTCTTTCAAATTCAATATTCGTGAAATAATAGTTACCTCCCTTGCATTCACCACATTTCCTGAAACAAAATAACGAGAATTAAATAAATAATTATACTGTCAAGAACTAGCACGTCACTGATAGTATTCCTTCCTCTTACTCCAGCGTAAAAATTAAAATTGTTATAATTATTGTTATTATTGTTATTATTATTTCATTTTGGCAAGCGTCAGGGTAATTATTAATTAAAATTCCAAATATGAGAAATATAATTTTGAGAAATATAATTTTTCATCCGTTAAGCGTCGCGTGCTCTATTATCTAGGATTCCTCCAGGCATCCTCTGTTATGCCGGAGACATCCATTCTCCTATTATTATTCCTAAAAATTCGTTATTAATTCTAACTGACCTCAGATCTCCATCGTTCCCGGGCATTCACTGTCATGCCAGAAGCATCCGTTATCCTAAATCAATCAGTTTAATCGACACTTCATTGGATATATCAAACGATATTTGGATTCAAATAAATTAATAATTTATAAATTCACTAACTATATAAAAAGGTCTTACTATATAAAAAGGTGCAGCATCTCCACGGTGCTGTACGAAAGCCTTATTGTCCATTCTCCCATTTTTTCGTCGCTTCCGGGCATCCTTTGTCATGCTGGAAGCATCTTAAATTCCTTATTCTTATATGTAAATTCCGTTATCATAACGTTACTCTGTCCTCAAGTTCCCATCGTCTCCGAGCATCCACTGTTATGCCGGAGACATCCACATCCTTATAATTTATTCCTTCATTGACTTTCAGTTAACTAAAAATCATAAGAATAATAGCACAACTTGTTAATCTGCACTGACGCTGATCCAGTTAATAATAATAATAGTAACAAGAATAAATACATACCAATTTCCTCAATCAATGCTGACATCAATTCCTTAAATGGTAAATCCAAAATTGAGATCTAAAAAGAGAAGGCATAGAGCAGGAAAAATAACCCGTGAATGTCGCGACGCCTCTCGATTCCGTCAAATTAAAAGATTAGAATCAAACTCAAAATCTAATCTCGTCAAATCAAACAGAAGGGTTTTCCTTCCGGAAAGTTTTATATCCGCTTTAAAACTCAAAGCTAAATTTTTTTTTTTACCGGAGAATTTCACCTCTCAGAAATTTCGTCAACCAATTATTACAAATATAGAATTTGACTCTTTTTATAACTATTACTTGGAAATTATCAAATATAAAGATATTATCGAATACCCTTCCTCAAAACCGGCAGATCTAATAACTCAATTAAAATCTCAATTACCGGAAAATCAGTACGAAATAGAAAATTACTTACAAACTCTCTAATGAAGCCATTGTGCAACGACAAAGATTTTTCTGCTCTAACAACCGATGAACAAACCAAAATTCTCAACATACTCTTGGAATTCATCGATCAATATATCGCAGGTGATATCGATATCGATCAACTAATGCAATTAATAGAGAATTTCGAAATTCCATTTTAATAGATACTTCTTACACACGTATTTATATCAAATAATCGCGCCTCGCGTCACAATCGATTTATCCTATTATAGAGTCTCGCGGCTTCCTCATTTTTTCGTAATTGACAAGTCAGATCGTCGCTCTCGGCATCTCCAAGGTACAACCAGGTAAGCAGGTTGCCTTGAAAATAAAAAGAGCACACTTTATTCTGGAACTGAGGTATCTAGGGGAAATTGGTCACTGAGACGTGACAATTACTTGTTAACGAATACAAGCGGGAAAGAAATTATATAGCATGAAAATTGGAGAAAAAGTAGAATCGGATCACATGCTAGTAGAAGTAACATGGAAGGAAAAAACAGAAGAGAAGAGAAAGAAAAAAAGGAAAGAAATAACGGACTGAACACAGGAAGGTATCATAAAATATCGAGAAAATCTAAAGGAAGACGAAATAGATAGGACAAAAAGCTGGAAAGAAGTAATAAGGAAAGCTATACCAAAAAAAGATAATCGAAGAAAAAGTTAGGAAAGAAAGATGGTATGATAAGGAATGTAGACAAAAAAAGAGAGAACTGAAAAAATTACTAAAGCTCTGCAAGAAGGAAAGAAAAGGGCAGAAGAGATTTTATGA